>CAXKVW010000319.1:0-349757 GCA_964058825.1 Carex arenaria
AACTCTTTTTAAGTCGTGGCTTTTACCTCTAATACAAGTTTAACTGTTATGTGCAGGTCATTGCACCTGAAACCAATCTGGAAATAAAGATGCTCCATATCTTTGTTGAGAAGTCCATTCTATCTGCATGTAACCGTGTGAGTTTATCTCTTAAATGCCATATCTCAGCATGAAACTACGCATTCGAGGACATGTTATTTAATATTTTGAACTATCTCCTTTTATCATTTGTTTTTCAATGCTGGTTCATTCAGGTTACAAAAATCTCAGATAGCATGGCCAGCTCGAACAGCCACCCTCTGGCACTAATTGCAAATGAACTAAAACTAATAGCAGAGATAGAGTTCACTAAGTTCAGCACCATACTTTGTTCTAACTATAGTGAAGCTGGACGGGTTGCTTTTGTTCTATTGCACTCATTCTATGGGGAGCATTTGGTAAGAGAAATCATTCTTGTCATTCCATTGTCCGGCTTGAATTATAGTTTCAGTCAAATTTGCCTTACTGGTCAACGATTTTGAACTTGAAATTATTGCAAATACTGATGCCAATTGGTGTGGCCGGATCATTGTGTTTTTGATCCATTGGTTGGCACTGCCAAGATTGTCAAATTTGGATTTCTTTTTTATATCTATTTTGGGCCAGTTGGGATTTTGGCCTTTTTATTTTCATAAAAAATTATAAATTAAGGGCTTAGTAGCAGGTCAGCCTTGTCAGGTTCTGTCTGGTGTGGTCAACAACCACCAGCCCTATTCCATATCCCAAATTGGACCCTTTAGTGAAAATGAAACTTTGGAATAGGAACTGTGGCAGTAAGAACTCTTTTAATATTTTGGAGACATGATTGTAATGGATTACCTGGTTAATGATTTGTAGAAACCATTCCTGGCGGAGATTACACATCTTTCAGAACCTGTGAAGGCAGTGCTATCTGCTTCAAACAATCTAGAGCTTTCCTTGGCACGTAAGCTTTATTCTTTGTATGGAGAAAGTGTGGAGTCACCAATGAACCAACATGTGGATCCTTACCAGGTGAACATCAGATATGGACAAAGTCCTTTTCTTTTGAAAATGTGAACAAATGTTGATTGGGATAGTTTTATTGTAATTCTTTACAGATTCCAGAATTTAGTTCACCACTTATTCTCAAGTGGATACAAGCTCAGCATGAGAAGATCTTGGAGTGGACAAACCGTGCTGTTGAATTAGAGGTTTGTAACTACGAAGGAAAACATATGAGGTTATGTATCAAGTTAAGTTGATAAGAAAAACCTAATAATCACAAAGGAGGTAGAAGTTCCTAACCACTGGTTCGGGTCTGGCATGCATGAATTTAGTGTTTACCAGTGAATGGCCTTTCTTATCTGTTCAATAATGCTTGAAAGCCTAAATTTTTCTGCTTTTGATGTTCTATTTTTTTATATACATCATCTTGCTAAATGTTTTATCATCTGGCACTCTTGTTGGAAGACATTTTTGCTTTCATGTTTTGGAATTTTAATCAAGAGCTTATTTTGTGAAGGATTGGGAGCCCTTGTCATCTAACAAAAGACAAGCTAACTCTGCAGTTGAAGTTTTTAGAATTATGGAGGAGGTCCGTGTGTTAGACAAACTATACTCACTTGAACTCAGTATTTGATTTAATTCCCCACTTCCTGGCAGGGACACTATCCTTAATGTTTTATATTTATGCAGACCATCGAACAGTTTTTTAGCTCAAACCTTCCCATGGATACCATCCACTTACGGTTTTTACTGATTGGAATTTCGCGAAGTCTTGAAACTTATGTACTCCACGTGGTTGGTCAACAAGGTATGTATGAATTGTATTAGTTCTTTCATATTCATGTTTGCTCTAAAAGTAGCACTTACAAGTTCTGCCTTTTATTAGAACATATAAGACTAAGTTAGGTCATGCTTGTTTTCCCTTTTTTTTATTATTTCCCTTCTGTTTGTTTTAGTTGAAAAGACTGTTCTATACCCAAGTAAACCAATATTGACACGATATTCCGAGTCAACCAATCACTTCATAAAGAGGAAGTGCATTGAACAAAGAGTTATTGAGGAGAAAGTGACCATTAAACTGAAGAGCTTGACAGTACCAAAGCTGTGTGTAAAATTGAATACTATCTGGGTGAGGCCCTTTTAACATTACATTTGTCACTATTCATATCTATTCCTTTTAAGCTTTTATCAAAGGCTAAACATTGTTGTACATTAATGAATGTTATTGAAACCTTACCTGATCACTGGTTCAACTGTGAAAAACTGGAATACAACATCGATATTTCAACTCATTGACCCACCGATCCAATCAGTGGAACAATGACCTGAGCCTCATCGGGTCAGTATGGTTTGGTTCTGATAGCATTGACTTCAATAAATGATTTTATTACAGTTGATGATTCCCCTGTAGCTACCAGTCAATATCCCATTTATCAGAAACTCATGTTACATCATATTAATCTGCTTCGTATCTTTCTTTTGAGTCACTTATAAATAATATTTGGCAGTATATTCGGAATCAGCTTGATTCGTTGGAAGTTTCCATAACAGAATCATGGAGGCATCTCCAGTTAGGTAAAAGTGGATCGATGAATTTATTTTTTATGCCTTTTGTTAGCACTATTTTTCATAATTGCATTTTATTATAGCAGTGAATGTACAAAATAAATTTAGAGTTAAAAGGCATATATTTTTTTTTTGTTCTTCTTCATCTAAGAGAAATGTTTCACTCCCTGTTGCAAGTTTTTTGTCCACTTTTTGAGGATATGTTTTTCTCTTGTGACAGGTTTGAGCTTTTCAGACTACTTCACATGTATATTGAAGGGACAGAAGTTCACAGGCTCTGAGGAAAACTTTCTGGAGTGTGAACAATATGTTAATGAACTTTTTACTGTTTTTGATGATATCAGAAGAAGTTCAATTGAAGCTACTGAAAAGCTACTTGACTTTATTGGTAAGAGATCTTTTCAATGTATAAAATAAACCAAATTATGTGTCAACATAGGTGGGCCACACTCTATGTTTGACTGAAGTACTGCCACAGAGGTAGGCCACACACTATATGGATGTTAGTGAGTACCTCCTATTAGTTTTTAAACATTAACATTTTTAGGAGCACGAGCCATATTTCTGGATTTACGGCAATCCTTTCTGTTCTCTTTGTATCGCGGCAAAGTCGATCAAGCTCGATCTGAGATTTTTGTTCCACAACTTGACCAAGTAAGCCCAATTATAATTATTTAATCCTAGTCTTTGTATATTTGATTTGACATTAGTTAGTTTTTACATATTTTGCATTTATGTGATTTGGCCATTTGCTCTAGGTTCTTGACAGGATATGTGATTTGATCGTTGACGAACTAAGGGACCAAGTTGTATCGAGTATTTGTAGAGCATCTATGGTAACATTCTACTCCCTTAAGTTAATGTTCTCGATTAAGTGCACATTTTCCTTAAATGTAAACAAATGTTAAAACAGGAAGGGTTTATTTGGATACTATTGGATGGAGGGCCATCTCGTGCCTTCTCTGAGAGTGACGTGGAACATATGCATGAAGATTTAACTATATTGAAGGTAAGGTCATTATATTTTGAACTTATTTGGACATAATTTGCAGGCAGCTCTTTCATTTTCCTTTTGTGAACCAAAATTTCAATTTCTAGGATCTCTTCATAGCAGATGGCCATGGCCTTCCTCCTGATGAAGTGGAGATAGAGTCGAAATTAACTCAGGAAATTTTGGATTTGTATGCACTCAAGGTCAGTTGTCTACGTTTAAGTACCATCAAGTATTTCATTTGCTGTGGAATACAATTGCACATTACAATTGTTTTAACAGGCCACCTGAAGACATCCCAGATTACTGTCTGGTCATGAATAGTGAAAACAAATTAATCCCTTTTGTAAACTAACACACCCCCATACATTGAGAGAGAGCTGCAGCTCCCCCCATTAACCCAATTCCCTATTTAGTTGAACAGAAAATGCCAAATCACCATTTTATGAAATGGAGAAGTTGGATAAATATGTATTTTATACTGTGGCAAAGATTGGTGTCATGGCAGTGAGGTAAGATGAGCTCTCATCAACAATCCAACTTAGAGGCTAGTTTGGTTCGTCTCTGAATACTGCATTTTTCTTCAGTTAGGCTTTCAACTGTTATTTGGTTCAATTAGCCCCTGAGCTGTTGTACTTGGTTCTATGTGTCCATTTCTTCAATTAGACGTGATGATTGTAGGGAATTTAAATATCACTTTGAGAGAAATGCCTATTGTAAAATCAACCAATGAGAGATGAGTAATGTTAGCACCGTACCAGTTGGTACCAAATTGTTCAAGTTCAAAAATGCACAAGCCAAATTAAGATAATCAGAGATCAAGCACAATCACAAATGACACCAAATTTACGTGGAAAACCCTCTCAACTTGGAGGGTCAAAAACCACGGGGCACACCGGCAAATTTCACTATACTGACAAAAGTGGGTACAATTGTTCTTCTCAAGTTTAAGCCCTAAACTGAGGTATACACACAGCAATAAAGAGAAAATACAAGAGATAAGATATTACGGAGAAATATCTGTTTCAAGCCCCAATTTCATTCAAACCCAAGCAAACCCAAGTAAACCCTAGATTTGAGAAAACAAGAAATTCCCTTTTCACAGACAAGGAGAAACCATGATCAAGGTAGTGAAATCGGAGAGACTGACTTGCTCTTCGTTTTCTTCTTCTTCTCTACCTTCTCTTTTCTCTCCTTCTACTTCTCTCTTTCTTTCTTTCTCTCTCTTTTTCTCTTTTTGCCTCCTCTCTGTGTCTCTCACGAAGCACGCACAGCACAGCACCTCACTTTCCTTCCTTTTTTTCTTTTTGTTTTATTTGCCACAAATGGGCTGGACCCAACGGCCCAACAATGATGTGGTGCCAACATCATTGTTTGACAGTGCCACATCAGCATTATGTTATCCAAGGGTGTTGCATCATTGCAGAATACCACCAGAGAGTACCCTAACAGCCTTGTCAGCACATCATCAGCACTCGACAAATGCCATATGAGCATTTTTTAGTGCTAACGATGAGAGGTTTAACTGAACATATGCAAGAGTTCAGGGTCAAAGTGTAAAAGGTTAAAATGCCCTTAATTGAAACAACTGTAGTTGTATATGAGCCAACAGCAGACTTTATTTCTTGAGTTTGTGATTGGAAGTGATAGTTTACAACTATTTTGAAAATGCAGGGTTGTATTTGCTTATTGTCTATATGTACGGAGCATAAAATTCTTTTACCAAAGAAGGGAGTCAGTTGTGAAAATTATACTACAGTACTAAATGCTCTCTATGTTTTGTGATTTTTCTCCCTTGTATCAGACTCAGACGATTATTGAAATGTTGATGCATGCAAGTGAACAAGCCAATGGAAATTCCAATCCAACAGTTGGTGCAAAAACTGGCAAAGATGCTCAAACCCTGCTCCGGGTTTTGTGTCATAAGAGAGACAGAGATGCTTCTAAGTTTCTGAAACTTCATTATGAACTACCCAGATCTTCAGGTATATACCAATATGGCGTTTTGGCTTATTTATTCATCTTTTGATTTTACGATATGCAGTCATTTTAATGGTGTTTACTAATATTTACTTCGGGATTTCTATCAAGTGAGTACATTTTTGATACATTCTGTTTCTCACCAGAATATGATGATTTGCCAGAAAGGGATCCGACCTCCAAAATGCCTCATATATCAGGTATATTCAAGAGAAGCACATCTATTGACTGGACATTGACCAAACAAGGGAGCTTCACAGCTTTGAAGAAGAAATTCCAGAATGCCACGTCTGAAATAAAAAACAAGCCTTGGTGAGAGACTAGCTGCAGTAACGGTACCATGCCTTCCCTTCCATGATAGAAGAATATATAATAGGTCCATTTTATTTTTCAGTAATTACCTAATAAGTGTTGTAATATAAGCATAGGGCTTAGCTTAATTAAACTTCCGTGCGTCCAAAGTAAAATATCTTCCAGCATGTCTTGAACCATGTATATAAAGTTATAAACAATTGTGTGAGCCTGAGTTTCCTGTTAGGCACCCTTTGAGCGTGTTTTTAGATTTGCATTAATTATAAAGATAATTGTGTGAGCCTGAGTTTCCTTTTAGGCACCCTTTGTGCATGTTTTTATATTTGCATTAAATTATAAAGATGCTGTACCGTTCATGCATAGATACATGCCAATTGCCAAAAGAGTACGTAAAAGAGTAAAGTTGATAAATCCGTTAAACTAAAGCATCAAAACTCTAAACTTTAACATGAGCATATTTCATGAAAAAGATTTCTAATTTATTACTAAACACTACTTACACCTCATTACATCTTATTTCACAAACAAACAGAGACGACATAGTCGCCTTTGAAGTGAGATTAAATAAAGAAATAAAAGAAAACAAGCTATCAGACACTCTTCTTATTTGTACATTACATTTGTCTGAGACATCATCTAAAAGATAGTTCAACCTCTGCTACGCTTTAGGCAAAGATGCAGCTTTGACTTTGCTAGTACCATAACCAAAAAGTTACATGGTTGTACTCTGCTTACTCTAGTCGAACTCAAATAAAGTTACCATCCGGCTGCACCGGCTCTGCTGCTCCTACTATGCCTGTACCTGGGTCGCACATCCTGGAATAATAAAGCATCCGCAAAACAATGAACAAGCTGAGAAACGATAAAAAGGAAGTTCCACTAAATGCGTCAGTTGCAAATCATTTTTAATTGTTGCTTTTTTGTAACTCACCAGGGATTCATGTCCAAATCCATATGATCACCAAGTAGACCGTTCCTAGATGGTTTAGCAGCTGTAATGGAAACACCAAACAGCATGGTTCTGCTTCCTTCTCCGCTATCACCATTTACTACAACTTCAGTTGGCATCAAGTCTAACAGTTGCAAAGGGCCAGTTGGCCCTGATGAGGAGCCAGCTTCACCTTTATGTGCTCCATTAGAGTTCAGTTTAGATACAAGGTTGAAGATGTTATTGCATACTTTTTTCATGCGACCAAGCTCATCTGAAAGCCTCCTGTTCTCTTGTCGAAGTCTGTTATTTTCTTCCTCCATGTGTGTTGAGACATTGCTGTTGACGCCATTATCTGAGGATGTTGTTGCTTGCTCCTCACTGGAGTTTGTTGGTGATGCATCAACATTGGCCGTTGGTCCTGTTGGTGTTGATAAGAATTTATGCCGGCGACGGATCTCATTGAGGAGTTTCTTTTCACCACGCCGAAAGCTTGCATGTGTGAATTCCCATCTGTCAGAACTTTTCCGAAATGCCTGCAAAGCAGCAGCAAAATCCTATTCACTACTAATAATTATAATATAAGGCTCTCTACACGGTTAGAAAATCAGAATAAAAAAATAGTATACAGGAATTAGATTCAGGCACCATTACTATCAACCAAAATAAATAAGAACAAACAAACTGCTAATAACTGAATGATATATCGTATATGTACGTTCAACTATCAAGGAGTAGTTTAATCTACTGTTAATTGTTATTTTAACCTATTATGGGATCATTATGAAATGATTTAATTACAATTACAAAAAAGTTTAGAACTCCTAGCTAGTCAATAATGTAAGTTGAATATGACAAATAATGCTGCCCCTCTACTATGAAGGTCCTTATTTTATTCAATATTAAAGGGCCGGACTTCTTTGCTATGTTAAGAACATGGATAACTTCTAACATTAATTATTTATACCAAGTAAAAGAAGTATACAAAATACAACATTCCAATTTCCGTCTTTATATATGCTTTTTGCCAGGAAAACATATATTGCGGTTAGCTATTTTATTTAATTTACTTCTAGTAATAAGTAATTGTTATTAATTGAATGTCTAAAAATAAAAGCTATATAAAAGAAAAATATTATGTGAACATAATATTCGTCAAAAAATGTAACGGCAACAAAATTCTATACGAAGACATCACAAAGTTTAAACAATTGAGCATGTGTCATATATATCCACCAATAACATATTTTTACTTGATCGTTGGATCGCCGTTGAAAAATAAAAAGTTGCCTCAAATTTTTATATTTAATAAACTTATAAGGACTTCCGTGCAAAATTTGAGAATGTATGTTTCAATAGTTGGCAATTGTTGGATGGTGATCTGACGATTGGTTCCGTAGATTACACGGACGAAACCGACCTTAAATAGAGAGGATCCATCACCCCACGTGCTTGGGTCCCAGAATTCGCATCCTCCGAGATATCTCATATTTTAGGTGACTTCTTGAAAAATCTCAACCGTTCAAAGACGTTATGCACGAATCTCAAAGCTCAAATAATATTGCCTCTGCGCTATCTTCAGATAGACACCGAGTGGAAAAAAACATGTCATGCTGTGACCAAGTAAATAGTCACACATACCGTGTCATAACTAAAATGTCAAGAGATGTACAACACGTGAGTTACGTTGAATAGGCACAAACTAGAAAAAAACGTTCCGTGCTGTGATCAAATAAACAATCATACGTGTCATGCCGTGACTAAAATGTTGAGGGATAATCATGGCACGTCAGTCACGTTGTGACTCGCGTGCTGTGTTCAAACATAACTAGCAACATTTCTCAAATTTAACTATTTTTTTTTCATAATTTAAGTTGGTTAATTTATTCAAAATTCACAATTTAATCAAGACTTAACAACTCTAATTACACGTGACTCACGTGATGGCGTACTATCGTGCCATGATCAAATTTTTTCACGTGATGTGCCGTGCCGGTCAAATTTTCAAAATATTATTACAACACACGACATGCGAATCACAGCAAAGACACATATATCGTGCCATAACCGTACCATTTCATAAGGAAACCAACTCCGCCGTACCATGTTTCCATCTGGGCACCGGACCCGCCAGTCACGCAAAAAATATGAGATATCTCAGAGGATACGTAATCTGGGTCCCAGGAATTCTTCAAGTATCTGATGATAATTTGGTGTAGAAACTTGTGTGGCATTCGAGAATCAAACTTCTCGAGTGCTTCAATACAAAATATACACAGATTTATAGAAAAAAACCGAAGCATCTGTAACCCATCCCTGGCATGCTTACGCGTCCAGATGGTATTGGCTCTCGGGGACCCCATGCGCTCGATCGACCTAAAGGACAATTTTAAGACTCCTTTCCTCCTTCGCCAAATGACCAGAGCCTTGCTAGCCCTTTTTCCACTATTTTTTTTTTATTTTAATAAGAAAGATGGAGATTTAACGTACCAACTTAAAAAAAACATATTAAATACAGGTGGATCTTTGAATACTTCTCCGAACACATAAATGAAATCAAAATTTAAAAATTAAAAGAACTTTAATATAGATTTTATGGTTCTGTTATCACGAGACGGGCTAAAACTATCGTTGATGTGGCATTCCCTATCATTTTCATCACATTATCATTTTTTTCTCTTATATTTTGTTTTTTATTCCTTTTTAACATACTATAGCTATCCAATGTAAGATAGAACTAGAGAAGCCGCAAAGCAAATAACAAAGAGAATGAAGTGAAGCATGCCGTTGTTTTGAAAAGGCTGCTAATTAGATCCTCCATTGTTTCATTAGGGAAGGAGAAAGTGTGTGAGAGAACAGGAGACTAAATAATATTTCTTTAATAAATTGACATACATGGCGCAATATAGTATATATGTATATATTTACTAACATAGGCTATCATGATATACATATATACATGGCGCAATATAATTGAACTTACATATGTGTTGAGCTGTCTCACAAAGCTTGACAAGTTGTTATGTTTGAAGAAGAGAGGCAGGATATCACGCGCAAACTCAGCGGGCCGCCAGATAACAAAACCAGTGCCATCTGAATTCCATGAGACCACATCGTCGGTGCTATGATCATCAACAAGCTGATATGTTTTCGTCAAAAATGGCGTAACCCTGATCTGCTGCCCCAGCTCATCTTCTCGGGAAGGTGCCATGTATATGTGTTGTATGTGTTCTTATAGTTTTGCCTTCACCACCACTTCGAAAAGGTTTTTTGCTTCAAGAAATTTCTACGAAGGTACTGGTAGTTTCTTAATTAGATACTTTGCAGCTTCTAGAAGTACTGAAAGAAGTACGAGTGAGTGAGAGAGATGAGGAGAGTGAAGAGTAGTAGTAGATATACGATTGATCGAGACAAGCAGTACGGATTGATTGGTTGGTGGAGAAAATAAAGGAGGAGGGAAACTTCTGGACGGATAAGCTGCCAAAATTTGGAAACGACCAGAAGCATCGATTGCTCTAGAATTCGGCGGGAACTCGGAGGATGCTTCGAGAAAGTCAGGTGGAATAAAAAGTGGGGCAGTGAGGGCAGGTAGGAAACTTCTGGATGAAGAAGCTGCCAAAATTTGGAAACGACCAGAAGCATCGATCGCTCTAGAATTCGGCGGGAACGCAGAGGATGCTTCGAGAATTCCAGGTGGAATAAGTCAAAGTAACGAATAAACCAGAAATTAAAGAGTTGGCTGGGATGCTTCTGGAAGTTTGTCCGATTGTGTATTTAACGTTCCCCGTTTCTTTAAATGACGATTTTAGTGATAAGGTTCAATGCATCCTTTTGGTTTTCTTAAAGATTATTTTGGAGGTCAGGTTCAAGGCTTAATTCGCTTGAAGGCTTCAGTTGGATTCTTCTAAAATGCGGCGCTATCAATCGATGCTTCGAGAAATCAGGCGCCGCAACAAATAATGGAGAAACAACTAGATACTGTAGGAAGCTTCTAGTTTAGGGATAGATTCTCAATCAGAGTAGAGTCAGTGTCATATTTAACTTTCCGCAATTTTTCTTTCTAAAAAAAACATTCCACAGTTTTCTTCTTATGTAACTTAATTAATTCCTTTTTTTTCTTATCAGGGGTATAGATATAGGTCAGCCGAATTTATTTAATTCAGTAAAATGAAATTTTAAATTATTATTGAGTTTCAAGATTTAGAAAATCATAGTTAGAATATTTTGTTGAATCTTTTTCTAAATGTTTATTTAAATATTTATCAAAAAAAAAAATTCCTTGTGTATAAAACCTTAATTTCTGACAAGAGACTAATTAATTTTTTTTTTGGAGTGCTATTTATTTTTTTAGGGTAAGGTGGCAAGTTGCTATTTGAGAGAAAATTTTATGTCAAAAAATTTGTTTTACTCTTTTATGCTCTATCTCCTCATATGTCTCAAATTTGAATTGTAGAATCAATCGGAGAGAAACTCGCTGTGAAATCAAATTGTGCAATTTTCATCTCCGTTAAAATTTTCGACACAAGCAAGTTTTAAAACTCATACTTGAAGTAAGAGAGCAAGATAAAGAGATGAGCTTTGTCGCTACCTTCAAATTCTGGACCAAAAGCATAGAAAAGGTAAGTTATTCATCTTATTTTTTTAATTAAGCACATAAGTGGTTTTTTATCTTTTAATTTCTAAAATTCATAAATTAAAATGATTAGATTGTATGTTGTTTCGTAGTATTTGAATTGGTTAGAAATAATTTTGAAATAATTTTGAAAAATCCTATTGATAGAAATAATTTTGAAAAATTCTTAACATCAATTAGACCATGCCTCAAAGCAATAGTGGTAGAACCAGCTGTGATTGATTCAGATCATAGTAATTTTATTAGTTCTCCATAAATGTTTTGAATTAGAATGTAAGGAGATTAACTTCACCAAGAAACGACAAATTGCAGCCTCTGGAAATATTTATAGTAGTATAAGTGAGATGAGGAGAGTGAAGAGCAGTAGACAAGTACAGATCGATGAATGCGAATGTGATTGGTTGGTTGGTGCAGAAAACAAACCAGGAAGGTGGGGCAGTGAGAAAATAAAGCAAGCACGGAAACTTCTGGACGAAGAAGCTGCCAAAATTTGGAAACGACTGGAAGCATCGATCGCTAGCTCTAGAATTCGACGGAACCCGAAGGATGCTTCGAGAAATCCAGGTGCTTCTAGAAGTTTATCCAATTGTATATTTAATAGAAAATAAAGCAGGCACGGAAACTTCTGGATGAAGAAGCTGCCAAAATTGGGAAACGACCAGAAGCATCGATCGCTCTAGAATTCGGCGGGAACGCGAAGGATGCTTCGAGAATTCCAGATGGAATTAATCAAAGTAACGAAACGACCAGAAAATAAAGAGTTGGCTAGCTAGTGGGATGCTTCTAGAAGTTTATCCGAGAAACAATTAAATACTGCATGCAGGATGCTTCAAGTTTAAGAACCGTTCTATTCGAATCCGAAATCATTTATCTGAAAATGAGCGTATGTATTCCAAGATGTGAATTCAGATTCTTAGACGATCCTGAGCGACGGATTCGAATCAGACAATTCCGATTCAAAATCTAAAACTTTACTTTAGGAGATCCGGACCGGGAGATTCTCAATCAGAAGTAAAGCCAAGTGTCAGATTTAACATCCTGCAATTTTTCTTCTAAAAAAAAATAAAATTTTAAATTATTATTGAGTTTCTAGATATACAAAATTGTAGTTTTTGTTGAATATTTTTCTAAAAGTTTATTTAAATAATTATATTTATCAAAATAAAAAATTCTTTGGGTATAAAATCTTAATTTCTGAGAGAGGCTGGTTAAATTTTTTGGAGTATTATTTTCATATCAATAATTACAAAATTGAGTGTTGAGAGGAAATTTTATGTCTAAATATTTGTTTTACTATTTTACGCTCTCTTTCTTTGTCTCATATTCACAATAAATAAAGTATAAAAGGAAGATTCCTTCTCCGGATATACAAAGAAAAAATTATTTTGAACTCATACCTCTTTCTCCTCTCCGTATCTTTGTATATGTCCTTGTCAGAGATTGAATTGGTTAAATTAAGAAGCCTTTTGTTGCAATTGACACTTCAATTTTTTTTTTTAAAGTCACTGAGAAGGATCTCACTAACAATTTCATTAGTTGTTGCGAAAAATTAAGATTAGTGAAATAGATAATGAAGAAAGAGAGTAGATGAATTAAATAGATATTTGACGAGAAAAATTTCTCTCATTTCCAATATTATAATAGCTTTGCTGAAAATAGTTCTCCTTTACATCTTTAAATAGCGAGCATTAAATTTAAATTTACGTCTTTCATGCATATGATATATGCTTAAAAAATTCTAGATATTTATTTGGCAATTAAGTGTATTGATGTTGAACGTAATTACGTAATGGAAAGAAAAGAAGAAACATATGTTATATATTTTCTCTAGTGAATTAAAGCACATGTTGCATTAATAATGAAAACGTTTGAATAATAAACAAGAAAATGACTTGCATGATGCTAATACTTTGTTCTTACCATATCTATGATCATTATATTTCCCCAATGCTTTAAACTTTTTGTAAAACTTTCTTTAGATGAAAATTGTCAATATGACTTATTTTATTTTTTAAACGGGAGTTTGCTCAAAATTTAAGGAATTTCAGAAGTGTTAATGTCACATGTAGAATTTGAATAAATTCAATACATATATAATACTAATACCGTGTTCATACGTTACAACAAGGACATATTATAAGAAAAAATAGAAAATATTCTCATACAAAATGACATAGTTTCATAGAAATAGACCAATAAAAAAAATAATTATTCAACAATAAAACAAAATAGTCTCATAAAAAAAAATTATTCTCATAAAAAAAAAAATAAAACAAAATAGACCAACCTATTCTCATACAAATATAAAACTCCGATAACTCCGGTTTTGGGAGCTGATGGGGCAAACTGAGTTGTAGCTATCTCAGTTCCTGTGCCACTTGTGGAAGGATCTGTCTTGCCTGGTCCGATTGATCAACCAATTGCAGCTCGTTGTCTTGAGAAACCCTCTGCCATCACCCACAGTTTTGTGTTGACTACTCCCACTGTTTCGTGTATTTAATAGAAAATAAAGCAGGAGGAAAACTTCTGGATGAAGAAGCTGCCAAAATTTGGAAACGACCAGAAGAATCGATCGCTCTAGAATTCGGCGGGAACGCGGAGGATGCTTCGAGAATTCCAGATGGAATTAATCAAAGTAACGAAACAACCAGAAATTAATGAGTTGGCTAGCTAGTGGGATGCTTCTGGAAGTTTATCCGATTGTGTATTTAATACCAGTCAGATTTAACGATCTGCGTTTTCTTTAATTGATCATTTTAGTAGGGGTGTCAATAGTATTTTTTTAGCTGTTTATCTGATCCGTATCGTATTCGATAAGGTGAGTATAGATAAGAATTATTTTTCGTTAACTAAATGAGCATGGATATGGGTAATAACTATTTTGTACCTTTTACCCTATAGGATAATTATAAAATCTAAAATTATATATATTCAAATTAAATATTTATTTACTCTTCTATAATTTCATTTTGGTGTCTCTATAATAAAGTTTGAATAATAATTAGTGATTTGTCTTTGTTATTTAGTAGTGTATGTCTTTTGTTATTAGAAAAATATTAAACATATTATTTTATTTGCATGGTTTGTTATTTAGTTAAATAATTGAATTTTTTTCGAATAGATATTCATGCTTTATAAAAAATAATTTAGTTAGAATTGATTGCATATATATATATTTTTTATTTTTATTAGTAATGCAATTATATATTTGTGAAATAAATTAGTTTTTTATGTTTTATTTGTAAAATATAATAAAATTAATTATTATATTAGTATTATCCGTTATTCATGCTTTATAAAAAATAATTTAGTTGGAATTGATTGCATATATATTTATTTTTATTTTTATTAGTAATGCAATTATATATTTGTGAAATGAATTAGTTTTTTATGTTCTATTTGTAAAATAAAATAAAATTAATTATTATATTAGTATTATCCGTTATTCACCCGCTACCGTTTCGTTACCTAATAATATTAACGGATAAGGGTAGGGTAGGATACGGTCAATTTTTAATGGGTAAGGGTAGAGTATGGGTAAAATCAATTTTAATGGGTATGGGTATGAAAATGGCTCCACCCGATCCGTACCGTACCCATTGACACCCCTACATTTTAGTGATCGATCAGGTTCAACGCTTCCTTCTGGTTTGATGATTTTGGAGGTCACGAGGTTCAATTCAAGGCTTCGCTTCACGGCTTCAGCTGGATTCTTCTAAAATTCGGCACCAACGCGCTTGATCGATAGATCGATGCTTCGAGAAATTTGGCGCCCCAACAAATAATAAAGAAACAACTAGATACTGCAGCACAAATAATAAAGAAACAACTAGATACTGCAGCACAAATAATAAAGAAACAACTAAATACTACAGAAGCCGTCCGATTCGAATTCGAGACCATCTATCTAGAAATGAGTGCCCGTATTCCGAGACACAAATTCAAATTCCGAAATGATCTTGAGTGACAGATTCGAATCAGACAATTCCGATCCAAAATTCAAAATTTGAGACACTTTAGGGGATCCGGACCGGGGGATTCTCAATCAGAAGTAGAGCCAAGTGTCAGATTTAACTTCCCGCAATTTTTCTTCTAAAAAAAAACTTTTCACAATTTTCTTCTCATGTAACTCCCTTTTTTTTCTTATTAGGAGTATTGATATAGGTCAGCCAAATTTATTTTATTCAGTAAAATGAAATTTTAAATTATTATTGAGTTTCTAGATATACAAAATCGTAGTTTTTGTTGAATATTTTTCTAAAAGTTTATTTAAATAATTATATTTATCAAAATAAAAAATTCTTTGGGTATAAAATCTTAATTTCTGACAAGAGGCTAGTTAATTTTTTTGGAGTGTTATTTTCATATCAATAATTACAAAATTGAGTGTTAAGAAAAAAATTTATGTCTAAATATTTGTTTTACTCTTTTACGCTCCCTTTCCTCTTATGTCTCAAATTTACTATAAATAAGATATAAAAGGAAGATCCCTTCTCTGGATATATAAAGAAAAAATTGTTTTGAACCCATACCTCTCTCTTTCTCCTCTCCGTATCTTTGTATATCCTCTCCTTGTCAAATCTCATTCTCCTCAATTACTTCAACCTGTGTGAATAGAAAACATAATGAAAATAAATCGAATTGTAGTATCAATCGGAGAGAAACTTGTTGTGAAATCAAATTGTGCGATTTTCATCTACGTTAAAATTCTCGATACAAGCAAGTTTTAAAACTCATACTTTAAGCAAGAGAGCAAGATAAAGAGACGAGCTTTGTTGCTACCTTCAAATTCTTGACCAAAAGCTTAGAAAAGGTAAGCTATTAATCTTTTTTTTTTCAATTAAGCACATAAGTGGTTTTTTATCTTTGTTTTCTAAAATTCATAAATTAAAATGATTAGATTGTATGTTGTTTCGTAGTATTTGAATTGGTTAAATTAAGATTCTTCACGTACTTGTCGGATGTTGAATTGGTTAAATTAAGAAGCCTTTTGTTGCAATTGACACTTCAATTTTTTTTTTAAAGTCAGTGAGAAGGATCTCACTAACAATTTCATTAATTGTTGCGAAAAATTAAGATTAGTGAAATAGATAATGAAGAAAGAGAGTAGATGAATTAAATAGATATTTGACGAGAAAAATTTCTCTCATTTCCAATATTATAATAGCTTTGCTGAAAATAGTTCTCCTTTACATCTTTAAATAGCGAGCATTAAATTTAAATTTACGTCTTTCATGCATGTGATATATGCTTAAAAAATTCTAGATATTTATTTAGCAATTAAGTGTATTGATGTTGACTGTAATTACGTAATGGAAAGAAAAGAAGAAACATATGTTATATATTTTCTCAAGTGAATTCAAGCACATGTTGCATTAATAATGAAAACGGTTGAATAATAAACAAAAAAAATGACTTGCACAATGCTAATACTTGTGCCTATAATTATATGTTGATAGTCTGTATATTATTATTGACTTTGTTTTTACCGTATCTATAATCGTTATATTTTCCCGATGCTTTAAATTTTTTGTAAAACTTTCTTTGATGAAAATTGTCAATATGACTTATTTTATTTTTTAAAACAGGAGTTTGCTCATGATTTAAGGAATTTTAGAAGGGTTAATGTTACATGCAGAATTTGCATAAATTCAATACATATATAATACTAATACGTGCCTGTACGTTACAACGGCAACATATTATAAGAAAAAATAGAAAATATTTTCATACAAGATGACATATTTTTATAGAAATAAACCAATAAAAAATTCTTAACATCAATTAGACCATGCCCTAAAGCAATAGTGGTAGAACCTGTTGTGATTGATTCAGATTCTAGTAATTTTATTAGTTCTCCATTAATATTTTGAATTGAAATGTAAGAAAGATTAACTTCATTAAGAAACGACAAATTGCAGCTTCTAGAAGTATTTCTGGAAGTATAAGTGAGATGAGGAGAGTGAAGAGCAGTAGAAATACTAATGTGGTCACTTGGTTGGTTGGTGCAGAAAATAAAGCAGGAAAGTGGGGCAGTGAGGGCAGGCGGGAAACTTCTGGATGAAGAAGCTGCCAAAATTTGGAAACGACCAGAAGCATCGATCGCTCTAGACTTCGAAGGGAATGCGAAGGATGCTTCGAGAAATTCAGGTGGAATAAAAAATAACGAAACGACCAGAAATTAAGAGTCTGCGTTTTCTTTAAATGATGATTTTAGTGATCAGGTTCAACGCTTCCTTTCTGTTTTCTGAATGTGGATGGTTTTGGGCTTAATTCGCTTGACGGCTTCAGTTGGATTCTTCTACAAATCGGCGCCAACGGGTTTAATTTTTTTTTTTTTTTTTTTTTTTGAGGAAAACGCGTTTGATCAATCGATGCTTCGAGAAATCAGGCGCCACAACAAATAATAAAGAAACAACTAGATACTGCAGGATGCTTCTAGTTATTTAGACTCAGCTCCAGAAGTTTAAGTAGAGGGGGAAGGGAGGGGAGGGGAGGGGCTGGAAGGGGAGGGAATACTTTACTTGCTCCAGGAAAGTATACCATGAAGGAGAGAGTTGGGGTATATTTTTAATTCAACTAATAATTTATCTAAAATGACTATATTACCCTCATATCAACAAAATAGAGAAGCCCTTCATAACCTGCTGTGATAATAAACATTTTTAATATACTTGCATCTATTCACGACCTGCTTTGAGGGTTTCTCCTTTGTTGTGATAATCAACATTTTTAATAGGTACGTTGGTATCAAATATGCCACTCTACCTTTCGGCACTATTTTTTGTCACTATACCAAATATGCATATTCTTTTATTAATAGTACCAGTACTATTTTACCCTTAGTTTTATGGTTTCAGCAACTTCATTGATGCAAATAGCATTTTATAATATCAATCTGGTACAAAACACCAAGTACCATTACAATTTTGCTGATACCTCCAACATTTTCATAATACAAACAAAAGATAGCTCAAATATTGGTACATGTTCAGATAGTGTGTTACATAAGCTTAATCATACAATAATTATGACAAAATAAAAAATAAAAAAAATATATATATAGCAAACTACATACACAAAAAAACACCAACATTTGACCTGCTAATAAACAACTAAACCTAGCCCTCTAAAGCAAAACAATGTAGATTTTACCAGAATGGGTCCGAATCAGATTTTAATTACCAAACATATTCATTCCAAATATGCAAAAGTTACAAAAGCATACAAGTAAAAAATCTAACAGAAAGAAAAAGATAAAATGGAACATTAAAACCTAACCAAGGCATGGTTACCATATTTACCATGAAAGACAACAGAGAAGGCACTATTGCCATGGTTTCACATGTTGAGTCAAATATGTACTACTAATTTGTCCAAAAGCATACAAGTCAAATTACATCTCATTATCTTCTTGCATAATTTGTCCACATATTAAGTGCCATTTCATCTCTCATGGCTTCTCCTCTCCTCGAGTCTCTTTCTTCATCTCGATTAGTAGGTCGCTCAGGTCGATCAGGGACTCGGTATTCAATCTCTGCATCAACTTCAGCAAGCATAGCTGTGTCGATATCCTTATCTACTAGAAAATTATTCAATATGCAACATACGCTAACAATTTTCTTCAATGTATCAGCAGAGTAATGTGGTTCGGTTGTGCTTCTGATAATTGGAAAGCGTTTCTTACGGACACCGAAAGCTCGCTCGATCACATTTCGTAATGAAGCATGTCGAAGATTGAACAATTCACGAGAGGTTTGAGGTGGGTTCCTAGTTGAGGTATACAAAACACAAAGTACCAGTACATTTTTATATTTGAACAACAAGTCATTGATGCAAATAGCATTTTATAATATCAATCTGTTACAAAACACAAAGTACCAGTACAATTTTGCTTAGACCTCCAACATTTTCATAATAATTGCCATACTGGTACACGGGAATGAAAAACCAACAATATATGGTTACCATATTAGTTTATCTTATTACCTCCTAATTAATGACTTATTGCATATTATTATATTTTTGAAAAGCACTATTGTCGTGATTTAAAAAAAACTATTATAATCTGACACAATTAGCTCACATTTTAATTTCTGCAAGCATCATACCATACTGTACATTAGAACTAACACCATATATACCATACTGTTTAAAGGTTATGAAAACAGGTAAATAAATTGGGTTAAATTGAGTTGAATAGTAACAATTAAAATTTGAAGATGAAAAAAATAAGATTAACTTATTTAGTCCTACAAATTTCTCAATTCCTATCAAATTTTTAATGAAGATTTTAAAAGAGAGAATATAAATTGAAAAGGCAAAAATCATACCATACTGGTACAGTGGTATGAGTTACTTCGAATTACTGGTTCTTGTCCAGCTAATGATTTTTCTGGCAAATACTGTACTTAATGGTGCTATGACATTTATAAATGAAGTGCTGAAGTTGTATATTCGGTAGGTTTAAGTATATTGAACTAATACAAATAATCTTGGAAGAATGCATCAATCAATCATTTTGCACCAGTTCAAACGTGAATTAACTTGAACAATAATTGAAAGTCCGTGTCAAGAAAAAAACCGATTTCCAGAATTTGTGAACTAACAATGAAAACCTAATGTAAAAAGTCAAAATTGAGACAACAAAGAAGAAATCAGAGTAGAACTTGGTTGTTTTTTCAACTCTTGGAGTTCAAATTCCAAAGAAATCAGAGAAAACTTGCCTGGCGACAATGGAGAAAGCACCGCGTCAGGAGAAGTTGCAAGTCACTTTTGTTTATGGAGGGAAAACGAAAATAAAAGGTCGACGGAGGCGGGAGAAAGGGCAAGATCGGTAGAATAGCTGGTGGGCCCGCTTTTCCTTCGTCTACACCCCGATTTGGGGGTGACGATTTTCAGTCGCGTAGGGTTAACCGCTAACTCTCTTATCATTTCCTTCCTTCCGTATTTATGTTGTGGAGCAGGTGAAACCCAAAAATTTTCCTTTCGGTCCCTTTCCGTCCCCTCCGTTCCCCTCAACTGGAGCTGAGTCTTAGGGGTAGATTCTCAATCAAAAGTAGAGACAATATCAGATTTAATTTTCCTCAATTTTTTTCTAAAAAAAAAAAATTCCACAATTTTCTTCTCATGTAACATTTTTTTTTTTTTAAAATAATTTTTACTCATATCCATTTTATCGAATACGATATAAATTAAACGGTTAAAAAAATGTGCTTTTATTTAGAGGGAGGTAGGTAGAGAAAAAAAAAAAAGATTTCTCCGCTGCTTATTTCCTTTTCTAAAGTAATTAATTTCATTTAAAAATGGCATGAAGAGAAAATTAGTTGTATTTGTGATTTGCATGAACCCAACGCCGGTTTTCGTCCATTGCGCTTTTTTTTTCAGTAGCCTTGTATGTGTATCCAGCCAACTATTGATCGAATATATATATATTAGTCAAACAAATAACAGTGATACATAATACGCGTAGAGCTCCTAGCTTAATGCATGTATATATTAAAAGAATCATGGACTTGGATGTAATTTGGTACTTATATTTGTATGTGAAGAGTGATCGAAGACTCAACTAAATTAAGGTTGTATAGTCAACAAGCTAGATTATTAACCAACAAGCTAGATAATAATTTCTACCTCAATATATGACAACTTATCAACAAAATGGCCTTTAACTTACTTCAATAATTGTAACTGAAAATTAGATATTTTTTTAGGAGAAATTTCACGTATACCCCTTAAAAACATCAAAATTACGTATATCCCCATCTAAAGTTTGAAATTACGTATTTCCCCCTCTAAACTTTACAAACTCACAAATTTATCTATTTTATTGTTTTTTATATTAAACCTCATTCTAAAATTTTAAAATATCCATTTTACCCTTTATTAAAAGCATATAAAGCAAATTAGACTCAAATTTGAATATGAAGGGTTCCTCTACCGTCCGATCCGTGAGCATCGCATTAAAATTTGTGCACATCGCTTCAATATTTGTGCTGATCTAACGTGCACGAATCTTAAGATCTGTGCATGTCACTTCAA
Source organism: Carex arenaria (assembly GCA_964058825.1). NCBI lineage: Eukaryota > Viridiplantae > Streptophyta > Magnoliopsida > Poales > Cyperaceae > Carex > Carex arenaria. The sequence continues at coordinate 21,457 of CAXKVW010000319.1, forward strand.
TATGCTTGCATTTTTGCATCAAGATCCGTGCTAATCTTGCGTGCACAAATTTAAAAGCAGTTCGGATGGTAGAGGAACCGTTCATATTCAAATTTGAGTCCGATGGGATTTATATACTTTTGATAAAGGGTAAAATGGATATTTTATAAATTTAGAATGAGTTTTAATATAAAAAAAATAAAATGAGTCAATTTGTGAGTTTTTGAAGTTTAGAGGGAGAAATACGTAATTTGAAACTTTAGAAGCAGAAATATGTAATTTTGAAGTTTTTGAGGGGTACACATGAAATTCCCCCTTTTTTATATATATCTCTATTGACTTTTGCATGATCAGGGAGTGACTCTATTAACATTTAACAAAATGGCCTTTAATTTACTTCAATAATTGAGCAGTGCCAGTCTGTTAAATGTTAATAGAGTCACTCCCTGATCATGCGAGGCATTTTTTAATTTGTTTCAGATAATATATATGAGACATTAGAATTAGGTGTCTGCTGATATTTGAATGAACATGATCTAGGATGATTATATAATGGTGCAAATGACCGGATAGAAAAATAATCTTAGGTTCATCACCAGGCATCCCCTATGTACTTTTTTTTTTTGTGCATTCACTATGTGAACGTACATATTTTATTTTGTCCAAGGCTACATATACAAACTTTTTGACATATTTATTCCCACTTTTCCGCTAGTTTTCCTTATTCAGAAGAAGGCCCTATTTTTCATTGGCAATCAAATTATAATTAATAGTATAATCAGTTGCAGGACATGTAAATAAAAAGTTTAACACTTAATTTGATAAACTATACAATTTAAAATTATTTAATTCACTATTGGTCTATTGCAGAAAGCCTACTTGCTTGGATAATAGATAAATTAATTTAGTCATGTATCTTGTTGCATGATGCCACGGAAATTTTTATTCTACGATGAATTCTACATGAGTAAATGCTTCCACTCTATTCGTATCGTATCCATTGACACCCCTATTCATCCTGTAAGGCTGGAACTAGGTGCTTTAAAAACAAAAGAAAAAAGGAACAAAGAAAACGGAAATATTTTAAACATAACAAAGTTTACAAAGGGAAAAAAAAAAAAAAAAACTAAGAACATAGTTTAACAGATTAAATGCATAACTACATTCACAAATTCGAAACAATTCATTCTCAAGGAAACAATAAAATTAAAATTACATAGACATAACCATTGCAAACCAACAACATTAAAGATAGAACATAGAACCGGAACTGATAGTTAGAGCTAGCTGCACCCAAGCAAGCTCACTAACGAATCAAATTATCAACTCAAAGCAGATCAATAACGATGACGATACGTAAATACGGAAACAAGAGTCTGCACCGTGGAAAGAAAAATTGCACAAATTGAGGTACAAAAAGATATAATTGCCCAACGGTTGTTGAAGTATTCATGCACGAACGTTGCTCTCTTCCGACTGAAGTAAGCCTCACAGCTTAGATGGATCTCATAAAACAAGTACGAATAATAGTGATCCTTGAATTCGGTGGAGACTCGTTTACTCAGATTCCTAAAAAACTCAATTGCTTCATTTTCGCTCGGCAGCAAGTTAAGTACAATGCCGCTGCTTTGAAGGATATCCAAATCGGATTTATTTTTTATCAAGCAGTTCATCATAACCATCAAACCGGTCCATCTCCTTTTGCTCTCTTCTATGCCTTGCTCAAATGCCAAAAGGTTCATGAAAATAACCCTTCTGGCGGAGTCAATGATAAGTCGAGGGATCTTTATGGTATTGTGTATTCTACCATGCTTGATGTCGGGGTTGGAGTTGTGTGAATCCTGCTTTCTCAACTTAAAGCCAAACTCAGAGAGTTTAGTGGCTGACGGTATTACGAGAGGAAATTTGTGATCCTTTTCTCCCTGCACTGGTTGTACCCAGGTACTATTTTTGAAGGTTGGTTGTGCCCTAGTATACCCGACTTCTTTGTTTTCGGAATTTGGCAGAGAAATCTCATGGTAGAGGTGGAGAAGGTGGTTGATCTTGATTTTCTCCGGTTCTTTTACTTGGTTCCCCGGTTCTTTTACTTGGCTAGAGTGTATGCTATCCCCCAGGTACTTAATAAACAAATTATTCACCACCAATTTCTTCAGCTCCACCTTGCTTGCATCTTCATCGAGGCCCTTCAAAGTGGCGTATAATTTTTCAAGGATGAAAAATGGAATTTGGTTTTCTACCAAGAGCAAATCGGACATAATGGCCATGAAGTCCCATCCTGCCCAGGAATGGCAATGGCGCTTGTCTTCATTGAGCTTTAAAAGTAACTCGAGTGTAAAGCAACCATCGATTAATAGCACCTCAACAAACTTGTCATCATCCCTTTCCCTTGGGAATACTTCCTCGCTGTAGCACGCACGGGCACTAACCTTCAGGTTTTGGATTATGTCGATATAGGTATCATAATTGACTTGGTCGTTTCGCTCCAAGAAATCATTCAGGAAGTGATGCTTGCGCTCCTCTATTGCCATGAACTTTTGTTCGTCGTGGTGGTACGGTCCGATAGGGACCATCTTTGGTTTGTACATCTCCTCATGCTCAGCTGTAATGAACTCGGGAACAAGGAAGATCGTTGGGCTCTTTGTGGTAGTTTTTTTTTTTATTTTGCTAAGGAAAATTTTGATGTTGTTGGCCACAGATTTAACTTCTGTTGCCATTACAGTACAGGAAAAAAATAGAACTGAGATATGCTAATTTTTGGGAAGAAATTTAAATAGGGTGGACTTTAGTAGACAAGGAAAGCTAATTGGGTGCCTCTCTGGTGTCCCAAATTATGGTCAGAGGCATTGGTATAAATAGGTTGATACTTGCAAAAGAGAGACCTATTCTGTTTTTTAAGCCTAATTAAATTCTACATAGAAGTCCTAATTGTAACCAGAAATTTAACAATAGTATTACAGAAGTAATTATTTCAACAGTGTTGTTGGAATGACGTTTTAATATTAAAATCATATGCCAACGAAAATGTGTTAACTGCAGATAATAAGTAGGGGATCACAAACCGACAACGCAAGATTATTAGTATTTACCTTTAACAAGAAAATTATTCACTCTGACTTATAAAGTTCTACCTTTTTAAATGAAATTAAAGTATTCACCTAAGTTATTAAAGTCTGCATATTAAGAACGTACATAAGTGGAGGAACTACTAACGTGCCTTGAAATGACAAATTTATTAGTATTCACATTCTTGTTCTCTGAAGATTTGATTCAAATTCTTTAGTAATTGATCATTTTTCTCAAAACTAATACTAATATCCTTTAATAGATAGAAATACCTAGAAGAAGATAAAAAAAAAGGCTTACCACATGCATTCACGGACACCATAATTCCAACAACTATAAAATATACATTAAAATTTGACTCCATATTTTAATTATAACCTCGAGTAATTATACATGATGAACAAATATAGTTAATCTCTTTAATCTTTCTAAAGAACTGATGGCTATAGGTTGTGTTTTATTGTGACTAAAAGTTAGCTTGTTGTCGTTGCATTATTTTTAATGCACCTTCAGACGATTTTGGATGTTTAGGAACGGTTGTGATCTGCCTGCTGTGATCAAATCAAACTATGAAGGGTGTGTGTGTGTGTGTTTTATAGTAGTATTATCACATTAGAGGGACAATTCAAGAAATAAATGTAGCGACTCTTTTGTAAATTAATTCCTCTAAACAATGACTCAAGGGAAAATATGATTATGTTAATTCGTTATTCTCCCCTTCTTGGATGACTTATGAAGCTAGTGCCAGCTAGCTGTGATCGATGCACGCCATGTTACTTAGATCTGTACATGTTAAATTATTGTATTTGACCTGTACTTTCTTAATAAAAAACTGATAATTTTCTATTTTCCGCTCCTAATTTGTTGACTTGTACAATTGTGATATGCCTACCAACTTTTTTTTTTATCTATAACATTTAAAATTAATTAAACATGTGAAAGAAAAAGTAGCCCTTGTTTGATATTGTTGATCCAGTTTTAAAGAAAGGAAAGGGTATGAAGTTAAGCTCTTTTGCATTGGAAGGCCATAATTAATATTGAACTAATTGATCCACGTTGTTCTAAGTTTCTAATAATACAAGTAAGATCAAAATTATGTTGCCATTAACGAACCAGAGGAAGTTCCAACGGTACTCCTAATTAACTATTTTTTATAAGTAGTACGGTATTTGTCAAAAATATGTACAAACTAATTCTATCAGCAGTTCCATTGTAGATTTTGTCACTATATAGAGTTCCCATTAAAGTTCTTAAAAAATAAATACCATACATGTATGTAGGTTCTTATGGCAAGGAACTGATAGATCTAAAAAAAAATACGCCTTAATTAGTTGGAAACTAACTTGTTTAGCTAAATGTATAGAAGGTTTAGCCATATTAGACATGCATAGAACATATATATTGTGTATATTTACTTAAATAGTGGTGGAAGTTCCAAGATTCTGAATACTCAAAATTATGGAAGGATGTTGTGTTGCACAAATACTTTACATCTACAAGCACAAGTTCTCACTCACCATTCTGGTTTAATATAGTTGAATTAGACAAATTAGGTAGAATCAATGTTATAAATTAGCTATACTCCAGGGTTATTAAGGAAAGAAATTGTTCTCTTCAAGAGGAGAGCAGTTTGGGTCCGATGTCCATCGGACACAAACTGAGTTCGATAGGTTCCATAGCCGTCCGATCCGTTTTAATATTCGTGCGTCCCGCTTTAATATCCGTGAGCATCCGCTTAAATATTTGTGCATACGGATTTTAAAGTGAATCAAATGGCTATGGAACCCATCGGACACAAATTTGAGTCCGATGAGCATCAGAACTACATCCTCCAAATTCTCTAAGAAGGTATAAATTATAAAACATGTGTAACATAACAAATAAATAGAAAGAAGATAAGTAATAATGTTATAGATTTATGACCCTTTTTTTTTTCTTATGAAGTTGTTAATTGTAAAAATGAGTAGTAGAAAATCAGATTGGTAGTATTGGGATTGCACAGATAAAAAGTTTGAGAGAGTAAATATCAAAATAAAAATAACTTAAAAGCAGAGCTTACAAATGAAAATTATAAGTGAGCTTTTTTGCATGATACAGTCATACAGAAATAGAATAGAACAAAGGTGAGATTAATATGTCCCACTTGTAGTGCCTTTCTTTGTCTCCTCCATTCGTATTATATTGAAATCTTTTCAATGTGCTTTCGTCCTGATACCTCAATAAAAAAAGAAAAATGTGCTTTCCTCAGCTCAATAAAAAAGGAAAATGACCTCCAAGAAAGTGTGAACCTGAAAAAAAAGCTTTTCAACTTTCTTCCCAGATGGGAGCCTAGAGGTAGAAGAAGATACCATATAGCCATATAGGGTTTTGGAAAATTATACCAAGACCCAACAGTGGTTCTCTTTTCTTTTCACAAATTCCTTTTCTTCCACAAATTCATCCCCAATAAAAGGTCTAATTAAGAGGAGAATTTAAATGTCTCATGCTTTAATATAAATCTTTAAAACTTCAATAACTTAAAATTTAAAATTTAAATGTTAAATTAAAATCATTAGATATTATTTCTATGATTTATGACTATTTGAAGTATGAATTTTTTGAATAATTCGGATGTGATCTGTATTGGTTGTCATAGATTTCAAATAAACTTATTGTTAAGGGATCATGTTTCTATTCAATAACAAGTAACAACAACATAATTCATATAATTAAATGCATGTGATCTATGTTATTTTTCTAGCATGCACTTAAAATTGATGTATTTTTTTGTGTGTGAAATCCGTATTTTTTTTTTCATATTACTTTTTTGTTTACAAATAAGAGTTGTTGTTAACTTCATCACTATTTTTTTTGAAATTGTTACACAAAAATAATATGTATCTACATCCATCACCATCGAATCGACTAGGGACTTATATATTTTTTTTCATATTACCAGTTTGTCGATGTGTGAGGATTAAATTTGAAGACAAAATTAAGAAAATACCATCCACATATAATGATATAAATATGTTTCCAACAGAAAAGAAAAGGCACAATATCTTTTTCCCGGGTTCAATTCCAAAAACTCATAGATTTTAATTAATTACTCGATAAAACTATGCAGAATGGCCCTCAGAAAGAATAGATATTATTAACGCAATAAATCTTTGCAAAATGACCCTCCAAAAGAAAAATATTCCTTCCTTCCTCACTCCATGGCCACTTTACAAACCTCCAGCTTCATCACTGTTCTTTCCTTCCCCCCTCCTCATTCTTTATACCCCATCTATATATAGAGAGAGAGAGAGCGAGAGATGCCATAACCCAACACACCAAAATGGGTCACTCTCCATTGCTCTTGCTGTTCCTAATCTCTCTTTCTCTAGCCATCATTACAAGATCCCAAACTTCAAACCCACAAAATATCACGAGTGTTAACATAGGAGCTCTCTACACATACAATTCCATCATTGGTCGCGCTGCGAGACATGCAATTGAGTTGGCACTAGAAGATGTGAATTCAGATCGAACCATACTCCCTGACACGAAGCTCAATGTGATCTCACAGGATACCAATTGTAGTGGGTTTCTTGCTACAATTGAAGGTACTAAACTCAACATTTATTTATTCAATTGGATAGAATAATGTTTGGCTTTTTTTTAATTAATTATACTTTTGACTTAGAAGGGACTTCCATAGGGGTGTCATGAATACATATCCTCTCCATTAACTCAAAAGGGTATTTTTGAGTTAATGCATCTCGGTCGTCTGATTTTAAACAGAGTCAATCCAACCGTCTAATTTTAACACATGAGTCCTTTAATATTAGTTTGGATTTAGTCTGCACAAATCTTAAAGCGAATAAGATTCTCTTCTTTGTTAATGCAAGGATGTGAATTCATCAATGATACCCTTTTAACTATTTATCCTACCTGTATTATATTCGATAAGGCGGGTATGGGTAAGTTTCTTTTTTCGTTATCTTATTAGGTATGTGTATGTATGGGTAAGGATTTTTTTTCAATTAGTTAAATGGATAAGGGTATAGGTAAAGGTTATTCCGTACCTGTTATCCTATAGGGTAATTACACATAATAAAATTATATGATAATGTTTGAGTAATAATTAGTGTTGTACTTTTGTTATTCAGTGGATGTTTTTTGCTATAAGAAAAATATTAAACATATTTTTTTATTCGCATGTTTAGTAATTTAGTTAAATGTAATTGAATATGAAAAAAAAATATTCGTAAAAATTGGTATCCAATTGAATATATGAAAAATTTATTCCAACTCAAAAATTGTGCAATTCGTGTAAAAATATTCCAATTAAAATTTTGTTATTCCAACTCAAAATTCGTAAAAATTCCAACTTAAGCCAACTTAAGCAATCAATTCCAACTCAAAATTCGTAAAAATTCGTAAAAATATTCGTAAAAATTGGTATCAAAATTTTGTTATTCAATATTTGTCTGTAAAAATATTCGTGTTTTTAAATTCTCTTAATATATGAAAAAAAAATTAGTTGGAATTGATTGCACAATTTTTTTATTTTTTTATTAGTAATGTAATTGCATATGTGTGAAATGAATGAGTTTTGATATTCTATTTGTAAAATATAACAAAATTAATTATTATATTAGTATTATTTGTTATATCACTTGCTACTGTTTTGTTATTCGCTAATTTTAACGGATAAGGGTATGGCAAGGTGAAGTCAATTTTTAATAGGTATGGATAGGATATAGATAAAGTCAATTCTTAATAGGTATGGATATGAAAATGCTTTCATTCTATCCGTATCGTACCCATTGACACCCCTAGACTTCTAATTTACCAAGAGTACATTAGGTTATACCTTCTGTTTCTGTACTTGTTATAACAAGACTTTAGCTCCTGTAAAGTTGGGATGGTTCTATTGACAACCGTGACAACCGACACAATGCTTCTCAAAAGTTAAAAAGCTAAAATTATAAGTATGTACGGATTAACTTATATTATTTATAAGTTGTATATCAAATTTTGTGCAATTTGAAAACCTAAAAATATGATTATCTATCAAATAGTTGTAAAATTGTTGATTTTTTTTTTTGGGAAAATTTGATAAGTGTTTTGAGAAAATGGAGCCACCTTTATTTTTATTTTGATGAATTTTGACATTAGTTGTCACCTTTATCAAATAATTTGGTTGTCAATATCTTCCTTCCTTTTGTTATAAGACAACCTATTCCTATCAACATCATCATTATCATCTATTATTATTTAGTTTTATGATTTAGAAATAAAAGATGGCAAGTGATGTTTGTTATGGTGCAAGCGGACTGAGTTTTATGTTATAGAAGAGAGATGTTTAGCTTTTGGATTTCATACAGCAGCGCAGAGTGACAAGCTAGTTTGTATCAGTACCTATACTGACCTTTCCCAGGTTGCTACTAAATGTTTGCACACCTGCTAGCTCCTATCTATTTTCTAAGATTAAACGCATAAAAACTAAAGTCATAACAGTTTTTGTTTATATCTCTGGATGGATACAAAAGATAAAAGTAAAATCAGCAGAACTTTCATGCTGTTTTGTATGCATGCGCATATGCATACACACAGAAGTGCCATCATTTAATAAATAAGCTTTTGACTGTCTATGCATGTTAGCATGTATCTTTTTCTTTTTTAGATCTTTGTGGACCCTTCTCTTAAAGAGCATCTGATTCTTTTCTTGGTACCCTTTCTATTTATTGAGGTTGTTTTGTGAGGAATAATTTCTTTTTTTGTTCACACTGAACTTTTCAGTACATTGAAAAACCTAAATTTAGTATGAGCTTTCTAATTTTTTTTGAACGGAAAAGGCTCACAAGACTTCATCCATACTTAGTGGCTTCAAGGGTTTTAACCCATGACCTCATAATTCATGAAAGTCACATTATTATATCACTTGAGCTACTACTACTAGGTCATTTACTCTAATGGAGCTTATTATGATTTCAACTATTGTGCTATGGGATTGTATTGGTACAATCTGCATATACCTGTTAGGTACTAGATTTGTTAGGTTGCAGTCTAGGGGCCCTTGTCAATACTGGTCTTATACACTTATGATGCCATGATAGTTTCTTTTTTATTAAAATTCTAAGCACCAAACAAACTCTGAAGTAGAATGAAATTTCTACTATGTGGTGAGTAACTAAATAAACAAAATCAAATACATAAACAAATAGATATATATGTCTCTTTGTGTTTAAAAACTTTCTAACAAATTAGTCGCTACAAATGCCTGTTTTGTTCAATATTCTCTCCAGCATTACAAGTACTAGAGAAGAATGTGGTGGCGATCATTGGCCCACAGTCATCAGGAGGCAGTCACATACTCTCCCATATAGCAAACTCATTACAAGTACCATTAGTCTCCTTCTCTGCAACAGACCCGACTCTCTCCTCTCTAGAATTCCCCTACTTCCTCCGTGCCACTCGATCTGACCAGTTTCAAATGCGTGCCATAGCCGACATTGTAGAATTCTTTCGGTGGCGTGAGGTTACCGTAATATATGTTGATGACGACTACGGCCGTAACGGTATTGCCGCCTTGGGAGATGAGCTGGCACTCAGAAGGGCAAAGATTTCATACAAAGCTGCTTTTGCACAGGCTGTGGATCTGACTGAGATCACTGACTTGCTGCTGCGGGTCAATTCAAAGGAGTCACGAGTTTATGTCCTGCACGTGAACCCAGATTCAGGTCTAACTGTCTTTTCTGTTGCTCAAAAGTTGGGCATGACAGGACCTGGTTACGTATGGATCGTAACTAGTTGGCTTGCTGCTGTTTTGGATTCTAAAGGGATCGGTTTAGGATACGGGTATGGGTTGGTGAATACCGACCCAAAAGTTCTTAATCTAATACAAGGGTCAATTGTGCTGAGAGAGCATATGCCGGATTCAGATCTCAAGATGAAACTTGTGTCCAGATGGAGAAACAAAACGAGCAATACAGCTTCTGTGTCAGGTCTCAATGCATACAGTCTGTATGCTTATGATTCAGTGTGGTTGGTGGCGCATGCAATTGATCAATATATAAAATCGAATTCAAACAGAATTAATTTCTCTACTGACCCAAGATTGCATGATGTGAATGGGAGCACTTTAAGCTTGGCAGTTTTGAAAAATTTTAATGGTGGTGAGGGCTTACTACAAAATCTGCTGAGCACAAACTTCACAGGTGTTACTGGACCGTTACAATTTGGCCCAAATCGGGACCTGATCCGCCCCGCATATGATATCATCAATGTGGTGTCTACTGGGCCACAATTGATTGGGTACTGGTCAAATTACTCGGGTCTATCTGTTGTTTTGCCTGAAATCCTGTATCAAAAGCCACAAAACATGTCAGGTCAGTCGCGTAGGCTATACGATGTGATGTGGCCTGGTGGAACCACGCAACAACCACGTGGTTGGGTTTTCCCCAACGATGGCCAGCCGTTGCGAATCGGAGTGCCAAACAAGGCCAGCTTTAAACAGTTAGTGTCAAACGGGTCTAATTCTGGATCCAACAGCAATGCTAGTGGGTTTTGTATTGATGTTTTCAATGTGGCAATCAAGTTATTGCCATACCCGGTGCCGTGTTCTTTTATACTGATTGGAAATGGTACTGTTAACCCGAATTATGATGATATGGTCAAAATGATTGCTGAAAATGTATTATCTCTCTCTCTCTCTCCCCCCCCCCGGTACCAAGCGTACAACCTTAATTGGTATTAGGAGCTAATACTACCATACAAGTCAAATGATGTAGCCCGTGTTGGAGAAGTCCTAGTTGAAATGCCAGACAGCTTATGTCGAAATTCTCAATACCATACCAGACTCATATCGATGCCGTGCCAAATTAGACTCGGTACCAACACATTCCAGTGGTAGTAATACCAGTATGAAGGTATTAATTGATGGCTAACTAACAAGACCAAAAAGAACTGAATGAATTACTACCATGTTGGTATGCCTGATACTGAGACATAGAGCTCACTTATCAGTCAAGTCCTGGTAGTGAACTGTACATGTACTATATGAATTGTACTTGAAGTTGGTCCAGTGGGTATAAATTATAACAGATCAAATAGCTTTTTTTTTTTTTTTTTTATTGTTTTCTTGATATCTCGTCTACTTCTATACTTTTCAGGAATTGGACGCAGTAGTGGGGGACATAGCGATAGTGAAAAACCGGACAAAGATAGCAGATTTCACACAACCTTACGTTGAAGCAGGTTTGGTTATAGTTGCAGTAGTTAAGCCCGAAAGCTCAAGTGCATGGTCCTTTCTGAAACCGTTTACACTCCCAATGTGGTGTGTTATTGGTGCATTTTTCCTATTTGTCGGAGTTGTTGTTTGGATTCTCGAACATAGAACTAACAAGGATTTTCGTGGCCCGCCTCGAGAACAAGTTTCCACTATATTTTGGTGAGCATTCAGTTACTACCTTTATTTATTTATTTATTTTCTCTTTACCCTCTTTTCAATGTCTTGTAGCAGCTGCGCATATTGGACTATTTGAAACCATATCATGGATTTCCTTCTTTTGACAGAAATGTGTCGCACATTACAGTTTTTATGAACATTATAAACATATGTACTTCTTTTTCTTTTTTTTTCTTTTTTTAATTATCAATTGATTTCCCTTTTGGAAAAATTATCTATTAATTTGTTTGTTCATTCTGCAGGTTTAGCTTCTCCACTATGTTCTTTGCACACAGTATGTCCTCTTACTTCATCTCTTACTTGAAACCAAAAGTAATGCACAAAGAAATGATTATAGGTGCACAAAGCATCACACAAACGCTAGAAAACAGCAGATGCCCATATGCAACTAAAAGAAAAACGATAGATATAAAATAAGGAGAGGGGCTTTCTGGGTACTTTGAATAAACTATCTGATGAATAGCTATTTCTAACACTTGTGCTGGCACATAGGACGTGATTTCAGATGCATGCTTGATAATATTTGGTATTGTCACAAAGTATATTTTCAGAAATAAAAGACAATTATTTAATAATATAATATTATTTTGGCTTTTGCTGTATTTTGAATTGTAGAACAGAATACAAAATCTGTGCTTGGCCGTTTTGTGATGATTGTGTGGTTGTTTGTGGTCCTGATTATTACCTCCAGCTACACTGCATCTCTCAGCTCGATCCTAACTGTCCAACAACTCTCCTCTGGCATCAAAGGCCTCGATAGCCTCATAGCTAGTGATGACCCCATCGGGTATTATAAAAACCATATATATCTTATTGTTAAACAAATAATTTTCGCAAAAACACCCAACTTGTGGTGTTTGGAAAGAATACATCCAAACTAAAATTCTTGTCCAGTATGTGGTATAAAAGATTTTCTGTGATAGGTTGTGCTCTATTCAACTTGTGGTATTTGGAAAGAATACAACCAGACTAAAATTATGGTCCAGCATGTGGTATAAAAGAATACATCCAAACTACTATTTCTGTCACAGGTACCAGGTCGGTAAATTCACAAAGAATTACCTCATAGAGGAACTGCACATACGTGAGTCAAGGCTTGTGCCCCTAAATACTATTGAAGAGTATGCTGATTCCCTGACGCGTGGGCCCCGGGATGGTGGCGTTGCAGCAATAGTTGATGAGAAACCATATGTTGATATTTTCCTCTCAAATTATTGTAATTTTCACGTTGTTGGTCAGGAGTTCACCCAAGAAGGATGGGGTTTCGTAAGTCTCTTTTCAAGACGTAGTATATAGTATCGTTCCAATTTGAAGATATGTTTATAAACTTAACTCGTATACAGTTTGAATTTTGAGAAAACCCAATTTTTCAAATTTCAATGGCAAATAGTGTCCATATTTTAAAGAGGGTTAATCAAATGCCTTTACATGGGTTCCATATTCTAAAATACAGTTTTTTAAGGTTCATAGATTAATAAAGTGCAACTGCTTGAGACTACTTGTATAATCTATGGGTAATGTAATAATGTATATGAATTTGAAACATACCATTTAAACGTGTATTTTTTTTTTCTTAATAGGCATTTCGAAGAGATTCTCCTCTAGCAGTTGACCTCTCAACTGCTATTCTGACATTGTCAGAGAGTGGAGAACTCCAGCGCATTCACGACCAATGGCTGAACAGCCACGACACGTGCAGCTCCGAGAACACAGATACCGAATCAAGTCGTCTAAGTATAAGCAGCTTTTGGGGCCTTTTTCTAATATGTGGTGTTGGTTTTTTTTTGGCATTAATTATATATTTCATAAAGATGCATCTTGAGTTTAAAAGACACTACAATAAAACAAGCGATACAAGAGAAAATGAAGCTGCATCGGCTGACAAGATGCTGCCACTTGTCAAGAAGCCAAAGCCTCATGGTTGTTTTGCTAGTTTGAAAGATTTTATCAAGTTTGTGGGTACCAAGGAAGTCAAATCTCAAAAAGAAGAGAGAAAAGAGCGGACAGGTGAAATCTAGTGATAATGGTAGCCAAACCTAACAAATTTCTATTGATTAATTATTAGTGTAAATATGCAGGGTTCCTGTTTATAAAATTTAGTTCGGAAGTCCTTTTTTGAAATTGAATTGTGAAGGGGCTGAAGATTCAATGTGGAGTATGATTTGGAAAACATAATTGCCTGTAAAAATTAGAGGGTTTATTTCATTGGTAAATAAAAAACAAGATTTTCATACAATTTTATCTTACCAAAAAAGGATTGGAGGGGGACACCTCATATTGCTTTTGATCGGATCATAATACTATTGATAATTCAATTATTCCCAAAAGACCTTATGTCTGAATTATCTCAAAATGTTGGTACATTGCAATCAACATGATTTCAATTTTGATTTCGTAAAAGAGACTTGGCAGTGCTTTATTAGGATGTATGATGTGCAAAAAGAAATTGTTATTAACATATTATTTGACTTTTGATGCCATATTATGGGTTGTTTGTTTGGAGAGGAATAAATTTGTTTCAATCAAACTAACCTTGAAAGCGGGAAACTATTACCAGAATGTTTATTTCTCTAATTAGATTTTGTATGACTGGCCTAGGAATTTTCTTTTTTTGGATGCCATTTGTTCATCAGTTATTTCAGACACAGCTGAAGGAATTGCACACAGATAAGAATGGTACAGGGGACTGGTACAATCTTGGTACCAGTGGCAGAGGTGCGGCAGCGGGATGAAATTGTGGTGGCTTATTGAAAATGTATCTGATCCCCAATGTAAATATTAATGTATGTGCTCCTTGGCCTAAACTTAATCTTGTTCTGAGCTTTTGCTTTTTGGCTTCTTTTTTTCCTAAATGTGTAGAATCAATAATTGTTATTTGTGCAGTAACTTTTGCTTGTTTCTGATAGAGTCAAAATTTCCATCATTTTTTAAGGGTAAGTATGATATATCTGTATAATTTATCTTACAATATACGTGAATTCAAACACAGAAAGATTCTTTTTTTGAATTTGGCATAAAACAGTCACTGTGCACTATTGGATCTTATTGCAACATTTCATTTTTACATAAATTTCTTCTAATTGCGGTAGATACAATAAAGTTGCTTTAACTATTTTACATAAAGTTCTTCGACTCTACCAACCGTAGGCATTGAATTATTGTATCTGTTTATTTCCCATGCCCGGGAATTTTTTGTATTCATTTTTTAGAGGAGGTTTCAAATGCTTTCATTTTTTGTCTCCATCATGTCTCTATTTTTAAAAAACTTTAATAACTCAAAATTTAAAACTTAAAAGTCAAAATTAAACGGTTAAATGTGATTTATGTTATTTTCTCTATATGTTCATAAAAACTTATCACATTTCGATTTTGTTTTTATGTGAATCACTAAGTTGGAAAATCAACATCTAGAAATTATCCATATTAGTACGTTTTTTACAAGCTCTTGATGACAACCAAAACAAAATTGAAATGTCATAATTTTTTACACATGCACATATAAAATGATGTAGATAATATCCAACAGTTTTATTTTGACATTTAAGTTTTAAATTTTGAGTTATTAATGTTTTTAAAAATGAAGACATGGTGGAGGCACAAGAAATGAAGGCATCTGAACCCTTCTCTTTTATTTTAAGAAAATCTAATCAATGGAATATGTTATGAATAATAAAATAAATACAAGAGTAATGGAACTAGACACATCTCGTGTTTGCCCCTCCGGAAATGGTCACTTGATAAGGTGGATATGGATAAGATTTGTTTTTTTCATTAGTTTATTGAGTATGGGTATGAATGGTAAGAATTTTTTTTTTGTTAAATAAATAAGGGTATGGATAATGACTATTTCATACCCGTTATTCTATCCCTATGAGGTAATTATAAAATCTAAAATCATATATATTCAATTCAATTTTTAGTTCATCTAAATTTACTCTTCCATTTTAGTGCCATAAACTGTGTCTTCCTATTTGAGCGCACCAAGTGTTGTGTGTTTACAATTTAGTGCAGTTGAATTTTGATAGGAGGGAGGCAAAATTTGTGTATAAGATTTTGTTGGAATTTTCATTTTATTTTTGGATGGGCTAGAAATAGCTCTAACCCAATGTTGTGTGTTTAGATGGGTGAGCACATGTTTGAATAAAAAAGAAGTCTTAAAAAGAAGAGTAAAAAACAATTGGGCTTTGTGGAAGCCTGTTTAATTTATTTAGTATATGCAGGCTGAAATGGTGACACTATCTACGCCGTGGCCTGCTGCCATTTTCTTGCTTGTTACGGAGAATACTTTCAGTTTAGGGATAAGGTTTGGTCCAAATAGCTTTGGACTAGACACCGTCTAAAGTCTCTAAAATTCGAATGATTAAAATCCGAATAGTCAATCCGAACAATTCCACATAATTGTCATATTAAAATGTGCTCAGAGACCAAATTTTATATTTTTTGAAAATTTTTATTATTTTTTTAGATGCATACAAAATCACTTTTTTGTGCCATTCAGAAACAGTGATGTTGTAAATAGTAAATAATTTTCAAAAAAAATATAAAATTTGGTCTCTAATCACAATTTAATATAAAAATCATGTCGAACGGTTTGGATCGACTGTTTGGATTTTAATCGTACGATTTTTAGAGGCTTTGGACAGTGTCCGGTCCAAAGTCATTTGGACCAAATCTTATTCCTGACTAAGTCAGATTACAAAATTTTCAATTAAAGCTTGTATTGTATCTTTTTTTCTATAAAAATGAAGCCTTTTATTTTTTGTCTTTTTTCCATCCATTTTACAAAACTTTCAGGCCGCAAGTTCAATGCCCTACGATGAGAGGCAGACTTAGCTAGCTAGGCCTAATTAATTGGTTTTAGTTATGACATTTTCATATAAATGACAAATCATATTTTTATTCTGTAATATCAAGAAGAGAACTGTTTTTTCGAAACTTTATGAATAATATAGTATTCTAGTGTTTTGAAAAGAACAGTTTTTCTTTTCAAACCAAAACAAACACAAAAAAAGAAGAAAAAAATGCACGTCTGATAAATTATCTGGACGGTTTTTACAGTGGAACTAATTTACGAAATTGAGAGATTCTTCTTTATATCCAACTAGACCGACAGAAGAAGAAGAAAAAGGTGGGGGGGGGGGGAGAACTGCCAATGTGTAAATTTATATGAATTTGTAAATGGAAGGTTTTTCTAAATACATGTTGTTTACTGTCTACAACAATGTATTCTTGTAGTGTGTGAAAATTTGAAGGCTAACTGGAATTATTGTTTCAGGGTCCGTTTGGATG
The DNA here is from genome assembly GCA_964058825.1 of Carex arenaria. NCBI lineage: Eukaryota > Viridiplantae > Streptophyta > Magnoliopsida > Poales > Cyperaceae > Carex > Carex arenaria. The sequence goes on from CAXKVW010000319.1 coordinate 38,225, forward strand.
GTCGACATTCGCATTGGTTCCAATGAGGACGAGTACCAACTGGCATGTACCAGTATAAAAGAGGACAGTAGAAATATTTAGAAATAAACCAAATTATCTGTAATTAACTCTATATTGCTTTCTTGAAATAAAAACGGATCAAGTTATTTCTAAAACATTGATCCAGGCAACTGTATCAATATTGAAGTACTGGTGGTATTGCTCCAGACTAGGGATGAAAACGGATCAGATACGGATCGGATAGTGGTAAAATCATATTTGTATCCGTTTTTTTTTTTCCGGATACAGATACGGATACGGATCGGATCGAATATTTATTAAAAAATATATAACTATTATTAAAAATACCAAAATTCATAATATTTATCGAATTATAATGGTGAATAACATAAAAAATTTCATAATATATATTAAATTATATGATATATATTTACTATTCGGATACGGATAATTAAAATTTCAAATCATATTCGTATCCGTATCCGCACAGATATTTGAATATCGGATATCCGTATTTAATTTTTGAATATGGATCCTGATACGGTCGGATAATATCCGACTCATTTTCACCCCTAGTCCAGACTGGTATTGTTGCACCAATTAATATACCAGTTCCAGCGAGCAGTACCGAACGCGGTCTGTACCAGACTGGTATTGTTGCAACCATTTGCTACATCTGAGTTCAATTAAAAAATAATAAATTAAGGTGAGGGCGGGAGGCTATGGTGCTATGCATAGGGCAGGCGGATTGGTCCGTATTATGATTCAGTATTTTTATTTTTAAATTACAACAGTCGATCCGAACCATTCAACATAAATTTTATATGAATATGTACTTATAAATTAAATTTTATATTTTTAGAATTTTATTAGATGGTGTAGAAAATAATTGTTTTTGAATGGTCTATAATATTCAGATCAAGTGCTCTACTCATCTAAAAATATTGTTAAAAAATTCTAAAAAATATAAATTTAGTTTACAAGTACAAATTTATATAGAGACTATGTTGAGTAGTTCAGATCGATCATTAGAATTTTCAAAATTAAAATTTGAGTTAATAATGCGGACCAATATGCAGTATTCATATAATACCATAGTCGCACTCATAAATTAATTATCCACAAAAATACATGAAATTATTATTCATAATAAAATTCTTACATCCTAGTATAAGAAATTCTCACAAATAACTTTATTTTGAGAAAACTTAGAAAAAACTAGAATAATTTGATTAAATCCAGAAATCAAAGCTCACCTCTATCAGATTATAACGAGATTGTGTAACAAACGAATAACGAGTAATTATTAACTAAGTTAATAACTTATATAATTAATCCAAAATATAACAAACAAATAGATATATTTAACAAATCATGTACATAATATAAAAATTATAATTTTTAATATTTTTTTTTTGTTAAAGGAACCTGACACATCCAGCATCTTTTAGAATATCAAGATGTTTTTCTCAAGAATTAAACAAGCATTCTCTGAAGAGAGACAGGGAGACAAACGCTTGTGCCATTGCACTAAACTCACAGTTTTTAAAATTGTAATTATTGATTCCAATATTTCTAAAATTTTAATATATTAATTAAATAAAACAATATTAAATTATATAAAAATTAGTTTTGTCAAAAATGAGTTACTAAGAATTATATAAATTAATGTATAAATCAATCTAATCATAATAATAAAAATTATATAATTATATAATTATATGTACGGTTACAAAAATATTATATATAATTTATTTATCAATTATTCTATAGAATAACAAATATAAAATAGATCTTACTCATACACTTATTCGATAAACCAACAATTTTTTCTTGACACCAGTAATAGGGCGCCTTATGCCCGCTAACGACATTAATTTTGGTAGGTCATTAATGAGATTTATAACAAATTAAATTATATATATAGATAGTGAGAGGGATTGGTAATATCAAAATATTTGTTTTGGAACAAATGCTTTCTTTATTACATTTTCAAAGGCTAAACAGTCAATCCAAACCATTCAACGTTCAATATATAATAAAATGTAATTGGAGACCAAATTTTTTATTTTTTTTATTTTTTACTATTTAATAAGTAATTTTAAAATCGTTGTTTTCAATAATCCAAAAAATTAACTGTTTATTAAAATCAGCAATTTTAAAACTGACTTAATAAATAGTAAAAAATTTCAAAATATGTAAAATTTGGTCTCCAAGCAAATTTTAATAAAGATATCATATCTAATGGCTTGGATCATCTATTTATACTTTGAAAATCTGAAAACCAAATGGTTGCACCACGGCTCTGAAACAAACGTTTTAACATTAGTCAATCCCTCTCTCTTTATACGCGCACACACACATGTACTGATGTACACACAGGTATATATGTGTGTGTATGCACACATGTGTGTGTTTGCGGGTGTGTGTCTCTATATATACATAACACTCCACAATTCTACTCCTGTACAAGATCGAACTCTTGTCCTCCTGTGAGAAAGCGAGTGCCTTCACTGCTTGCACTAGGCAGCAGTAGGGCTGCAAAAAAAATTCGTAATTCGTGATTTGATTTGAGTTTGATTCGAAAAAGTTTGTAAAAAATTTGATTTGAAATAGTTCAAAATTAATTCAAACCAAACTAAACTGAACATGGTTCGTTCGAAATAGGTTCGCAAACTTAAAACATAAGGCCGTCCGGCCATAATTCATAACTCGTAAGTCGTAACCCTCGCTCTCAGTTCTGAAATCCTAGACAACTTTCACCTCTCGCTCTTGGCGACTACGATCACTCTTTCTTATCATAAAAAAATTCGTAAAAGATTCAAAATTGAGTTCATAAAAAATTCGATTCGAAATTAATTCAAACTAAACTCAAATTAAGTTCGATTCAGTTCCATTCGTTTCGATTAGGACCATCGACTACTGGTGAACTTGAATATAGATTATGATTTAAATGAAAGATTTATATATATTCCAGTCAAGTGGAGATTGATCACAAACAAAATAAGATTTGTTTTAGTTCTCCTAATATATATTTTCAACAAAATAAGGAAAAAAATATTTGAGAATTTTTTTTTTTTTAGGTTTGTCACAGCTCCAGCGTAAGACTGTTTTTTTTTTTTTAACTTTACGAGCTGCAAATAAGATCTCATTCAGGAGATAAAGAGTAGGTTGGATGGGTATCAGACCTACTTTTAGATTCAATTAGTTCTAGCTTCATCAAGATCTGTGTGCTCAGAAATTGAAACAAATCTGCACGAATTTAATGAATTCGCACTAATCTTGATGAAGATCGCATGGTCATTACACCCATCACACCAATATAGGTCCGATGGGCTACTCTCAATTCCTCATACATAAACCTGCCAAAAAGGCTCATTGGGTAATGGGTAGCTGCCTTTATGGCCGGTCATGACTCACGAGTGATAACCAAAATACCGTGACCACTTCCTTCAGATATATTATATGATATTTCAAAGTGGTTGCTTGTATGATTTTATTTACTTGACGCTCCCTCCCTCCGTCTCTCTCAGACAAAATATCTTCGCTGACGGTCAGCGCAAAAAAAAATTATCTTATTTTAAACTATTTTGGACAATTTAATTTATAACAAAAAATCTTTAAAGAACCGCTAGAATTAGGTTGGCATGCACTCCCCAGGCCACAGCGCCACCACCTGGACCCCACGTTTACAATGACTATCATCCAACTATTTTACAACTGACAAGGCATCCTACTATCCTAGATCTTTTTCTGTTCTCTTATAACATCTCACAATACTAACAACGCTAGCAGCTAGCTATTAATATCGGAAAAGATCTTGGTTTCAAAAAGAAAACAGAGAAAAATCTCCCCGCATTAACAAAGACATAAAGTGCAAAAGATCTCTTTATTTTGGGCCCCACAACAACTCCGGAGCTGAAGCTGCAAATATCTCCACACAGATGTCCCCACATTGCGTCAACTCTTTACTCTGTCGTGGTACCCATCTGCCGTCTCTGACATTTTAATATTTTAATTTTAGTGTTATCCTCTACAATCCAAATAATTATTACTACCAAGTACCAAACAAAAACAAAGCTCCAATTATACATAGAGTGGAAAAAATGGCACGGCAGAGCCAGTTCCGTCACGGAACGGCACAGCACGTGTTACTGTTTGCGTGCCGTGACCATCTTTTGAAAATTTGACACTGCACGGCACGTCACACGAAAAATCTAGTCACGGCACGGCACGGCACGTGGTCACATGAGTCACGTGTAATTAGGACCGTTAAGTCTTGATCAAATGATGAATCTTGAATAAACTAACCTAAATTATGAAAAAATAGTTAAATGTAAGAAACATAACCAGTTACGTTTGGACACGGCACGCGAATAGTCACGGCACGAGAGTCACGGCGTGACTCGCTTGCCGTGACCGTTCGCGTGCCGTGACCACCCCTCCACATTTTGGTCACGACACGGCACGGCACGTGTGACTGTTCACTTGGTCACGGCACGAGACCAAAGTCACGGCGGGAAAGTCGTGGCACGGCACGGCACGGCACGTTTTGTCCACTCTATTTATATAGTAAAAGTTGGCGCGGTGCCTCTCCAAAAGCCACTTGATCTGATCTCAACGGTCAGAATGTAGCAGAAGACCCAATTTATTTTTCTTGTGGATTAATGACATATTTATCTAACTGGATTTCACTTTCACTTTCACTTTCCACCTCGATCTAAATTGCAAATCCCTGAAATTGATAGATGAATCCATTACGGTAGCAATTTCGGCTTTGTCCCGCTCCCACCGAATCAAATTCTCCGTCAACCAAAAATATCTCGTTGCCACACGGAAAAAAGCTGGAAGATATTTCTGATATTTTCTTTTCTATTCCTTATAACCGCGCCACCCGACCTCTCTTCAATTCCATAACAAAAAAAAAAAAAAAAATACACGCTCCGTAACAAGGGGAAAAAACAAGAGAGCCTCCCCTCCGGATCTGAATTATCCATTTTTCAAAACTATAGTTGCGATCTCCACCGTCGGATGGATCAGCAAGAGATGATCGACGCAGAGGGATGGACGGAGGAGCGCCACGCGGCTTTCCTCAACTGGATGGAGGAGAGCTTCGTGCTTCGTATGTTCAGTCCGAGCAGCAAGAAAACTACCGGGTTCCGGTCAAGTCAGCAATGCTCTCCTGCCATGTGTCGTGACCTCCCGCTCAACCGTGTTATACCAGACAGTGCAACCGAGTCGACCGGAGATTCTCGACCCCGGCGGAGCCGACTCCTAGTGGAGTCAGGTCGGTTTTTATTTGATAATTGAGGATCGATCTAATTGATGCAAATTGAATTCATTTCTAAAGTTAGATTAATTTAATTTTTAGTTTATACTTATACGAAATGCAATAATCTCTGGAATCTTTCTTAGAAAACATTAAATAATATATATTTACATCTGCATGGCATTAATTATAAGCGAGATGAGATGACCACCACTTTTTGATGGTAATTATCTATAATAAATTAATAAGAAGATGTAGTTGGATGAGGCTATTACCAAAATAGCCCTAGATATTTATTGTATTATCTCATGGAGTCCTCGCTTTAGTGCGCTGTTCGAGGTTTGGTGGCTTCAAGAAACAGCTTGGAACCCAATCTCCTGTAGACTGATTGTTACCTTTTTTTTTTTTTTTTTAAGAGAGCTCAAAAATATTTTAATACATGGTAACATGGACTGTACTTTGGTAGACAAAAAGACAAGAATGTTCAAAATATTACGGGTTTTTACTATAAATTGAATATATTTTAATAAAATAGTTTAATAATTTTGTTTATATAATTCAGATTTAAGAATTTTGATAGTTACATCTTTGATTTATGATCTAATTTTGAACATTAAAAATAAAGAAATAAATTAAAAAAATTGACCGATCTAAGAGAGATTACCAAGTTTGCACTTATATTTTAGTAATAAATCAAAAAAAAAATGACCGAATAATTTAGATGTTTGATTTATTTGATTTGGTTTAAATTATTCGATCAATTGAATATATATTTATTCAAATTAAATATCGATTAAATAAATTTTATTTTTGATTTGAACTGACCTGACAGAAAAATATAATAATTGTCAAAAGGTGTTTATATTATCACATTCTGTTTTGCTTAAATATATTCATGGTTAAAGTGGTGTTCATAATATATCCAATTAATCCTTGAAGCCGATTAACTTGTTATTGGTTATAAATGCTTATCAAGTCCGTATGATATAATTAATGACTTAAATTTGGGTCTGATGGGTTCATAACCGTCCGATTCTCTTTAAAATCCGTGTGCACAGTATTAAAGCGGATGTGCACGGATATTAAAGCATCACACACGGATTTTAAAGCAAATCGGACTGTTACGGAACCATTGAACTCAAGTTCGATGGGCATCGGACCAAAACTCATCTTATAATTAATGAATTCAGAGTAGGTCCGGTGCCCATCGGACCTACTTTGGTTCGATAGGTGAAATGACCATTCGATTGCATCAATATCCGTGTTAATTAATTAAAATCCGTGTATGTCTGTTAATTTCCGTGTGCACTAATCTTGATGCTAATAGTACAATTTTAGAGCTAATTGAACTAAAAGTAGGTCCGATGCCCATCAGAGCTGCTACTATCTAATAATTAATATGATAAGTTTGTGGTTGTTTGTCTGTATCTGATTTTCTCACCCTTCTGATATTATATACAGGGAACAGAGACTTGGTCGTTGTCGGAAGTACGAACAGAAGCAGGAAAACGAAACGAGTTCTATCGCAAGTTGATGCGTCGCATGACCAGGTAATTAAATTCTAATGTACTACCATTGCATGTCTTTTTTTATTAGGCATAAAGTATGTGGGTTTAAGCTAGCTTTTATATCCCTGATTATGTATTTTATTATGCTCACTCAAGGTTGTGCCACAGTTGGGAGGCGCCAGAGATATTTCAAAGAAGAAGAAAAGAAGGTAGATAATTAGGAGATGCATGTAGGCGCTTGTTGGAGATATATAGAGAAGAAAAATGCAACAAGTAATTCATTGGAATCAAGAGGAATTAATTAAGATCAAAATTTTATTAGCATATTCTGTGATCAGCTTTGTTAGATTAGATTCTTCTTAGCTTTTATTATGTTGTCTTAATTTGACTTCGATCTAGCTAGGAGAGGTGATCAAAAGTATGCTAGCATGTAGCATATGCTACAATCCATGTGTTTTATTGGCTCTATCTTAATTTCTTATTTTTCTTTTTAGTTAGAAGTAGTTTCCTAATAATACCTATGAGGTATTCGTTTTTTTTTTTTTTTTTATATTTGTGTCTCTTAGATGTAATTAGGGGTGAAAACGGAGCAGATAGTGGTAAAACTATATCCATATTTTTTTTTCAATTTTCCGTATACGGATACGGAACGGATATCAGACGGATATGGTTACGAATTGGGATCATATTTGATATTTATTAAAAAAATATAAAAATATATTAAAGTTCATAATATTTATCTAATTATAATGGTGAATAACATAAATTTTTAAAAATATATCTTAAAATATATGGTATATATCTACTATTCAAATACGGATAATTAAAACGTAAATACATCAGTGTCCTTATCTACATGAATTTTCGAATATTGAATATTCACATCTAAATTTTTGAATACAAATTAAATACACACCGTTTTCAACCCTAGATGTAATGCATTGGAATTTGTAATAGCCGGAAATGGTCGTACTAGGCTACTAGCCTACTAGCTTATTTTGACGTATACATAGCAACTAATGAAGGTTCAATATTTGACTTGACTCATCTTTTACTTTTGAAAAAAAAAAAAAAAAAGATGACTTGTAAGCATCGAAAAAACAAGGGAGAAACGGTAGAATACAGATAAGTTCATAGCAAGGTGCGTCCAAGAAAGATGAAAAGGAAAGAAGATTAGACCCACAATAAGTAAATAAGAAGCACAATTATTGGGATTTAGGAAAAAGGAAGTAAAAATACAAGAAATTATAAGTCTCTTTCATACTGAGCAGTAGATGAGGACCTGGAGGTGACGTACTAGCATTGAATTTATCATGGAGATACGAAAAAATTATGTTATGAGTTATGACTTCCTAGGTTCCGATTCGTCTCCTCCCTTGAGTCCCCTCAGGCATTAATTCCAACTATTTATGACGGATTTACATTACTCCTAGGTCCTACCAATGGATTTAAACGCAGAGTCCAGGAATTCGAAATTTTTATTAATGCCATTTTAAAAAAAATAAAAACCACTTTTTATTTCAGATTTCGAAAAATACTAGAGCCGCAAGACCAATCGGTTGTTCTTTTTTTGGAAGCCGCCATGTGCCATTACGGCCTCAAAAATAGAGCTGCCAATTGACCCTGTAACCCCACTTTTTTTCTCTTCTCGGATTTTAAACTATATGTATCGCTACATATTTGACCTTTAAGTTGCTAATTTGAGTCAAATTGGTTATTAAAATATGATTTTCTGAGAAGACATACATTTTCATTTGTTAGTTTCCATAGCAAAAATATGTTGGGACTGTATGGTCAATCGGCAGCTCTATTTTTGGAGCCGCAGTGGCACATTGCGCCCCCCAGTCTATGAGGTTGCCAATTGACCTTGTAGCTCTGGTATTTTTTGAATTCTGGAGAAAAAGTAATTTTATTTTAAATATGGTATTAATAAAAAAATTTGGTCCAGGAGTCAATTGATGTGTCAGCTGCATTAATACAATCAGAATTTAAGTCAATCCGACTCATACTTATAACATAAGGACTCTTTAATACTAGTGCACATTTAAATTAGACGGTCTGGATCTCAACTCAAAATTTGAGTTAATGCAAAGGATACGGCAATTTCACTCCCATTAATTTGTATTTTTATATCCTTTGATATTTTCTTCTCGTTTAATAAAAAATTACAAAAAAAAAAATTAAATTGACCTACATGATTTTTACAAAAAAAAAAAAAAATTCATTATGACCTCAATATTTGTAAAAATATTAATTTGAAGTTACAATAATAATATAAAGAAAGTGAGGTTTTGGTACTTTACATATTGGTTCGTACTATAGACTTATATTTTCGTTTCTAAAATCCACAAAATCAGTTTAAACTGCTCAACATGATCTCCAAGAACTGTTATTGTAAAAAGATGGAAAATTATTATTTTCGGATGGTCCAGAATTTTTAGATTAGATAATTTTTGATCTATATAAAAAAATAAAAATTCTAAAAAATATTAAACTTGATTTTCAAGTACATTTTCGTACCAAGAACTGTCTAAATTTTAAAAACTGAGATATGAATTAATTTTAGCACGAATAGATCGGCGCACTGCAAAAAAAAAATAGCCTCACTCTTATAAAACATCTGTAAATTTATATCTTTGACCCTCATTAAATATTTGTTTTGCCTGCACTCCTACCTACTAGGGGTGTTCATTGGTTCGGTTCGGTTCAAACCGAACCGAACTAGGCAAACCAAAGTTTTAATTCGGTTTTAAAAATAGAACCGAACCGAACCGAATTAGCATTGCAACCGAACCGAACCGAACCAAAGTTTTATTTCGGTTTGTTCGGTTCAAACCAAAATATATCAATTTTTTAATTTGAAGCAATTAGTTTGTAATAAACTGAAGTATATTAAGAAATAAATTGGAGTATTAAGAAACCGTAGTATTTAAAGCAATTGATTAAGAAATAAACCGGGGCGGTCCGAACCAAATTCATAATATATAAAAGTTCGGTCGGTTAAGTTATTTCGGTTTTGAAAATTTCAAACCGAACCGAACCGAAGTTATAATTCGGTTTTAAAAAGCTAACCGAACTGAACCATTAAACCGAAAAAACCAAACCGTTTGAACCGATCTATTTTGGTTCGGTCCAAAACCGATTAAACCGGACCCAATGAACACCCCTACTACCTACCACCCACTATTTTATTGAAGTCCACTAGAATAATAATAAAAAAAGAAATGAAGGGGCAAATTCAGGACATTATATCGGAACCCGATTCATATCCTTCGCAAATCGCAATATTTGATAGGTGAGATTGAATGGATTTTGTGTCATTGAGATTCATGTATCAATCCGCACTATAAATCGATAACTTTTTATTGTTAGAAAATATTAGAGAGAGATAATTTGATAACCACTGTCAAATCATTTCAAAAAGAAAATATTAGAGAGAAAGAAAGAGTAGTATCTGAAAAGCTACATAATGGATTAGAGAAAAAAATTCCGGCTTCAAATTCTGTATCGAAAAAATTTCTACTAATATAAAGAGTTATTTATTTTTTCATTTGATTGTCTTATGGATCGGATAATTAAGCTTTGAGCCTTCAAAACAAAATTGTCTTCAATTTTTTTTTCATTTGAAACTAAAATTTTTCTCCAATTCACTTGTGCATAAAATTCTTTTAATCTTCATCTTTTATTTTATGATATCTTTTATAAATAAAATATTCTCGTATAAATCTACGACATTATGCCCGGGATGTTGTTTAGCACATTCTACTTTGCATAGAATAAGAATCAATCAAGAACCAATATTTAATCTAGTGGCAAAAGCATATAGTTCTCATATATGAAGTCATAATTTTGAAACTCATAAAGTAGAAAAATCTTTTATAATATAAACAGGATTTTTAAGAAAGCTAAAAGACTAGATCTTCATTTCAGAAAAAAGGATCAATCATTATTGAATTTGTTGAAGAATTGCTCAATGAATTTATTTTACATAATTACACAAAATACAATTTAGACATTTGCAAGCGGCGGGTCTTAATTGCAACTCAATGTGCTTTACTGAACCTATGATTCTAATTTTTTTAATTATATTATATATATTAAAAGTTGAATAAGACTAGGGTGCTACCTGAAGTATAATGACATGTCGTGCTACCTCTTCAAAAACTTATTGGATATGTTTCAATGGCTAATCCAAACCGTTGAAACCGATCTACTACATAAGTGATGTATTTACATGCCAAAATTATAATGTTTTGAATTTATTTGGTATAAAGTCAAGCGGTAAAAAAAATAAGAATTATAAGTTAATTTTAATACATTCATTTTACATTATTTTTTGACCGTTTGATCTTATACTAAATGAATGTAAAAATTTATAAATTTTATATGTAAATACATCACTCGTGAAGTAGATCGGTTTCAATAGTTTGAATTTGTCGTTTGAAGTTTTATTCAATAGGTTTTTTGAAGAGGTAGCACGACATGTCATTATGCTACAGGTAGTATACTAGCCTTATTCTTTAAAGTTAATTAAATTTTTTTCTTTATGATATTATATACATCAGCTTTCCAAAATATTAAACATATACCAACTTAGTAGCTATAACTTTATATTATATATTGTCGTTGTGAAAACTTGAGTTGATGTCTCACTTGACACTTATTAAAAATCTTTGTATTTTATTTACAGATCCTTCTAGCTAAATTTTATAGTTTTGACTCAGCATTCAAAGTTCCGATTGTAAGAGAATTTTGTACTTTTAAATTAAAATGGAAACTCGAGATATCTCGCTTGAATTCTCGTATCCATAGTTGTATCTTGATAGCTCGATCTTCAGAAAGAGACATCTGATTCAAAGAAAATCAGAAATTGAAAACGAGGACACGTTGAAACCAGAAATGATGCCAGAATCTTGTTGAATTTCCATCGTCAATTAGGAATTCCTATCGATTTAGAAAATATCTTTCCATAGATTGTTCTAGATAGGGGTGTTCAAACTATCGGTCGGTCAAATCGAAATAAAGTGATTAAATAAAAAAAATTCAGTTTCAAAATTAAAACTGAACCAATTAAATCTATCACCGATTAAGAGCTGAACTATACAAATAAAATATTGATACCATTATTAACGAAAAGAATACATTGTCATACAACAGTTGAAGTTCAATTCAGTTCGGTTTAATGAAATTATTATAACATCAATAAAATTAGAGTCGAACTAATATAAAACTGTATGTTTAGTTTAGTCGGTTTTGAGAAGTCCAAACCGACGTCTAAAGTGAACCAATCCATTTAAACAAAAATAATTCAAAAGTTCAACCAAACCGATTCATTTAAACCAATTTTTTTTAAATACCGAACAAACTGAACTGTTTGAAACCCCTAGTTCAAGAGGGCGTTGTAGGGATATTGTGTAGGACGCAGAGTTCTTTGTATCTTGTCTATCATTAGAAACAAATAATGTGCATCTTAGAAAGATATTTAGTATGTGGTGATCATGAAGGCTAATAGTACAGAAGCATTGTTGTTGAAATTTGGTTGGCCGTGGTTGCGAGTTTACTAATTCAAACCACCTCAAAGTCTAAATTAAACCAATAAGGTGATAAAAAAAAATGTCTCAAGCCTCTCCTAATTAGCGAGCCTTTTAGAACCCTTTTTCCACACATATATCATGGTAAACAAACTCTTTTTTATTTATTGCCCTCTAATATTATGCTTCTTTCTACATATATCATTATCTTTTTCTGCCATTATGACATCGACAGTTCATTAAGAACATTCTCAAAATACATTTTGCTTAGGTTATCCGTAAAATAAAATAAATGTATGGCTTCAGCCACAACAATTACAATTTTGGATAATGTTCTTATCCACAATTTTAGTATGCCCGGATATAATTCTTATCCCTACTTTTATCAAAAAAAGAAAAAGAAAAAAGCAACTCTTATCCCTGGACCAATCAAGAGTTACAATTTTGGATCTATATATATAATGCATGGGACCAGTTCATCTAGAGATCATGGATGATATCCTTTTCTGGTACCATTTGAGCTCAATTATGCAACTCACTGACAAATAACTATTATCTACGGAGAACACACAAAAATTATATTTCCAATATTTCTGATACATAAATTAACCATAATAATTACGAACTACTCTAAATTAGTATGACGAGCACGCATCTCGGCGGGGTGCTGCCGCAAAACCTCTGCCATCTTAATCACCACCATCTCAAAAAGCACAAACAAAGCTCCTTCATACAAACTCCCCATTGGCAAACTAACCTCCCCTGCTCTCCTCTCCTCCTCCCTATCTGCCATTGTCTGTGCTGGCACAAACACAACTTCGTCAGCACACCTCCTAGCTTCGCTCTCTGCATCCGGCTTTGCTGTAATCAGCGCAACCCTCGCACCGGCATTCTTTGCAACACGGCAGATGGCATTGACAGTGGAGAAGTCGCCGGGTCCTGATGATGCAAGCAGGAGGTCGCCAGGAGCAATAGGGGGGGTTGTCATGTCGCCTACTACATGCGCAGAAAGGCCGAGGTGGAAGAGACGCATGCAGAGGGCCTTCATCATTAGCCCCTCGCGGCCTACTCCGTAAACAAAGACACGACCGCAGGGAGAGGAGGAGGAGGAGGAGAGAGCAGCAAGCTCAGTGGTTAGGATGTCGAGTGGAGGAGATAGGTTGTTGGGAAGTGGGAGGGAGAAAATGGATTGAATTTGGTGGCAGATTTGGGTTGCCATGGCGGCGGCGGAGGCGGAGGTAGTGGTGGTGGAAGCGGGGTTGCTCATTGTTTATCCGTTTGCCAATGGATATTTTGAGGCTATCTGATCTGATTGATGCTCTTTTTAGGATGAATGAATCCGTATCCTCTATTCTATTCCTCGGAGATGGGATAACCTGACGTGCTGTTTATTGAAACGGGCCGGTTGTTGGCCCATTATTAAATGGACTGAATATCCAACTAAGCGCCCGGGGGAAGAATTAATTTTCATTCGTTGCGGCGACTCAAAACTGCAGCAAAAAAAAATAGGATTATCCATTTTAATACGAATATAAAAGAAGTTATTGAATTTAAATAGAATCAAATTAATTTGTATTTTGATCGTACAAAACCTAAATTTTACGTTACCATATTGTAAATAATGATAACCGAATCAACGGTTTAGATTTTTTTAATATTAACAACTCCAACTGCATAAAAAAATCAGTCCCGCGAAGCCAACGAACGATGCCACTTACCACCCAATTTATTCATAGAAGAATTTTTTTTTTCCTTTCATTTTCTCTCTCTTTTTTTATTTGTTTTTTTGTCCAACTTATTAGCAGCCTAGTAGGCCCCTCATTGGGTACCATACTCAAATTTGTGAGTCCACCGTGACTTCATCATCTGTGCCCTGCAGTGGGAGTGGGATCATATACTGTTCTCCTCAAAAAAAAAAAGGGATCATATACTGGAGTAAAACGGGTCCGGATCCCCTAAGGTAACTCAATTTTTGGATTTTGAATCGAGACCGTCCAATTCGAATTTGTTCTCGGAATACGTGCACTCCATATCCGAATGAATTTGTCTCGGATTCAAATTGGATGATCTAGATTTAAAACCCAAAGATTGAGTTACTTCACTAGATCTGAATTCGGGTAGAACTAGGGTGTTCTTAAGCTCAGCTAGCCTCTTTGTGAGCTTAACTCAAAAATCTATCAGATTGAGTTCGAGTGATGCATCCAAGCTTTTGAAACCGATCTACTTCACGAGTGATGAGTTTACATGTCAAATTTATAAATTTTCAAACTAATTTAATATAAAGTCAAGCGGTCAAAAAATAATGAAAAAGTAACATATTAAAATAAACTCATAAATCATCTTTTTTTACCGCTTGATTTTATACTAAATTAGTTCGAAAATTTATAAATTTGACATTTAAATACATCACTCATGAAGTAGATCAATTTCAACAGTTTGAATGCATCATTTGAAGTCAATTCAATAATTTTTTTAATTAAGCTCACAAAAGAACTTGGTGAGCTTAAGAACACCCTAATTCTACTGCATATAATGTGAGGATATAGATGGACAATAAGTTTAATTGACAACTGTAACAAACTCTAATGATTATCAAATAAAAAATCTATTTAAAAAAATGTATATCGAATTTGATTCAATTTGAAAATCAATTCATCCATGGATCAGTTTGAAATATTAATAATTCAAATTTATTAATGTTAATCGGTAACCAGACAATTTTCAAATCATACCAAATTTGTCGTGCAACTTATCTATACTATAAAAAAATATTTACCTATTCAATTTTTATCAAGGTTCTAAATAGCAATTATCACATCATCGCTTTTAAGATCCGAAAAAAACTATGAAGTAACTATTTAGAACCTAATAAAAAAGAAAGCCACTAATATTGCAGCTATAGCTGACAATTTAGAACCCTGATTTTTACAATATTTTGTTAGTTGTCATGTAAATATGGGTTGACAGTATTTCTCTTTACAGAGAAGCTACGGGCATAATATAAACAGTGGTCCGAGAAGTGTAAAACAACTTCTTTGTCGTCTTAATCCTAAAATCAACTGAGGTTACAATCACCCTTCTTCCCTGCCTCAGTATGCTTGCCTCCACTTCTACTTTTTCCTGGTCATGGTATCAAAATTAATCAATACCTGTTATTTTCTTTTCTCTAAATCATACTTCATTTATTAGGATTAGAACAAACTTTATTTCAAAAAAAATTTACAAGGACTCCAATTGGTACAACACGAACTAATATTTTTAGTCAAATTACAACTTTGGTTGAAACAAGTGTTCAAATGATTGACACCCACAATTTTCAGAAAACCCCTCTAAAAGTATCATCACAATTTTCAGATAACTTCTTTAAACCCTATAGCTAGTGGTGGAACTGTTGAAAAGGTCCTTCGTCAATGTATAGAATAACATCAAAACATATACAACTCACTTTTATAAATCTTGTAATTGAACCCTATAACAAAGATTTAAGCCCAAGCCCTTGATCTAAAGCTTGATTCTTGACTAGACCTGGGGTGGCAAAAAAGCTTGTAGTTCATGACTCGCTCGTTAATGGACCGAGCTGTTAACGAGACAGCTCATTAGTGGCTCGGTCCATATTAAACGAGTTTAAGCTAAGGCTTAGCTCGGCTAGGCATCAATTTGGAAATTTATATGAATTTGTGTGTATTTTATACTGTCAAGCTCGATCCAAAAAGTTTGCAGAATTTATTTTCTTATTAAAACAAGGTCCAGCCAAACCCAGCTCGCCAGCTAATTCGTAACGATTACAAGCTGAGATTTCAACTTAGACCCCTAAAGTCAGCTCAGTACAGCTCGCTCGATAAATAAACGAGCCGATCACGAGCTGGACCCAGCTCGTTGCCACCCCTAACTAGACCTAAACAAAGTACATGAAAAGAAGGAAAAGTGGCCTCTATTTAACAATTTTGGATTGATTTGGTATAGGAACAAAACAGATTGGCAAGGTATCAAGGTGTTTTTTCCTGTTGTCATTCATGCTCCCGGATAGTGGGGACTTTCAATTCCATCCGGATAAGGTTCTACAATTAAGATCCAATTTCTATGGATAATTGAGAATCAAAGAAAGACATCTCTGGTGAGGATCTGATCTGTCCATTTTAGACAAGATAACTCAGGTAGTATGGCTGGTGAGGATCTATATCCTCATTTTTTTTTAAGTATTCTGACAGCGTAATAGTCTCGCCTAAAATAACCAGACTAAGTTAACTCACATCAATCCGTGCGGCAGAGAGGTAGGAAGTGGTCATCTCCCCGAGAAAAAACTCCTTGTCTCCAGCCACAGTCTTGGCACAAGCCAGTGTCATGGCCTCTGACACCGATGCCACCACCCCTCCATGTAATGTACTGTACATATTCTGTAACCAAAAAATGAGCAATAGCCCTAACAATTGAGGAATCTGTATCCTCCCAGGTACCTGACTGAGTACAATTAGCTGAAATGAGCTCCCAACTGAACGACTGGAATTCGGTGCCAGTGTAGATATAGGAGTCCGTTTAGAGATTCGTGCCAAGTGAAAACTGAGACTCAGATCGAATTGTACTCAGTCAGGTATTGCAAATATTTAGCAGAGGGAAGTCGGGCTTACGGTGACAGTGGGATTGACGGTGAGGGTGCAGATGATATGGCCGGGTTGGACGAGATCTACGGACAGGATGGAGCGGATGATGTGTGAGATGGAATCCTGACGGTGGGCGATGGATGGCAGGATCTTTTCCATTCCAAGCATGCGAAGGAAGCTCATTGAATTGGCAACGGAATCGGCTGGCGGAGGCGACGCCATGTCTTCTCAACTGGTGCCGGGAGGCAAGAGGCAAGAGGAGATTGTTGATTTACGGCTGAGTACCGAATTACCGATCCATGCATGGCCTATTGTGTGTTTTGCGGGTTCTTTGACATTGGGCTTTAGATGCAAAATAAAGGTAAGTGGATAATTGTAGACTCCAGAAAGCCCAATTATGTATGGTCTTTTATTGTTAAAAATGGAGATTCCCGCTGGGAAGTGGGAACATTGCCTCATCCCACAGGCCTTAGGAATTCATATCCTCTGCATTAACTCAAAAGGGAATCTTTTGAGTTAATGCATCTTAGCCATCCAAATCACTTTAAGATCCGTGCAGACTAAATCCATACAAATATTAAAGGGACCTGTGTTAAAATCAGACAGCTAGATTAGTTCCGTTTAAAATCAGACGGTCGAGATGCATTAACTCAAAAGATTCCGTTTTGGGTTAATGCAGAGGATACGTGTTCCAGGCGTTAGTGCCTCACCATTTCACATCCTCTCCACAGTTCAGTTGGTTTTGAGAAGTTGACAGATCCATTTATATCAAAATAATTTAAAATTTCAACCAAACCAATTTATTTAAACGGAAAATTTTTCAATTCGATTAAAAACTGAACAATCTGAACTGTTTGAAACCCCCCAGTTCCAGAGGGCTGTTATTAATTGGGAGATTGTGTAGGACGCAAAGTTCTATGTTTCTTGTCTATCATTAGAAAAATTTCCAAGAAACAAATAATATGTATCTTAGAAAGATATTTAGTATGTGGTGATAATCAAGGCTAATAGTACAGAAGCATTGTTGTTGAAATTTGGTTGGCAGTGGCTGTGAGTTTACTAATTCAAACCACCTCAAAATCTAAACTAAACCAATAGAATTGAGAGTAGATCCGATGCTCAGGCCTACTTTGATTCGATGGGTGTAATGACCATCATATCTACATCAAGATTCAGGCAAACTAATTAAAATCCATGCATATCAATTTTAATTTCTGTGTGCACAGATCTTAATGCTAATCGTACGGTATTAGAGCTAATTGGACCTACTCCTATCTCAAACCAATAAGGTGATGAAAAAAAAGGTCTCAAGCCAGACAAGCCTCTCCTATTTAGCTTTTAGAACCCTTTTTCCACACATATATCACGGTAAACAAACTATTTTTTTATTTATTGCCCTTTAATATTATGTTTCTTTCTACAAATATCATTATCTTTTTTCTGCCATTATGACATCGACAGTTCATTTTTTTTTGGTAAAAATAGACAGCATCTCCAAGTTTTAATATTTTAATAAAGGTCCGTAGGCATTTGATTGAAATTAAAAGAGTTCACAATGCTGAATTAGGAAAAAGATGGAAGAGTTCCAAGTACCCGAGGCATCTCTATATATTATGTACTTCTAATCCTCTACTATTTTTTTCCCTATGAAGATATTAGCTCCAATATGGTTAAATTTAGCTTAATTTAACAAATGATGGAAGACTTCCAAGTTCCAGAGGCCCCTCTGTACCTCTAAATCCTCTACTAATTTTTCCTGTGAATATTAAAAAAAATTACAAAATAGTTATTGGCATTATCGCTGGAGTTCCAAAATATTACAAAAAAATGATCAAATAGTTTCTCCCAAGTAGATCTTGTAGTAGTGGCACTACTTGTGAAAATTATATACATGTTAATTAGTTCTCTTATTTTCTAAAAAAAATTGCAATTCGATATCCTCGGCGGTGTTTTTTTATCATGCACCAGTCAGAAGTATATCCTTACCATTTGAAAGAAGCATATTAAGGAGCATTATTGGGACAATTAAATTCATGAAGAATCAAATGAAGAAGCGATGAAATTTTGAATTGATTTGATTGGTTCACACGCAAATCATTTCTGTAATTTTATCTTGTCAATGAAGACCTTTTTGATATTTTTTTATTTTTTATTTTTACTTTTTCCACCCACCTAACCAATGTATTAATAATGGCTTTATATATATATATATATATGAGGAGGATTCCAATGCACCCAAAATTCTATACTCTCATTTGCATCCAATCCTTCATCTTCATTTTCAAAGTTCGAACAGTCGATCCGAACAAATATGTTTAGAGACCAAATTTTATATTTTTTTTAGATTTTTTTTACTGTTTTTTAAGATAGGTACAAAATCACTTTATCGGATGGTTTAGAATCTCCTTAAAACAATGATTTTGTACCTATCTTAAAAAATAGTAAAAAAAATATAAAAAATATAAAATTTGGTCTCCAGGCATATTTTATTATGAAGATCATGTTGAGCTGTTTAAATCGACTATTCGGACTTTGAAAATGAAGATAAAAGAGATAAAAAATTTGGGTGCAAATGGGAGTAGAGAATTTTGAGTGCATTGGAACCCTCCTCTCTCTCTCTCTCTCTCTCTCTCTATATATATATATATATATATATATATATTCTTCTTTCTAGTAAACATGTTTTTTTAAATGAAAAATGAAAAAAAGAAGGTCAAATAAAAAATCGCATCAAACAACACTGATTCTATTAATCATAGCTGACGTGGCACAACAATTGGAAATTTTCCGAAGGTGAACATTGGATGGATAAAAAAAAGTCTTCTCTTTTTATTTACATTTTTTTTGTAAACAATCAGAAAAGATCGGAACTTCTTTTATAAGGCATAGAAGAAGCAAAGAGAAAAAAAATAAGTTGGAGAGAAAAAACAAATTGGTTATGCTGCATGTACCCAAATTTGTCATCTCCATCCATTCTAATTAAATTTCCATCTTGAAATAAAACTTGAAGATCTAAACAATAAAGTCAAACAAATTATATCCATTTTGACCAAGGCTCTGAAAATCATAATTGGAATATGAATTGGTTACTTGATATTTGAAAAGGAATTGGATGAATCTGTATAAATCAACCGAAATGGATCAGAAACTTGAATATTTTTTGTCATAAGCATTTTAAAAAAATAGAAAAAAATTTGATAAAAAATTATTTTGTCAAAAAAAAATGTTAAGACAAAAGATTACCCTCAAATAATCCACTTATATAATATAATACAAGTATTACAATACTTATATAATATTATACAAGCATTACAATCAACACAGACTTTTTTTAGTCTTGCAGAAAAAGAAAAATAAATAAATAATCCACTCCGGAGCTTTGTTTAGGGTCTCAAGAAAATTGCACTCTGGTACAAAATAATATTCTATACTAATGATTTTTATTTGAAGAAAAATAAGGAATACAAAATATGATATTGAAAAAAAAAACTATAAACAAGAATGAACTTCTGTGAGAGAAATAAAAAAAAGAAAGAAAAGATTGTTCCATAAACAACAAGTACATTTTTGTACAATATGGTAAGATGCTTTGATCTATCTCCTCCTATTCTGCAGTAGAATTTGCATATGACAGGCTCATGTTATAATCAAATTATGCTTACTAATAAATAATTGTATCTGCCTTTGAAATGATGCTCACCTCATTCCTTAACCTTGAAATTTGATGTGCTAATTATCTGCATCCTTCTGCTAGGATATCATTTCCTCTCAGCCAGTTTAAACATAATCTAGTTTTCAATATTAAAAGAAAAAGGTAATTGTTAGATAATTAGCAAGGACCTTGGCTATCGTAATGCACTATAACTGTACAAGCAATACAATAAGAAAAAGAATGAAAATTGACAGATTAAACAAAAAAAAATATTAAATCATCCGGGAAAGAATTAGGTTTGCTCAGTAGATATGCCTAATTCCATAACATATCAAATTGGACAATAAAGCGCATTTTCAATGTATTGATCGGTTTTAGGCAGAAATGATTGAAGGGGTTTATATTTGGTGAACTTGCAAGCCTACCTCATAATGAAAAGTATTTGTATTGGAAGAGTGTCAGCAAGAAGCTATAGTGGAATATTTAAAGTATTACCTGAACTGGGTCAATATTGATGATACATGCTTCTTTGATATTTCTTAGTTTCAAACATTCTTCAGTTATCTCAGTACAGCTGTGTGTTGATATTGATTGAATGTGAGGGAACCAGATCACGAGTGTTTTGAGGGAAGGGAAAATATCAAAAGGAAATGACTGAAGATTTTTTTTACAGCCCCTAATATCGACCAAGTCGATAGAGGTAAGGAGCTGCAAGGAATTAACTTCGTGTTCTTCAGTAAAAGCAGAAACTTTCAAACGAAACAATTCAAGAGAAGTGATCTGCTTGCAGATAGGCAAGGTTAAAAGGGCAAGAGAGTCGCCATGGATAATTATTAGAGACAATGAGAAGTCTGGCTCAGTTCTCTCTATTTCTTTTGATGCAGAGTCCCAAGCTGCAATAAAACCAGGGCACTCACCAAAAGTCAACTCTTTCAGGTTGACCCACGACTTCAGACCTTTCATTGAGCTTAGTGCTTTACAAGATACAATTTTGAGGTACTTCAAACATACCAAATGCTCCCCAAAAGTAAGGGAAGCGAGTGATTGGCACTCCGTTATAATCAAGTTTTCTAAAGCCACAAAAAAATGCAAGTCCAAAGATTCCAAATTGGAGATATGGGATATCACTAGAATACTTAGAGACCTAAGCTCATGAAAAGCCAATACTTCAACCACCTTAAGGCTCGAATTCTGATCTAGGATCAGACTTAATCCTCGACATTTCTCCTTATAACACATTGATTTAATAAATTTAGTTTCTTCAATTGATATAAAAGAAAGTACAGAACTGTACGGAAGAGGTGGTAGTTGAAAAATTAGTGGACAATCTTTAATTTCCAGACTCTCTAAGGAAGGAAACCTCTCCAATACCTCAGATGTAGCAGATCCCGAGAGAGGAAGATCCACTAATTTGGGGCAATCTCGAATTGTGAGTTCTTTTAGTTGTTTGAAGCAAAGATATAGTTGAAGTTGGTCGTTCCACACCCATTTTTCGAGATCTAGCATATCTGTGATCTCCAACTTTTCCAAAGACAGAAATTTCATGCTTTGACAGGTACCATAGCATTGAGGTCCAATTTCCCTGATAGCCATTCCAGACAGCTCCAAATGCTTGAGAGACTCCAACTCCCCTATAGGTGGAAGCAGCTCCCATGCTTTACAATTTCGAATTGTAAGTTTTATGAGTTTTTTGAAGCACTGAAATCGTTGAAGTTGGTCACTCCACACCCATTTTTCAAGATCTGGCATATTTGTGATCTCCAACTTTTCCAAAGATGGAAATTTCATGATTTGACGAGTACCATAGCATTGAGGTCCAATTTCCCTGACAGTCATTCCAGACAGCTCCAAATGCTTGAGACACTCACACTCCCCTATAGGGGGAAGCAGCTCCCATGATTTACAATCCACTAGAATTAGAGACTCAAGAAATATGAGAGAGTGATCTAACCACGTGGGAGAAGCCACACCACCATATCCACGTATTTTAAGCGATTTGAGATTGGTGTTTGGTTTGAGGCCCTCCAGGACACTTTGGTTCTCTTGTTTACCATGATTCCATATTAAATACAAGGCATCAAGTTTTTCTTTCTCAGCTAGTCTAGCCTTGTTGGCCTCTTTATCAGATTTTACGTTCTCAAGATTCATGATTTCGAGTGGTCCTTCAATCTCCTTAAGAGAGCCTAATTGTTCTATCTCAAAGCCATTATTTTGTTGAACATGAAAATAATTCAGTTCTTGCAAAGAGGTTAGCTTCCCTACATCCAATATCTTAGAGTGCAGCTTCCCTTTAACAATAAAATGCCGCAAGCTCACAAGGTCACTAAAATTATTTGGCAACTCATCCAAAAGAATCCCACCTTTAATTTCCAACACTTCTAGGTGATATAGCCTACATATATCTCTTGGAAGGGTATTGCAATTGTCAGAATCCGGCATAATTAATCTTAGGTACCGGAGGCTAACAAAATGTTGGAAGTTACAATTATGTAGTTGTACTGAGTCATGTAGATCTAATCTCAGTGCACGAAGAAATTTTGTTTCTTTGAGTAGGTCCAAAATACTACGGGAAATATAGGACGGCAACTGGTTCCAATTAAATATCGTTCCTAAATTTTCTCCTTCCACACAGTTCAATGCCTTGACTATTTCTTCTTCACTTTCGGCCTTTTTTGTACTATTAAAAATCGACAAATGACGCATGGTTTGTAAAATTTCTTTAGTTTCAGCACCATTAATGCTGAAACATTCTTTGAAGGAAACCACACATGCCAAATCATGAATCAAGTCATGAAATGTATAATGCACTTCATTATCATATGTTGATGGTCTAGTTTGGAAGAAACCACGATTGAACAGATCATTGAAGTAAGCCCTCCCAATATCCTCCATTCTTTTCCCTTCAGATCTTACATCAAGATAACCTTGAGCCATCCATAGATATACTAACTCCTCACATGTAAAAGGGTGATCCTCCGGTAAAATAGCACAATATGAGAAACACCTTTGGAGATGAAAAGGCATATGCTCATAACTTACCCGGAGTGCCGGCATAATATCATTTGGACCATTCTGAGATTTCCACTCTTCGCTATCCCTTATTTTCATCCAATATCTCTCATCATGATTTTTTTTTAACAGTGCACTCACAGTTTTTGCTGCTAGTGGATTACCCTTCAACTTATTGGCAATTTGTTGTCCAATATTTCTTAACCTCAAATTTCCTCCATATTTTTTATCACTGAATATACAGGTGCTAAAAAATGATAAAAATACATCCTTATTTAGACCCACCAAATAAATAGTATCTCTTGCATCAACCATGTTGGCAACAGATTGGTTTCTTGTAGTCACTAGGATTATGGCCCTTTCCACCATGCAATTATTTAATAGAGCTATCATTTTATCCCAATGGCACTGATTTTTATCTTCCCACATGTCATCCAAAACAAGTAGGAATCTCTTGGACTCCAATTTTTCCTTAAGTAGTTTTTGGAGCACCTCAAGGTTACTGAGTCCATCATATCTGTTGCCACATACACCTTCTAGCATCTCACGTGTAAGCCTAACAATATCAAAGCATGTAGACACACAAATCCAGGATCTAACATCAAAGCAGCTTTCAATGTTTGAATCATTGAATACTAGTCCAGCAAGGGTTGTCTTCCCCACACCACCACAACCAACTATTGCTAGAACAAGGACCTTACCAACTGTTGCAGATTCTTCATTTGTCAATAGGTTCAATAGTAGTTCGTCACGCTCTTTGTTTCTCCCAACAACTTCTCTAGTTTCAGTATAAAATGGTGATGTTTGGAGTCTATTTGTTGCTTCATTTTGACTTATTTCAGCATTTTGGGTAGTTATAACTAGTGATTCTGTTTTCACAGCCTCGCGTACTTCCTCCACAGATTTTTGTAACTTCTCGGCTAACTCATTCATCCTTCGAGACAGGTTAATTTTTGAAGGGGAGGTTCCGGGTAGTAGTACTGGTGCATATGGTGCAGAGCTAGTATAAAACCCCTCGAAAGCAGAAATGATTCGATGGCTTGCGAGCTGATGGCCAGAAGAAGAGGATTCACCTAATGATTTATTGCTGCAGTTTTCTTTCTCCTTGGTACCTGATTGAAAAATTATACAAAATAAAGTAATTAGTTGAATCCTAATATGTTACTGTAAAATAATAGAACGATCATCTTCCATAACTTCTGAGATATAATGTACTAATTATGGGGTAATCAGACGAGACAACCCTAGATTTTCATGCTGGATTGTTCTTCCATAGGTGTCTCAACTGCATTCTTGCTTGTAACTAAACGATAAAACTATAATGTTTTCATGATTGTATCATCTCCACAGATTTACGAAATAACACAACTACAATAACAAAAGTACGTAACTGTATGAGTATTAATATTAATGAAGGTTACCAAAAGCCATGAGCTAGCAAATATATGTTACGAATCTACAATCTTGGGACTATGGTTATTACTATCTAGAGTACCTGATCAGTTGTTAGTATGGATTATTTTGATCTTCAAGTTTTATTTTAAGATGAAAATTCAATTACAATGGAGTCTATCAGGACTTGAGCAAGTTTATGGCATTTAGTAGTGTTATATATATATATATATTATCAAGTGCGGTCTACGTAGATGGAAAATTGATCTGTACATATCATCGCTACAGGAGTCCTATAAGATAGATTGGGTGTTAATTAAGTTATTCTAATAGATTTAAATGTGAGAGACTTGGAATTTTTTGGGATTTATTATATCATCGATTGGTTGACATAATTTAGATAGATTTTGGTTTAGTATTAAATATAATTCATTTCAATCATGAAAAAGCATACAGTTCTAGCTTAAAATATGAGAGAACAATACAATGTCTTTTCTCACGTACCTCTCTGCTGAATCTGGTCCTCCAACCGGTAGTAGTCCAATTCGTCAAGCAAGTTTTCAGCTTGATACGCAAGTTGCTGAAGGTCCTGAACCAACTCATCCAGGAAACAATTGTCGGTATGAAGGCGGCGGGCAGATGCAAGCAGAGAACCAAGCTTCTGGAGCTGTTTCTTGAGGTTTTTGAACTCATTTTCTAGGCCAATGCGCTTTGCCCATGCTTCCAACAACTGAGTTACAGCCTTGCTGACCAGAGATCCCATCACCCAGCCGATTGCCGCAATTGACAAAGGACCCATGCTACTCGAGTAATCAAACAGGAGAATTTTTTGTTTGAAGAGATTAGATCTAAGTTTCAAGAGTGTTATTAGATCTAAGTTTCAAGAGAACGACGACTTCAAGTGCTGGTTCACATGAGAGTGCGTATCCCCTGAGATATCTCAATTTTTGCGTGAACGACGACTTCGGTGCCTATTCGGGGATACGCAGGGGGGCAGTATTATATGTACTTTTAGATTCGTGCAAAATTGTTTAAACGGTTTTGATTTTACTTAAAGTCACGCAAAGTTTGAGATATCTCAGGATGAGAATTCTGTGAGGAGACGAAAAGCAAACTAGCAATGGGTTTGCTGTAACTATTTCTTGTCAAGCGGGTCGTGTAGTGAACTTATAGTCACTGGGTACAGCTGATTAATTTATTACTCACTACACTATTGTGATACTCACGAAGTGCAAAGGCTTTCAAATGGTTCTCTCTCGTGGCTTGACGGGTCCGTATCCTCTGAGATATCTCAATTTTTGCGTGACCGACGTGTCCGGTGCCTATTCGGGGAACCGTAGGGGGCCAGTATTATTTGAGCTTTGAGAGTTGTGCAGAATGTATTTGAACGATTGAGATATTCCAAACAGTCAAGTAAAGTTTGAGATATCTCAGAGGATGCGTATTCTGGCTTGACTTGGTCAATGGGTACAGTAAAGAGGATGGAAAGATAACGGAGGATCCATTTCAATAGTACTATCCGATTTGAAATAGATGAATAGATTTATACAAAGAAAGGCACATCCCACATGGAATTTAAATCAAGAGATTTTCTTCTTATTTAAAAAATAGTACGAAAATACAAAAAAAATATATAAAATTTAGTTTTCAAGTATATTTCTCATATTGATCATATCTAACGGTTCAAATGCCTCTATTTTTTGTGCCTCCACCCTACCTCTATTTTTAGAACTATAATAATTTAAAATTTAAAACTTAAATGTAAAAATAAAACAGTTAGATATAATCTATATTATTTTTCTCTATGCACAAGTAAAATATCATGAAATTTTGACATTATTTTGATTAGTATCAAGAGCTTGCAAAAATACACCATTGTCGATATTGGGCGTTGATTTTTCAACTTATTTGATTCATATATAAACCAATCGAAATGTAATATTCTTTTATGTACATGTAGAGAAAATAATATTTATCACAACTAACGGTTTTATTTTGACATATATCTTTTAAAAAATTTGTTATTAAAAAAAATCAAAAGTGTAGGCATATGGATGCACAAAAATGAAGGCATTTCAACCTCCTGATTTTTATAGAGATCATGTTAGGCGGTTCCAATCAATTGTTTGAACTTTAAAAATGGAGATATGAATTCATAGTACGGATCAATGTGTGTTATGCGTAGCACCATATATAGACTCATGTTCTTATTTATATATAAAAAAAAATTCAAAAAATTAAAATTAAAATTTTTCTTTATTTTTGACAATTCTGTATAGGGAGAAACTCAAGGTTGTCCAATAGTTTAGTTTCTGAAATTGATAGATTTTCTCATTCCAATTTCCAAAAAAATAGTAAAAAAAAATTAATAATGTAAATTTGACTTCTTGCAATTTTCTTTATAGTTTTTTGGATTTTGAAAATAATCTGTACTGGCTGAACCACTTGTATGATTTGTTTTGATCTAAAATATGAATGGGCCATACGATGATAAATTTCAGTGGGCCTTGTGGGGCCCCTCCACTAACGGAGAGTTTTTTATTCATTGAAATTTAAAAATACGGAAATAGAAATAGTTATTATGAATATAATGGATGGTCCATTAACTTCTAATATTAATCCTCATTTACCTCCCACTATCCCACTACAATTGGAATTCATAGCCACTACTATTTGGAATTTATTTTCTCATTTATTATTTGTATGGCTTTTCATGTATAATTTGTAGCCTATAAATAGAGGCATTGTAATCTTGTATTGTACACTCATGAGAAATATATGAATAAAAGATAGCCATTCTTTACATTCTCTCTTCTTTGTTTATGTTTGTTTATTTTTACTTTATAACACGTTATCAGCACGAGAGTTCTACTATTTGAAGATTCAAGGTAATTTATTTTTAATATTTAATTATGTTACCTTTTATGTTATATTATGTTATGTTTTTATCTTAAACGTAAATTATGGCCTGAAGCCATATGATTATATTATTATGTTAATGGCCCGAAGCTATTTCAACAATTTTATCAATTGACCCGAAGTTCAATTATAAGATTAAATTATTGAGCAACATGTTAATAAAAAAAATATATATAATGTGTATTTTTTTTTCATAATATGCAAAATCTTAAAGATTGTGAGACCTTACGTTATTTTGTTTTGCTCTCTGTTTAATTGCTCTCTGTTTAACATATTTGTATTAATTAACTATATTAGAAAATGATACGTATAAAACACAGAGTCAAAACGCAACATTAAAAAAAAAAAATGGTGTTATTATTATTTTTCTTTTGTGCAATATATATATATATATTTTTCAATAATTTTGTTTTCATAGTATTAAATATTATTTAACTTATTTAATATTTTTGTGATAGTATCATTATGTCGAATCTTGCCAAACTTGAATTTGTGGCTCTTGACATTACGGGAAAAAATTACTTATCATGGGTGTTAGATGCTGAAATTCATTTAGATGCAAATGGCCTTGGAGAAACAATCAAAGAAGCTAATACCGCCACTAATCAAGACAAGGCCAAAGCAATGATCTTTCTTCGTCACTACCTCCATGAAGGATTGAAAGCTGAATATCTCACGGTAAAAGACCCACTTACTTTATGGAATAATTTAAAAGAAAGATATGATCACTAGAAAACTGTAATTCTTCCAAAAGCTCGTTATGAATGGATGCATTTGAGATTACAAGATTTTAAAACTGTGAGTGAGTTTAACTCAGCAATGTTTAGAATTAGTTCTCAACTAAAATTATGTGGAGAAAATATTACTGATCAAGATATGTTAGAAAAAAACATTCTCCACTTTTCATGCATCAAATATACTCTTACAACAACAATATCGTGAAAAAGGTTTCAAGAAATATTCTGAATTGATTTCTTGCCTTCTTGTGGCTGAACAAAATAACGAGCTTTTGATGAAGAATCATGAATCCCGTCCAACTGGTTCTGCTTCATTCCCTGAAGTGAATGTTGCAATGCATAACAATTCTGGACAATTTCAAGGACGTGGGCGTGGCAATGGCCGTGGCCGTGGCCGTGGCCGTGGCCGTGGCCGTGGCCGTGGCCGTGGCCGAGGTCGCGGTCGAGGTCATGGCCGAGGCCGTGGTCGAGGTTATTATCGTGGTGATCATTCTAAAAGTATATCTCCCCACCAGAAGTGGAAAAATAATGAAGAAAAAACTGAAAAAGAAAAAAGTGGGCACAATAAAGAACAAGAGAATTCATGCTATCGTTGTGGTGGTAAAGGTCATTGGTCGTGTACTTGTCGTACGCCGAAGCATCTTGTTGACCTATATCAAGCATCACTAAAGAATAAGGAGAAAAATATCGAAACGAATTTTGTTTGTGATGACAATTTCGATATTAGCCAACTTGATGTTACTCATTTGGATGTTGCTGATTTCTTTATCGAATAAAATAAAAACTAATCACTTGATTAGTCTTGATAGGATATAAAATAAATAGATTAATAATTTTTTTTTTATTTTGTTTTGGTTTAGTGATGAAAAAGAAATAATGATAATAAACTTTGTTGGAGTATCTGTTGTATTTTTTTTTTCAAGGAAATAAAATTTTATCTACTTATTTATTATATTCTTGATTATATATTTTTTTTTGTATTGATTAATTTTTTTTTCTTATGTTTTCATAAAGAATGAATATTCCCATGGTTAACAACGGCATCAATAATGAAGAGATATGTCTCGTCGACAGTGCAACAACTCATACCATCCTTAAAAATAAAAAATATTTCTCTTATTTAGTAATGCAAGAAGCCAATGTTAGTACTATTTCGGGTAGTACAAATTTAATAGAAGGCTCCGGAAGAGCTACATTGTTGTTACATGGAGGAACTCAACTTTATATTGATAATGCATTATATTCTTCTAAGTCTGAAAGAAATTTATTAAGTTTTAAGGATATTCGCCGAAATGGATACCATGTTGAGACAACTAATGAAGAAAATATTGAATATCTTTATATAACTAGCAAAATGTCTGATAAAAAATGCATATTAGAAAAATTATCTATGCTTTCCTCCGGTTTGTATTACACATATATTAGTGCAATTGAAGCACATATTATTGTAAACCAGAAGTTTATAGATAAGAATATGTTTATAGTTTGGCATGACCGGTTAGGCCATCCCGGATCAATAATGATGCGAAAAATAATAGAGAATTCATGTGAACATTCATTAAAGAACCAGAAGATTATTCAAACTAATGAATTGTCATGTGCTGCGTGTTCTCAAGGAAAGTTAATTATTCGACCATCACCAGCGAAAATACAAAATGAATCTCTTACATTTCTAGAACGTATACATGGTGATATTTGTGGGCCAATACACCCATCATGTGGACCATTTAGATATTTTATGATTTTAATTGATGCATCAACAAGATGGTCACATGTAAGTTTATTATCAACACGCAACCTGGCGTTTGCGAGATTACTTGCTCAATTGATTCGATTAAGAGCACATTTTCCTGATTATCCAATTAAGAAAATACGTCTAGACAATGCTGGTGAATTTACTTCTCAGACATTCAATGATTATTGTATGTCTATTGGAATTGATGTTGAACATCCTGTAGCTCATGTTCATACACAAAATGAACTTGCGGAGTCATTTATAAAGAGATTACAATTAATTGCAAGACCATTACTTATGAAGTCTAAACTTCCAATATCTTGTTGGGGACATGCTATTTTGCATGCAGCAGCACTAATTCGCATTAGGCCAACTAGCTATAATAAAATTTCCCCTTTACAATTAGTTTTTGGTCACATACCTAATATTTCCCATATAAGAATTTTTGGATGTGCGGTATATGTTCCAATTGCTCCACCACAGCGCACTAAAATGGGACCTCAAAGGAGATTGGGAATTTATGTTGGATTTGAATCTCCATCTATAATAAAATATTTAGAACCAATGATAGGAGATTTATTCACAGCTAGATTCGCTGATTGTCATTTTGATGAATCAAAATTTCCAACACTAGGGGGAGAAAATAATCAACTGGGAAAAGACATTAGTTGGAATGAATTATCATTAGCACATTTTGATCCTCGTACTAAAGAATGTGAACTAAATGTTCAAAAGATAATTCATTTGCAAAGATTAGCTAACCAATTGCCAGACGCATTTACAGACTCAAAGAAAGTGACCAAATCCCATGTACCAGCTGCTAATGCTCCAATAAAAGTTGATGTCTCTGTTGGACAAACTAATGAAATTATGACACGCATGAAGCGTGGAAGACCAATCGGTTCCAAAGATAAAAATCCTCGAAAAAGAAAAGGAGCAAAGAATGAAAATGGCCAAGTCG
This sequence comes from Carex arenaria, assembly GCA_964058825.1. NCBI lineage: Eukaryota > Viridiplantae > Streptophyta > Magnoliopsida > Poales > Cyperaceae > Carex > Carex arenaria. The sequence continues at coordinate 69,536 of CAXKVW010000319.1, forward strand.
AGGATATGATAGAAAAAATTCCAGAAGAAAATCAAATTATAACTAATATTGGAGTTCCAGCAGAAACTCAAGTATGTAAAAGTCATGAAAATGAAGAGATCTCGATAAATTATGTCATGAATGGAATAAGATGGAACCGAGATAAAGTTGATATTAATGATATATTTGCATATAATATAGCGCTAGATGTAATGAATAATGAGGATCATGAACCAAAATCTATTAATGAATGTCGACAAAGAAATGATTGGCCGAAATGGAAAGGTGCAATTGAGGCAGAGTTAAATTCTCTTGAAAAACGAAAAGTATTTGGACCTGTAGTTCCAATACCCGAAGGCGTAAAACCAGTAGGATATAAGTGGGTATTTACGCGAAAAAGAAATGAGAAATGTGAAATTGTAAGATATAAAGCGCGGCTTGTCGCCCAAGGTTTTTCACAAAGACCTGGAATTGATTATGAAGAAACATACTCACCTGTGGTGGATGCAACAACTTTTCGGTACATAATTAGTCTGGCAGTCAATGAAGGACTTGATTTGCGCCTAATGGATGTTGTTACAGCCTATTTATATGGCTCGCTTGATAGTGATATTTATATGAAAATTCCTGAAGGATTTAAGATGTCTGAAGCATATAATTTAGGTTCTCGAGAACGTTATTCTATTAAATTGAATAAATCTTTATATGGATTAAAGCAATCTGGACGCATGTGGTATAACCGTCTCAGTGAATATTTATTGAAACATGGATATAAAAATGATACAATTTGTCCATGTATTTTCATAAAAAGATCTAACAATGAGTTTGTTATAATTGCAGTTTATGTTGATGATTTAAATATCATTGGAACTCCTGAAGAGCTTCAAAAAGCAGTAAATTGTTTAAAGGAAGAATTTGAGATGAAAGATCTTGGAAAGACAAAATTTTGTCTTGGATTGCAAATTGAACATTTAAAAAATGGTATTTTTGTGCACCAAGAAAATTACGTTGCAAGAGTGCTAAAAATATTTTATATAGATAAATCATATCCGTTGAGCACTCCAATGATTGTGAGATCATTAGATGTAAATAAAGACCCTTTTAGACCTCATGAAAATGATGAAGAACTACTTGGTCCTGAAGTACCATATCTTAGTGCAATAGGAGCACTTATGTATCTTGCTGGACATACAAGACCTGATATATCATTTGCTGTAAATTTATTAGCAAGATATAGTTCTTCTCCTACGCGAAGACATTGGAATGGAATTAAACATATACTTCGCTACCTCCGAGGTACAATGGATATGGGTTTGTTCTTTTCAAATGTATCTAAATCAGATTTGATTGGTTATGCAGATGCTGGATATTTGTCTGATCCACATAATGGCCGATCTCAAACAGGCTATTTGTTTACATGTGGTGGAACAGCTATTTCGTGGCGATCTGTAAAACAAACTATAACAGCCACATCCTCTAATCATGCAGAAATTTTAGCAATACACGAAGCAAGCCAAGAATGTGTTTGGCTAAGATCTGTGATTCAACACATTCGTCATACATGTGGCTTATCTTCTGGAGAAATGATCCCGACGATCATATACGAAGATAATACTGCATGTATTGCTCAATTAAAGGAAGGATATATTAAAGGAGATAGAACAAAACATATTTCACCAAAATTCTTTTTCACATATGATCTCCAAAAGGACAATACTATTAATGTTCAGCAGATCCGTTCAAGTGAGAATCTAGCAGATTTATTTACTAAGGCGCTCCCTAATACAATATTTGAAAAGCTAGTTCGTAATATTGGAGTTCGCCGACTTAAAGATCTTAATTGATGTTGTTATGAGGGAGAGTTAATATGCACTACAATTTTCTTAACCATGATTTTTCCACTGGTTTTTCTTGATAAGGTTGTAGTTGTGCGTTAAAAAGAATAATGTACTTTTTTTCCTTAACTAGGTTTTTATCCCATAGGGTTTTTCCTGGTAAGGTTTTAATGAGGCATATTCTTATGTAATGGACATCCAAGGGGGAGTATTATGAATATAATGGATGGTCCATTAACTCCTAATATTAATCCTCATTTACCTCCCACTACCCCACTACAATTGGAATTCATAGCCACTACTATTTGGAATTTATTTTCTCATTTATTATTTGTATGGCTTTTCATGTATAATTTGTAGCCTATAAATAGAGGCATTGTAATCTTGTATTGTACACTCATGAGAAATATATGAATAAGAGATAGCCATTCTTTACATTCTCTCTTCTTTGTTTATGTTTGTTTATTTTTACTTTATAACAATAGTGTTTTTATTGCAACATTTATAAAAATATCGGGATCATTGGTCTCAATTCAAACTATTTGGGTCGGATTTAATGTCCCGAATCAAACTCTAATAAAAAATTTTGTTCCGCAAAAACTAGAATTGGATTGTATCGCAGATTCACAGCCACAAATGGATTAATCTGGATTATTGGTCCATGTAACAAGTCCTACACTGCCTATGTAATTAATCTAAATTGTCAAGACTATTTGATTTAAAACCTGTAATCTAGATCCAGACCATTATTTTTCAAGATAATGTAATAATAATTGTTTCAAGATAATATAGGTTTCATTCTAAATTATTTAATATAGTTATAATGATGTAAACATGATTATTTAATATATTTATAGTGATGTATTTGTATGAATTTTCTTTATGGTAAATAATAATATATTTTTCATTAAACATTTTCACTATAAAAATAATAATATAAGAGACGATCGGTGTCCAATGGATGTCGTTTTCAATAAACATTTCCAATTTAATGTCTTAATTGTTGTTTAATGATTAGAAAATATTTCTTATTATTTTACTTAATACTAATCTAATCACAATTGAAATGTAATTAAGCAACAACTTTTTTCTCTATAATTTTGACAATTTAATTTGTCATAAATTTTGAATTGAACATGATTTTCATAATCTCATTTAAAGTAAAGCGCACCCAATCTGAAATTATAACATAGTTTGAAGTGCACCATCAATTGTTCCTCCATGTATGGCAAGGGAAAATCTAAAATATGACTATTTTCTTAAAGAAAATTGTAAAATGACAACTTATTACGGAAAGAAGTAGGATTAATTGTTACAATAAGAGAGAAACAACAAATATCCTTGAGGCACCTTGTCACATAATTATATTAGTTCGACATAATAGTGCCCAGTTAGGAATTTTAGCCCGGCACAATATTTAATGTAAATCTCAAGATATTTTGCAAAGTTCAATTTCTTTTTTTACTTTTACCTAGCAGACATATACCAAGCTTGATGGTTCTATTTACCCAGCATGCAATTGATACTGCTTCCAACCCAGTTCGAATTTGGAATGTGCAAACTAAGCTTAACACTAGTCTCAGTTTGAGCAAGCAAGCACAAAAAAGTCATGCAAAGTAAAAATGAAATAACAGTACTATACAACCCCCATACGTGCACCGGTCAATATCAAGATTGACTCAATAGTAGAGTGCAAGAAAGCAACAAAAGTGTTAATGAAACAATATGAACTATATATATTTTAGGTCTACATAGTAATTTTTCATAGAACTAGTACAATATGTATTATCTTGAAGGCACAAGTATGGTATGTTTGAAAAAAAAAATTCCAATCCAAGTATATGTTAACTTATTGCTCTCAATTTCTACTCCATCTCCCAAAGCTCCAAAGGGTTGAAATGGGCAAATTGTAAAAGGAGAAATTACCATCAATAGGTACACCAAAAACAACAGCTATGGTAGGAGCATCAAAAGCTAAAGAGTTACATTAACCTTTGTAAAACTTTACACACCTCTCTCTAGTGCCTCAATTTAATTTACTTTGCACCTGCTTTGCATTGATAGTTAGGCAACCATTTAATTTACTTGTTCTCAATTTAAACCACAAGTTTCAAATTAAATCAAATTTGCTGCGATTTAAGCGAACACCAAACTAAGCCTATTAAGGCTGTGCTAATTTCTGCTAGTGTGATGTAAATAATGAAAGTTGAGTTAATACAACAATGTGTGAGGGTACCAATAACAGTAACTAGGTACAGTATTGCAATCCGGTTAATTAATCCCTAGATTGGTTCACTGACTTTGATTGGTGCGGGGTATCACCAATTGTCGACCACAATTCTTCTATATATCTCAAAGATAGTTAAGTTCATAACTAAATTGATGCGGGGCATTTCAACAAACACCTTCAACGTGAAAAAAATTAGAACAAATTTTATGAAAAAAATTCAAAAAAAATATTTTCATTTTTTTTTTTATGTTTTCTATGACCAAATCATACTTGTAATTATTAATTTTATATAATTTAACCCTTCAACGTGTGTCAATATATTTAGTGAAATTTAATCAATTAACATCAAATTTCGACTTTAATTTTAGAAAATATTTTGTAATAGAAATTATATTAATGAAATTTATGCAATAATTAATGTTATAACATGTTTATTGTTTAATTAAATAAATTTTACACGTTAAATTGTACCGCATTACATGCATGTTGCATATAAGACTCACATGTTCTATGCATTAAACATAAACTCTTGTTTCGTGGGTTAACGAAGATGCACGAGAATATGTCGTCCGTTGGTTGATCGGAACCGTTTAAATCAAAAGGCACTGTATTTATTGTCTTGCACCTAGAAGAACCACAAAAATTATCAAATGTAGATTCCAATATTTCTGATACATAAATTAACCATAATAATTACGAACTACTCTAAATTAGTATGACGAGCACGCATCTCGGCAGGGTGCTGCTGCAAAACCTCTGCCAACTTAATCACCACCATCTCAAAAAGCACAAACAAAGCTCCTTCATACAAACTCCCCATTGGCAAACTAAACTCCCCTGCTCTCCTCTCCTCCTCCCTATCTGCCATTGTCTGTGCTGGCACAAACACAACTTCGTCAGCACACCTCCTAGCTTCGCTGTCTGCATCTGGCTTAGCTGTGATCAGCGCAACCCTCACACCGGCATTCTTTGCAACTCGGCAGATGGCATTGACAGTGGAGAAGTCCCCGGGGCCTGCTGATGCTAGCAGGAGGTCACCAGGAGCAATAGGAGGGGTTGTCATGTCGCCTACTACATGCGCAGAGAGGCCGAGATGGAACAGGTGCATACAGAGGGCCTTCATCATTAGCCCCTCGCGGCCTACTCCGTAAACAAAGACACGACCGCAGGGAGAAGAGGAGGAGAGAGCAGCAAGCTCAGTGGTTAGGATGTCGAGTGTAGGAGATAGGTTGTTGGGAAGTGGAAGGGAGAAGATGGATTGAATTTGGTGGCAGATTTGGGTTGCCATGGCGGCGGCGGAGGCGGAGGTAGTGGTGGTGGAAGCGGGGTTGCTCATTGTTTATCCGTTTGCCAATGGATATTTTGAGGCTATCTGATCTGATTGATGCTCTTTTTAGGATGAATGAATCCGTATCCTCTATTCCTCTGAGATGGGATAACCTGACGTGCTGTTTATTTAAACGGGCCGGTTGTTGGCCCATTTTCAAATGGACTGAATATCCAACAAAGCGTCCGAGGGAAGAATTAGTATTCATTCGTTGCGGCGACTCAAAACTGCAGAAAAAAATAGGATTATCCGTTTTAATACGAATATAAAAGAAGTTATTGAATTTAAATAGAATCAAATTTATTTGGATTTTGATCGTACAAAACCTAAATTTTACGTTACCATGTAACCGAATCAACGGTTTAGATTTTTTTAATATTAACAACTCCAACTGCATAAAAAAATCAGTCCCGCGAAGCCAACGAACGATGCCACTTACCACCCAATTTATTCATAGATGAATTTTTTTTTTCTTTCATTTTCTCTCTCTGTTTTTTTTATTTGTTTTGTTGTCCAACTTAGCAGCCTAGTAGGTCCCCCATTGGGTACCAGACTCAAATCTGTGAGTCCACCGTGACTTTATCATCTGTGCCCTGCAGTGGCAGTGGGATCATATACTGGAGTAGAACGGGTCCGGATCCCCTAAAATAACTCAATTTTTGGGTTTTGGATCGAGACCGTCCGATTCGAATTTGTTCTCGAGATGCGTGCACTCCAGATCCGAATGGATTTGTGTCGGATTCGAATTAGACGATCTAGATTTGAAACCCAAAGATTGGGTTACTTCACTAGATCTGAATTCAAGTAGAACTAGGGTGTTCTTAAGCTCACCTAGCCTCTTTGTGAGCTTAACTTAAAAATCCATTAGATTGAGTTCTAGTAACGCATCCAAGCTTTTGAAACTGATCTACTTCACAAGTGATGAGTTTACATGTCAAATTTATAAATTTTCAAACTAATTTAATATAAAGTCGAGTTGTAAAAAAATAATGAAAAATGAACATATTAAAATAAACTCATAAATCATCTTTTTTTTACCGCTTGATTTTATACTAAATTAGTTCGAAAATTTATAAATTTGACATTTAAACGCATCACTCATGAAGTAGATCAATTTCAACAGTTTGAATGCATCATTTGAAATCAATTCAAAAAAAAAATTAATTAAGCTCACAAAAGGACTTGGTGAGCTTAAGAACACCCTAATTCTACTACATATAATGTGAGGATATAGATGGACAATAAATTTAATTGACAACTGTAACACAATCTAATGATTATCAAATAAAAAATCTATTTAAAAAAATGTATATCGAATTTGATTCAATTTGAAAATCAATTCATCCATGGATCAGTTTGAAATATTAATAATTCAAATTTATTAATGTTAATCGGTAACCAAACAATTTTCAAATCATACCAAATTTGTCGTGCAACTTATCTATACTATGAAAAATATTTACTTATTCAATTTTTATCAAGGTTCTAAATAGCAATTATTACATCATCGCTTTAAGGTCCCAAAAAACTATAAAGTAGCTATTTAGAACCTAATAAAAAGAAAGCCACTTATATTGCAGCTATAGCTAGCAATTTAGAACCCTAATTTTTACAATATTTTGTTAGTTGTCATGTAAATATGGGTTGACAGTATTTCTCTTTACAGAAAAGCTACGGGCATAATATAAACAGTGGTCCGAGAAGTGTAAAACAACTTCTTTGTCGTCTTAATCCTAAAATCAACTGAGGTTACAATCACCCTTCTTCCCTGCCTCAGTATGCTTGCCTCCACTTCTACTTTTTCCTGGTCATGGTATCAAAATTAATCAATACCTGTTATTTTCTTTTCTCTAAATCATATTTCAGTTATTAGGATTAGAACAAACTTTATTTCAAAAAAAAATTACAAGGACTCCAATTGGTTCAACACAAACTACTATTTTTAGTCAAATTACAACCTTGGTTGAAACAAGTGTTCAAATGATTGAGACCCACAATTTTCAGAAAACCCCACTAAAAGTATCATCACAATTTTCAGATAACCTCTTTAAACCCTATAGCTAGTGGTGGAACTGTTGAAAAGGTCCTTCGTCAATGTATAGAATATCATCAAAAACATATACAACTCACATTTTATAAATCTTGTAATTGAACCCTATAACAAAGATTTAAGCCCAAGCCCTTGATCTAAAGCTTGATTCTTGAGTAGACCTGGGGTGGCAAAAAAGCTTTTAGTTCATGACTCACTCGTTAATGGACTGAGCTGTTAACGAACCAGCTCATTAGTGGCTCGGTCCATATTAAACGAGTTTAAGCTAAGGCCTAGCTCGGCTAGGCATCAATTTGGGAATTTGTATGAATTTGTGTGTATTTTATACTGTCAAACTCGATCCAAAAAGTTTGTAGAATTTACTTTCTTATTAAAACAAGATCCAGCCAAACCCAGCTCGCCAGCTGGTTCGTAACGATTACAAGCTGAGATTTCAACTCGGACCCCTAAAGTCAGCTCAGTCCAGCTCGCTCAGTAAATAAACGAACCGATCACGAGCTCGGCCCAGCTCATTGCCACCCCTAACTAGACCTAAACAAAGTACATGAAAAGAAGGAAAAGTGGCCTCTATTTAACAATTTTGGATTGATTTGGTATAGGAACAAACCAGATTGGTAAGGTATGAAGGTGTTTTTTCCTGCTGTCATTCATGCTCCCGGATAGTGGGGACTTTCAATTCCATCCGGATAAGGTTCTACAATTAAGATCCAATTTCTATGGATAATTGAGAACTAAAGAAAGACATATCTGGTGAGGATCTGATCTGTCCATTTTAGACAAGATAACTCAGGTAGTATGGCTGGGGAGGATCTATATTCTCATTTTTTTTTATGTATTCTGACAGCATAATAGTCTCGCCTAAAATAACCAGACAAAGTTAACTCACATCAATCTGTGCGGCAGAGAGGTAGGAAGTGGTCATCTCCCCAAGAAAAAACTCCTTGTCTCCAGCCACAGTCTTGGCACAAGCCAGTGTCATGGCCTCTGACACCGATGCCACCACCCCTCCATGTAATGTACTGTACATATTCTGTAACCAAAAAATGAACAATAGCCCTAACAATTGAGGAATCTGTATCCTCCCAGGTACCTGACTGAGTACAATTAGCTGAAATGAGCTCCCAACTGAACGACTGGAATTCGGTGCCAGTGTAGATATAGGAGTCCGTTTAGAGATTCGTGCCAAGTGAAAACTGAGACTCAGATCGAATTGTACTCAGTCAGGTATTGCAAATATTTAGCAGAGGGAAGTCGGGCTTACGGTGACAGTGGGATTGACGGTGAGGGTGCAGATGATATGGCCTGGTTGGACGAGATCTACGGACAGGATGGATCGGATGATGTGTGAGATGGAATCCTGACGGTGGGCGATGGATGGCAGGATCTTTTCCATTCCAAGCATGCGAAGGAAGCTCATTGAATTGGCAACGGAATCGGCTGGCGGAGGCGACGCCATGTCTTCTCAACTGGTGCCGGGAGGCAAAAGGCAAGAGGAGGTTGTTGATTTACGGCTGAGTGCCGAATTACCGATCCATGCATGGCCTATTGTGTGTTTTACGGGCTCTTTGACATTGGGCTTTAGATGCAAAGTAAAGGTAAGTGGATAATTGTGGACTCCAGAAAGCCCAATTATATATGGTGTTTTATTGTGAAAAGCGGAGATTCCCGCTGGGAACATTGCCTCATCCCCTAGGCCACACCATTTCACATCCTCTCCACAGTTTAGTTGGTTTTGAGAAGTAGAACAGATACATTTAAATCGAAATAATTTAAAATTTCAACCAACCAATTCATTTAAATCAAAATTTTCCAATTCGGTCAAAAACCAAACAAGCTGAACTGTTTGAAACCCCCTAGTTCCAGAGAGCTGTTATTGGGAGATTGTGTAGGACGCAAAGTTCTATGTATCTTGTCTATCACTAAATTTTTTTTCCAAGAAACAACTAATATGTATCTTAGAAAGATATTTAGTATGTGGTGATCATTAAGGCTAATAGTACAGAAGCATTGTTGTTGAAATTTGGTTGGCAGTGGTTGCGGGTTTACTTATTCAAACCATCTCAAAATCTAAACTAAACCAATAAAATTGAGAGTAGGTTCGATGCCCATCAGATCTACTTTGATTTGATAGGTGTAATGTCTATCCGATCTGTATCAAGATTCATACGAACTAATTAAAATTCATGAATGTCTGTTTCAATTTCTGTGCGTTCAAATCTTGATGCTAATCGTGCAGTGTTAGAGCTAATTGTACCTAAAAGTAGGTCCGGTGCCGATCGGACCTACTTCTATCTCAAATCAATAAGGTGATGAAAAATAAAATGTCTCAAGCCTCTCCTAATTAGCGAGTCTTTTAGAACCCTCTTTCCACACATATATCATGGTAAACAAACTTTTTTATTTATTGCCCTCTAATGTTATCTTTCTTTCTACAAATATCATATTTTTTTATGCCATTATGACATCGACAGTTCATTTTTTTTTTTTTGGTAAAAATAGACTGCATCTCCAAGTTTTTATTTTTCAGGAAAGGCCCGTAGGCATTTGATTGATATTAAAAGATTTCACAGTTACAGAATGCTGAATTAGAAAAATGATGGAAGAGTTCCAAGTTCCAGAGACATCTCTATTTTGTACTTCTAATTCTCTACTAATTTTTTCCTATGAAGAAATTAGCGCCAATTTGCTTGAATTTAGCTTAAATTTAACAAATGATAGAAGACTTCCAAGTTCCAGAGGCCTCTCTGTTCTGTAACTCTAACCCTCTACTAATTTTTCCTGTGAATATTAAAAAAAAATTACAAAATAGTTACTGGCGGCAATAATTTTACTGGCGTTATCGCTGGAGTTCCAAAATATTAAAAAAAAAAAAAATCAAATAGTTTCTCCCAAATAGATCTTGTAGTAGTGGCCCCACTTGTGAAAATTATATACATGTTAATTAGTTCTCCTATTTTGTAAAAAAAAATTGCAATTTGATATCCTCGGCGGTGTTTGATAAAAATCATGCACCAGTCAGAAGTATATCCTTATCATTTGAAAAAAGTATATTAAGGAGCATTATTAGGTCAATTAAATTCATGAAGAATCAAATGAAGATGCGATGAAATTTTGAATTGATTTGATTGGTTCACACAAATAATTTCTGTAATTTTATCTTGTCAATGAAGACCTTTTAGATATATTTTTATTTTTTATTTTTTATTAATGTTTGCTTACTAAATGTATTATTTGTACTCCACGTTATATCTTCATTTTCAAAGTTCAAATAGCCGATTCAAACCTTCCAACATGTTCTCCATATTGAAATGTGCTTTGAGACCAAATTTTACATTTTTTGAAATTTTTTTATTTTTTATTAAGCCACTTTGAAAATCGTTGATCCACTGCAAATAGTGAAAAACAATAAAAATTTCTGAACCATCGGATCAACGATTTTCAAAGTGGCTTAATAAATAGTAAAAAAATTCCAAAAATGTAAAATTTGGTCTCCAAGCACATTTTAATATGGAGATCATGTTGAGCGGTTCAGATCAGTTGTTTGAATTTTCAAAATGAAAATATAGTGTCATTGAGTAAAAACTTGTTTTACTCCATGAAGCATCCTAGCCCGGCGCGCGCTCTCTCTCTCTATATATATATATTCTTCTTTCTAGTAAGCATTTTTTTTTTAAATGAAAAATGCAAAAAAAAGAGAAGGTCAAATAAAAAATCGCATCAAACAACATTGATTCGATTAATCATAGCTGACGTGACACAGGAATTGGAAATTTTCCGAAGGTGAACATTGGGTGGATAAAAAAAAAGGTCTGCTCTTTTTAGTTTTAGAATATATATATGACATTTTTTTTTTGTAAACAATCGGAAAAGATCGGAACTTCTTTTAAAAGTCATAGAAGAAGCAAAGAGAAAAAAAAAATAAGTCGGAGAGAAAAACCAAATTGGTTATGCTACATGCATAGTTGTAAAATGCGGTTTTGTTCATGCATGCGGAAGGCCACTGCATACCGCATATGCGGTATGCGGCCGCATATGCGGATTTTAATGCGGACTTATATATGCGGGTTTTTTTCATTAAATATTTAATATTTAATATACATATTAAAAAAATTAATATTTGATACATCTAAGATATTTGTGAGGATTAAATTAAAAACATATTTATTTTCATTACCTTAATTATACGGTTTTTGGGTATATTTGGGAGAGTTTAATTATTTTCCATATAGACCCAAATTACCAAATGTCTATTTGAATGTTGAGTTTAATATTTCGTTACTGGCCCAAAAATTCAGCCCATTTCAATGTGCGTGCTTTTGAATGTTGATCACGTGCTGCCAGGCATGCAGCGCTGCCAGCGCATTTAATTTTTTTAGCGATGTCGGTGCACAACTGCACATAGCAGTCCGGTATATGTTAGTGTTATTTAGTCCCACAACTTCAAATCAACGAAAACAAACCTTTTGGGAGCCTATAAAAGAAGGTGGAGACTAGAGTAACAAATCACTTGACTGGATTCATGACTCCGGATGAGTATTTGGAATGGATTCCGAATTATAACGGATATCCGACCCAAGTTGCAAAATTGTTTGGATCCAAATTTGAATATTTTATTATAACTTAATATAATTAAAAATAAAAAATAATAAAAAATTTGGTGGACTGCATATGCGGTCCGCATAAGCATTTTTTATGCGGTAGTGGGCTGCATACGCATATGCGGCCGCATATGCGCCGCATGAAACCGCATTTTACAACACTGGCTACATGTACCCAAGTTTGTCATCTCCAACGGATTCCATTCTAATTAAATTTCCGTCTTGAAATAAAACTTGAAGATCTAAACAATAAAGTCAAACAAATTATATTCATTTCGACCAAGGCTCTGAAAATCATAATTGGAATATGAATCGGTCACTTGATATTTGAACCACAATCGGGTGAATCGGTAGAAATCAACCGAATTGGATCAGAAACTTGATTTTTTTTGTCATAAGCATTTAAAAAAATAGAAAAAAATTTGATAAAAAAATTATTTTGTCAAAAAAAATGTTAAGACAAAAGATTACTCTCAAATAATCCACTTATATAATATAATACAAGCATTACACCGAAATTTTTATAAATATACAAAATCAAAAATATATTTAACAATCTATACATTTTTTGGGAAGAATTCAAAAAATATCCACACAGATGACAGAGTCAGCGGTTTTAGGACCCATAACCGATCACACGTTCATCGGTTCTAAAATTGCCAAACCGATGACAAACTATTGTCATCGGTTTACGCCAAGCACAATTTTTAATGCTTTCTGTATGCTTTTTGAAACAACGAATGACTCAGATTCAAAATAGTTTGTAATGATTACACGCACAATGTTTGTAATGATTAAAACCGTGTGCACTTTGTGAGAGAGAGCATGAGAGAAACATGTTAGTGCGAGATTGTTTGTGTCGGTCAATATCTCTCACTAGAAGCCATGAAAAATGATGTTGTACAGATATTTTGAGGCAGCAAGAGGGAATTTGGACAGCTTTTTGTGGGTTGCAGTTTGACTACTTTCCTTTCAATTTAATTATTCATATTCTATTGTGATTAAAAAAAAGGAACAATATGATATCCAATTTGAGACATGTTGATAGGAGAATAGGATCACTGTGAACTACGTCATTGTTTTATTACAAATTGCACACGGTTTTAATCATTACAAACATTGCGCGTGTAATCATTACAAACTATTTTGAATCTGAGTCGTACGTTATTTTAATCTGAGTCGTTCGTTCTTTCAAAAAATATGCAAAAAGCATAAAAAATCATGCTTGGCTTAAACCGATGACAATGTCATATATCGGTCATCGGTTTGGCAATCTGAAACCGATGACTCTTGTCATCGGTTCTGGAAAGATTTAGTTTGCCATCGGTTTGGCAATTCTAGAATCAATGAAAGTGTGATCGGTTCTGGGTCCTAAAACTGCTGACTCTGTCATCGGTGTGGATATTTTTTTAATTCTCCCCGAAAAATGTATAGATTGTTAAATATATTTTTGATTTTGTATATTTATAAAAATTTCGGAGCATTACAATACTTATATAATATTATACCAGCATTACAATCAACACAGACTTTTTTAGTCTTGCAAAAAAAGAAAAATAAATAAATAATCCACTCCGGAGCTCTGTTTAGTCTCTCAAGAAAATTGCACTCTGTTACAAAATAATATTCTATACTAATGATTGTTATTTGAAGAAAAATAAGGAATATGATATTGAAAAAAACTATAAACAAGAATGAACTTCTGTGAGAGAAAAAAAAAAAAATAACTGTTCCACCAGCAACAAGTACATTTTTGTACAATTTGGTAAGATGCTTTGATCTATCTCCTCCTATTCTGCAGTAAAATTTGCATATGACAGGCTCATGTTATAATCAAATTATGCTTACTAATAAATAATTGTATCTGCCTTTGAAATGATGCTCACCTCATTCCTTAACCTTGAAATTTGATGTGCTAATTATCTGCATCCTTCTGCTAGGATATCATTTCCTCTCAGCAAGTTTAAATTTAACCTACTTTTCAATATTAAAAGAAAAAGGTAATAGTTAGATAATTAGCAAGGATCTTGGCTATCGTAATGCACTATAACTGTACAAGCAACACAATAAGAAAAAGAATGAAAATTGACAAATTAAACAAAAAAGATATTAAATCATCCGGGAAAGAATTAGGTTTGCTTAGTAGATATGCCTAATTCCATAACATATCAAATTGGACAATAAAACCCATTTTCAAAGTATTGATCGGTTTCAGGCAGAAATGATTGAAGGGGTTTATATTTGGTAAACTTGCAAGCCTACCTCATAATGGAAAGTACTTGTATTGGAAGAGTGTCAGCACAAAGCTATAGTGGAATATTTAAAGTATTACCTGAACTGGACCAGTACTGGAGATGCGTACTTCTTTGATGTTTTTTAGTTTCATACATTCTTCAGTTATCTCAGCAAGTTTAAATTTAATCTAGTTTTCAATATTAAAAGAAAAAGGTAATAGTTAGATAATTAGCAAGGATCTTGGCTATCGTAATGCACTATAACTGTACAAGCAACACAATAAGAAAAATAATGAAAATTGACAAATTAAACAAAAAAGATATTAAATCATCCGGGAAAGAATTAGGTTTGCTTAGTAGATATGCCTAATTTCATAACATATCAAATTGGACAATAAAGCCCATTTTCAATGTATTGATCGGTTTCAGGCAGATATGATTGAAGGGGTTTATATTTGGTGAACTTGCAAGCCTACCTCATAATGGAAAGTACTTGTATTGGAAGAGTGTCAACACGAAGCTATAGTGGAATATTTAAAGTATTACCTGAACTGGACCAGTACTGGAGATGAGTACTTCTTTGATGTTTCTTAGTTTCATACATTCTTCAGTTATTTCAGTACGGTTGTCTGTTGATAATGATCGAATGTCAGGGAACAAGATCACCAGTGTGTTGAGGGAAGGGAAAAGATCAAAAGGAAATGATTGAAGATTTTTTTTACAGCCCCTGATATCGACCAAGTCGATAGAGGTAAGAAGCTGCAAGGAAACTTCGTGTTCCTTAGTACAAGCCGAAACTTTCAAACAAAACCGTTCAAGGGAAGTGAGCTGCTTGCAGATAGGCAAGGTTAAAAGAGCAAGAGAGTCGCCAAAGATATGTATTAGAGACAAGGAGAAGTCTGGCTCACTCCTCTCTATTTCTTTTGATGCAGAGGCCCAAGCTGCAATAAAACCAAGGCACTCACTAAAAGTCAACTCTTTCAGGTTGACCCACGACTTCAGACCTTTCATTGAGCTCAGTGCTTTACAAGATTCAATTTCGAGGGTCTTCAAACAGACCAAATGCTCCCCAAAAGCAAGGAAAGTGAGTGATTGGCACTCTCTTATAATCAATTTTTTTAAAGCCACAAAATAATGCAAGTCCAAAGATTCCAAACTGGAGATGTGGGATATCTCTAGATAATGCAGAGAGCTAAGCTCATGAAAAGCCAATACTTCAACCACCTTAAGGCTCAAATTCTGATTCAAGATCAGACGTAATGTTTTCCATTCCTCCTCATAACGCATTGATTTAATAAATTTAGTTTCTTCAATTGATACATAAGAAAGTATAGAACTGTACGGAAGAGGTGGTAGTTGAAAAATTAGTGGACAATCTTTAATTTCCAGACTATCTAGGGAAGGAAATCTCTCCAACACCTCAGATGTAGCAGATCCTAAGAGAGGAAGATCTACTAATTTAGGGCAACCTCGAATTGTGAGTTCTTTTAGTTTTTTGAAGCAAAGATATAGTTGAAGTTGGTTGCTCCACATCCATTTTTCGAGATCTGGCATATCTGTGATCTTCAACATTTCCAAAGATGGAAATTTCATGCTTTGATGGTTACCATAGCATTGAGGTCCAATTTCCCTAACAGCCATTCCAGACAGCTCCAAATGCTTGAGAAACTCCAACTCCCCTATAGGTGGAAGCAGCTCCCATGCTTTACAATTTCGAATTGTAAGTTTTATGAGTTTTTTGAAGCACTGGAATTGTTGAAGTTGGTTGCTCCACACCCATTTTTTGAGATCTGGCATATCTGTGATCTTCAACTTTTCCAAAGATGGAAATTTCATGCTTTGATGAGTACCATAGCATTGAGGTCCAATTTCCCTAACAGCCATTCCAGACAGCTCCAAACGCTTGAGAAACTCTAACTCTCCTATAGGTGGAAGCAGCTCCCATGCTTTACAATCCACTAGAAATAGAGACTCAAGAAACATGAGAGAGGGATTCAACCACGTGGGAGAAGCCATACCACCATATCCATGTATTTTAAGCGATTTGAGATTGGTGTTTGGTTCGAGGCCCTCCAGGACACTTTGATTCTCTTGTTTACCATGATTCCATTTTAAACACAAGGCATCAAGTTTCTCTTTCCCTGCTAGTCTAGCCTCGTTGGCCTCTCTATCAGATTTTACGTTCTCAAGATTCATGATTTCAAGTGGTCCTTCAATCTCCTTAAGAGACCCTAATTGTCCTATCTCAAAACCATTATTTTGTTGAACATGAAAATAATTTAGTTCTTGCAAAGAGGTTAGCTTCCCTACACCCAATATCTTAGAGTGCAACTTTCCTTCAACAATAAAATGCTTCAAGCTCATAAGGTCACTAAAATTATTTGGCAAATCATCCAAAAAAATCTCACATTTTATTTCCAGCACTTGTAGGTGATATAGCCTACATATTTCACTTGGAAGGGTCATGCAATAGTTGACTTCCGACATAATTAATTTTAGATACCGGAGGCTAACAAAATTTTGGAAGTTAAAATCTCGTAGTTGTACCGAGTTGTTATATAATTGTGTTATACGTACTTGGTCACGTAGATCTAATCTCACTGCACGGAGAAATTTTGTTTCTTTGAGCAGGTCCAAAATACTACGGGAAATACGGGACGACAACTTGTCGTAATTAAATATCGTTCCTAAATTTTCTCCTTCCACACACTTCAATGCCTTGACTATTTCTTCTTCACTTTCGGCCATTTTTGTACTATTAAAAATTGACAAATGACGTATGGTTTGTGGAATTTCTTTAGTTTCAGTTTTGACACCATTAATGCTGAAACATTCTTTGAAGGAAACTACAAGTGCCAAATCATAAATCAAGTCATGAAATGTATAATGCACTTCATTATCATATCTTGATTGTATGGTTTGAAAGAAACCACGGCTGAACAGATCATTGAAGTAAGCCCTCCCAATATCCTCCATCCTTTTCCCTTCAAATCTTACATCAAGATAACCCTGAGCCATCCATAGATATACCAACGTCTCACATGTAAAAGCGTGATCCTCTGGTAAAATAGCACAATATGAGAAACACTTTTGGAGATGAAAAGGCATATGCTCATAACTTAACCGGAGTGCCGGCATAATATCACTTGGACCATTCTGAGATTTCCACTCTTCACTATCCCTTATTTTCAACCAATATCTCTCATCAAGATTTTTTTTTAACAGTGCACTCACAGATTTTGCTGCTAGTGGGTTACCCTTCAACTCATTGGCAATTTGTTGTCCAATATTTCTTAACCTCGAATTTCCTCCATAGTTTTGATCATTGAATATACAAGTACTAAAAAATGATAAGAATACATCCTTATCAAGACCCTCCAAATAAATAGTATCTCTTGCACATACCATGTTGGCAACAGATTGGTTTCTCGTAGTCACTAGGATTATGGCTCTTTTCACCATGCAATTATTTAATAGAGCTATCATTTTATCCCATTGGCTCTGATCTTTATCTTCCCACATGTCATCCAAAACAAGTAGGAATCTCTTGGACTCCAATTTGTCCTTAAGTTGTTTGTGGAGCACCTCGAGGTTACTGAGTCCATCATATCTGTTGCCACATACACCTTCTAACATCTCACGTGTAAGCCTGATAATATCAAATCGACTAGACACACAAATCCATGATCTAACATTAAAACAACTTTGAACATTTGGATCATTGAAAACTAGTCCAGCAAGGGTAGTCTTTCCCACACCACCACAACCAACTATTGCTAGAACAAGGACCTTATCAACTATTGCAGTTACCTCATTTGTTAATAAGTTCATTAGTTTGCCACGCTCTTGGTCTCTACCAAAAACTCTTGGTTCAGTGAGAAATGATGATGTTTGCCGTAAGTTTGTTGCTTCATTTTGGCTTATTTCGGTATTTCGGGCAGTTATAACCAGTGATGCTATTTTCACAGCCTTGTGTACTTTCTTCTCATATTTTTGCAACTGCTCGGCTAATTCATTCATCCTTCGAGATAGATTAATTCTGGAAGGGAAGGTTTTGGATAGTGATACTAGCGCATCTGATGTAGAGCGAAAAGTCATCCCCTTCAAAGTTGAAAGGATGGCACGGCTTGCAAGCCGAAAGCCAGAAGAAGTTGATGCAACTGATGATTTATCGTTGTAGATTACTTTCTCCTGAGTACCTGTTAGAAAAAATGTACCAAACACAAAAATTAATTGAATCATAATCTGTGACAATAAAATAAAGAAATGGTCATCTACCATAACGTCTTAGACATAATATACTAAATATGGGGTAATAACTTAATGAGACATGTTAAGGATGTAATGGAGATGTCCATTTCTGCAATCAATGGAAAGCACATCACTTCTCCAACTTCCTCAACAGAGGATCATTCCTTCTAACAAGCTCAAACACTCATCTACATATGCATGAATCTATAATCGCAATGAACAAACCTAATTCTTATATTCTCTCCTCCCTCAAAGGTTACAAGACAAAAAATTAATAGATTTTCATGCTGAATTGTTCTTGTAATAACAAGAAGAATCTATAATGTTTGCATGATTGTATCATCTCAACATATTACAATAACAGAAATACGTAACAGCTCAGTTGGGCATACCATGGTTTTGAAAATCAGAATCGGAGTTGGAATCTGTCGTTCGACCGTTGAGTCGGAATCACATAAATTGGTAAAAATCGGCCGAATAAGATTGGAAACTCGGATTTTTTTAGCAGAGGTTTGTTTAGTACTAAAAAAATGGAAAAAATTGGTAAAAAAAAATTGTCTAGAAAATTGTGTTAAAACAAAATATTACACTCAGATAATCCACTAATATAATATAAAAAATACAAACATTACAACTAAATCTTTTTTTACTATTAATGCTATGACGACCTGACTGAGGTATCTCCACATCCTATGTATTAAAATATAAAAGTGGATATTGTTGTAGTGAGCCAAATAATAAAGGTATTATTATGGTAACAATCAAATTTGTACTGTAATTATTTAAAAAATAAATTTATCTATTTTTAATATAAAATAGGTAAAATAAAATAAAAAATTAACTAATATTTAGAAGAGAAATATATCTTTTAATTTCTACTTGGAAATTTTCAGAACAATCAAAATTCTAATATAGAAATCTCATGTTCCCATCCTTTAGTTAAACCACTGTGACACTTCTGACAATAGCTGTGCACACTTGTATATTTAATGGAAATAGGAGTCCATTGAACTTGGTATGAACATGGTCTACCGTGAAACAATTTACGTTCTCAAAATAAAGATGTACGGTTCACGTACACCCAGTCTATTTAACATTTTATAATTCTTTCAAACCTTCTTCTCTTCGAATTCGTATCCAGTGCAGTACCGCAAAAGGGAATCTTTTAAAATGATTCTCTTTTGCGTGGATCTGGACCGTTCTTTTAACTTCACACGAATCTTAAAGTCCAATAATATTGTCCCCCATTTTCCCCGAATCTCAAACCGGCTGAGATTTAATCTCAAACCGTAAAGTGACGCGCATCCTCTGTACTAATAGAGAGGATACGGATCCTCTCTTCTCCGATAAAGAATCTATTTTCCCCAACTTTCTTCGACGACCGTGAAAAAATACAAATTTGTTCGATCTAATCATCAAAATAGTTTAATTTCACTCTAAACACCAGAGAAATAATGAAAATTTAACCAATTGTTTCGATTCACAGTCGATTTTATCGAATTTATGCACGTCACTCACAAAGCCGAGTCAACTCGGAAAAAATCGGCTCGCCTCCGGCCGATTCCCATCCAACTCGGCCGAGTCAAC
Source organism: Carex arenaria (assembly GCA_964058825.1). Lineage (NCBI taxonomy): Eukaryota > Viridiplantae > Streptophyta > Magnoliopsida > Poales > Cyperaceae > Carex > Carex arenaria. Next base: position 89,627 of record CAXKVW010000319.1, read on the forward strand.
TCGGAATCGACCGATTTTCCAAACCATGGGGCATACCATACATATATACCAATTACAATCTGTGGACAATAGTTACTATCAAGAAGACCATATCTGTTGTGACTTAAGATGAAGAAGTCAAAGCCAATATAATTTGCTTAATGTATGGTACTTTCATGGTACTTTTCCATTAGTAATTATTAGTTGTTAGTTGTGCATTTTTTACATGGGGCTTTACAAATAATGTAAAGTCGAAGGTACATATATTTTGGTTTAATTTTATATATTTTGTTTTAATAATAAAAAAAAAAATACAGATCTCAGAGAACAATAACTTTTCTCAGGTACCTCTTTGCTTAATCTCGTCCTCCAGTCGGTAGTAGTCCAATTCGTCAAGTAAGTTTTCAGCTTGATACGCGAGTTGCTGAAGGTTCTGAACCAACTCCTCCAGGAAACTATTGTCAGTACGAAGGCCGCGGGCGCTTGTAAGCAGAGCACCAAGCTCCAGTAGCTGGTCCTTGAGGGTTTTGAACTCATTTCCGAGGCCGATGCGCTTTGTCCATGCTTCCAGTAACGCAGTTACAGCCTTGCTAACCAGAGCACTCATCAGCCAGCCCACTGCTGCAATTGACAAAGGATCCATGCTACTGGGGTGTCAAATAGGATTGCTGGTATGATAAGATGAGTAATAGGAAGATATGAGATGGTGGTTTCAAGAGAACGATAAGTGGTGGTTCGCTTTGGGAAGAGATAAGATGAGCAAAGTAGTGCTCCGGATTTGCTGTAACTATTTCTTGTTAAGCGAATCATGTAGTTAAAATGACACCAGTGACTAACATGGCAGCAGGTTTACGACTCACTACACTATTGTTATACTCAGAAGTTCAAAGATATAGTCAATGGATCTCTCTGGTGACTCGTGGCGTAGACTTACAGTCAATATGAACTTTTCTGATCGTCTGAAGAAGCAAATTGGTATAGGATGGAAAGATAAAGGAGGATCTACTTCAATAGTACTATCCGATTTTAAATGGATGATCAGATTCATCAAAGAAAAGAGCCTCATGGAATTTAAATCAAGAGATTTTCTTCTTATTTAAAAAAATACGAAAATAAATAAATAAATGTAAAATTCACTTTTCAAGTATACAAGTATTTGATATGACCAATTTAATAAGTTATTTTAGAACATCTCCATTAGTTAAATTAATTTGCAATTGCAAACAGTTGTTGACAGCTGTCAATCTGAAAATGAAATTACCGACTAATTAAATTTCAAACTTACAACCATGCAATTGCAAAGAAATTGCACTTCTGCCACATCAGCGATTTCTAATTTTTTTTCTTTCCGTTGACTGAGACAATTATTTCCTTTGACCGACACCAAATCAAGTATTTTCAGCGACACCCCTCCCTCTCCCCCCTCTCTGTCTCTCCTCTCCACGCTGCCTTCCTTTCTTCTCCGTTGTAATAATTTGGGCATCATCAATCCAGCCAATTTCACATTAAAATTCAACGTTCTTGGCTACTGGTACAAAGCCACTGGTACCAACACCCAAATTAGTCACAGAAATCACTCAAATTAAGATTCTAAATATAAAGATTCAGTACAAAAAACAACCATATTATAAATCCTCTATCTGCTATTAATATCTCTCAAACCGCTAAAAGTCACTATTCACTCGGTAACAAATTGCCTAAATTAAATACATACAAAAACAGATAAATATAATTAACAAAGCCTTCCTAAATCAAAGCAATAAACTTCTCAGACAGCATAGAGTTTTAATCTCATTCATACAAAAAAATCTCGGCCTCATGGAACATACCATGGATGCACTTGAAGAGTGGCAAATCATCCAAGCCGGCATCGACAGAGAGGTTATGTCTTTTTCTTTGTCGAAATCCTGTTATGTCTTTTTCTTTGTCGAAACTCTGTCAAACAATCATTACCAAAGATATTATAAACAATATTTATATTAAAGGAACTGAGCATTGAGCAATTATATAGTCATTATTCTCTAATTACAGTTAGCTCATGTTTCCTATGACAGTTCTATACTTGCTTACTTTCCTTAAAAGAAATACGATGACAGTTCAATCCTTCTAGAAATATTTCCTCAGCAGTCCACAGTGATTTCATCACACAGTTATAATTAAATCAGAAAGTTTACAGTTAGGGGGTGTAACAGTCATTTTAATCTTTGAAATCAATGAAGACAGATGGGGTTGAACGAACCCCACATGTGTCTAGATATCAATTATTACAATTAAATCTATTAGAGTTGTTACCAAATAAGTCTGACCAAGTATTTATTCTTATATTGCCCTTAGTTAATTAAAAGACTGAAATCAATGTTAATAATATTTTTCATCCAAGCCAATATCGACAGAGAGGTTATATCTTGACCCCACCAAATTTTTAGTAGCAACTAGCAAAAGAACTTCTGTAACAGTAGTAATTAATTATAGTTCAAACATTGATAGATGGAAGTATATGGGCATTTATTCGAGGTGCCAAGTTTTTGGACACAAGGATGAACACACTGACATGTACTGGTACTGTGCTGATCCACATTGAGATATTCCAGTTGGTACAGTACATAATACCTGTACTCATTCTTCAAAGTTTGTATATGGTTGCAATGCGCTAGCTGCAGCTATATTCTGTGATCAAATGTGATCAAAGTTTGTATATAGTTACTTAAAATAACTGCAAGGATAAGATAAGTAAACACGAGAACAAGAGCAGCTAAATGATTGGAGTGACTAAATTGAAGTCAAAGGAGTGACTAAATTAAGGTAACAAGGACTCTCACACAGTGAAGTACAAAAAAACATCAAATGCAAGTTTTTGGACACAAGGATGAACACACTGACATTTATATCTAAATTGTGCACATTTTTTGTTTTCACAATTGTCAGATCACATTTTAAATAAATTTGAACATCTAAACTATTCACAAGCGACACCATACTGTAATAATATTTAACTTACCACCAAGAGCAGTGTGGAGCTGTTGTAGGTCAGATTGTGTGCATACATCATCTAAAAGTATATAGCAGGTTACAAGGCTTCATCCACCACCCTAAAAATAAGAAGGAAGAAATGCAAAAGGTCACTTTAATAAAATAAAATAAAATAAAAAAAAAAAACAATGGGTGCCAGTATTGTGGATTTGTGGTTATTGAAATTTAGATTGAGACAAAAAAAATTGCAACAGTCCACAGATACTTATTTCCTACTTTTGATTTTCAAATCTAATACATACCCATTTCATACAGTCATAAATTGCAAAAGTCGAATAGATACTTCCGCCAACGCAATTTAGGTAGAGCTAAAGAGAAGAAAAAACTTTTGGTTAAACAGACAGAACAAGGAATAAGTGAAAAAACTAGTAAATTGCATTAGGGTTCAATGGCCTTTCCTGTTATTTTGGCAATAACTAAATGTTAATAGTCACTATTCTGTGATTTGGTGCTTTTGGATAACCACCTCCCCAAAGGTCAATGTTCCAGCCGCCACCTAGGATCCACTGGCCAGGAGACTTCTCTAAGAATAAGCAAACGTATTTTTTGACATTAATCAAATATATACTTATTTATTTCCATACTCTGGTAATAATAAGTTCAGTAGAGAAAAGACCTTTAACAGATTCTTCGACCTTTGACACAAAATCTTCTTTATTTCTGATACCTCCTACCTTGACCCGCATCAACTAATAATAATTTTAAGATTAGAAAGATTGACCAAGTGTTTTTGCACGTGTGTGTTTGTGCGTGTGCATGTGCTTGCATTTGAGAGAGAGTAGAGAGAGCGAGAGAGAGAGAGAGAGTATACCTGTAAGCCTCCAAATATAAGATGTACATGAGAATCAATAAAACCAGGTAGAACAACCTTTCCATTAAGATTTAGCTGGTGGGTACCATCTCCTATGAAACCCTGAAATCACAATAAAAGCATCTCAAATAAAGAAGCTTACAATATCTACTGATGTTTTTGTCAGCTGACTTTTTATTCTTCTATTTAATATGTTATTGGGTGTTTTAATTATAGAATTCATGGATTTATTCCCATCAACTTTCGGATTTTTAGCGAAATGTAAGGCTTTTGAAAGCTTTCAATCTTTTGAGGTGCTGTCCAGCCATGAAAGAGGGATTGCAATTGTCACGTAGAAGAGAGATTCCGCCAAGTCAGCCTTTGCAATTAAATTTGCAAGGCAATTCAGCCTTTACACCTTGCTCGCCATGTCCGCCAGTAACATTTCAGCTAAATATCAAAAACGAACGGACCAGATTAAAAGTGCAGCATCCTGCTGCACAATAAAAGTGCAGCAGAGGATGCGATTCAGGATAACCTGACGTGTTGTTTATTGAAACGGGCCGGTTGTTGGCCCATTTTCAAATGGACTGAATATCCAACAAAGCGACCGAGGGAAGAATTAGTATTCGTTGCGACTCAACTGCAGAAGAAGAAAAATAGGATTATCCGTTTTAATACGAATATAAAAGAAGTTACGTGAATTTAAATAGAATCAAATTTATTTGGAGAGAGGAGCGAGGAGCGAGTCAGCTAGAGAAAGAGAGAATCTAGCTTTATCTAATATAATTGTAAATAATGATAGCCGAATCAACGGTTTAGATTTTTTTAATATTAACAACTCCAACTGCATAAAAAAATCGGTCCCGCCTAAGCCAACGAACGGTGCCACTTACCACCCAATTTATTCACATAATAAATTTTTTTCCTTCCATTTTTCTCTGTTATTATTTTTTTTTGGTCCAACCTAGCAGCCTAGTAGACCCCCCATTGGGGGGAGAGGGAGGTGTCCAATGCCCATCGAACCAAAGTCTGTTCGATGGGTGATTTCTATCGTCCGATTCACTTCAAGATCTGTGCGCATCACTTTAATATCCGTGCTATTTGCTTTAATATCCGTGTGTGCAGATCTTGAAGTAGATCGGATGGTAGAAACCACCCATCGAACACTGTTCTGGTCCGATGGGCATCGGACACCCTCCTCTCCCCCCATTGGGTACCATAGTCAAATCTGTGAGTCCACCGTGACGAGGTAACTTTATCATCTGTGCCCTGCAGTGGGGGTGGGATCATATACTGGAGTAGAACGAGTCCGGATTCCCTGAAGTAACTCAATTTTTGGGTTTTGGATAGAAACCGTTCGATTCAAATTCGTTACTCGGAATCGTCTTTGAATTTGAATTTATTCTCGAGATGCGTGCACTCCAGATCCGAATGGATTGTCTCAAATTCAAATTGGATAATCTAGATTTAAAACCCAAAGATTGTGTTACTTCACTGGATCTGAATTCGAGTAGAACTAGGGTGTTCTTAAGCTCACCTAGCCTTTTTGTGAGCTTAACTCAAAAATCCATCAGATTGAGTTCAAGTGACGCATCCAAACTATTGAAACCGGTCTACTTCACGAGTAATGAGTTTACATGTCAAATTTATAAATTTTCAAACTAATTTAACATAAAATCAAGCTGCCAAAGAATGATGAAAATTGAAAAATGAACATATTAAAATTAACTCATAAACCACCTTTTTTTTACCACTTGATTTTATACTAAATTAGTTCGAAAATTTATAAATTTGATATTTAAACACATCACTCATGAAGTAGATCAATTTCAACGGTTTGAATGCATCATTTGAAATCAATTCAATAATTTTTTTAACTAACCTCACAAAAGGACTTGGTGTGCTTAAGAACACCCTAGTTCTACTCCATATAATGTGAGGATATAGATGGACACTAAATTTAATTGACAACTGTAACAAACAATCTAATGATTATCAAATAAAAAATTTATTTAAAAAAATGTATATCGAATTTGATTCAATTTGAAAATCAATTCATCCCTGGATCAGTTTGAAATATTAATAATTCAAATTTATTAATGTTAATCGGTAACCAAACAATTTTCAAATCATATCAAATTTGTCGTGCAACTTATCTATACTATAAAAAATATTTACCTATTCAATTTTTATCAAGGTTCTAAATAGCGATTATCACATCATCGCCTTTAAAATCTGAAAAAATTATAATGTAGCTATTTAGAACCTAATAAAAAGAAAGCGACTGATATTGCAGCTATAGCTAGCAATTTAGAACCCTGATTTTGACGATATTTTGTTGGTTGTCATGTAAAAATGGGTTGACAGTATTTCTCTTTACAGAGAAGCTACGGGCATAATGTAGATAGTGGTCCGAGAAGTGTAAAACAACTTCTTTGTCGTCTTAATCCTAAAATCAACTGAGGTTACAATCACCCTTCTTCCCTGCCTCAGTATGCTTGCCTCCACTTCTACTTTTTCCTGGTCATGATATCAAGATTAATCAATACCTGTTATTTTCTTTTCTCTAAATCATATTTCAGTTATTAGGATTAGAACAAACTTTATTTCAAAAAAAATTACAAGGACTCCAATTGGTTCAACATGAACTAATATTTTTAGTCAAATTACAACTTTGGTTGAAACAAGTGTTCAAATGATTGACACCCACAATTTTCAGAAAACCCCTCTAGAAGTATCATCACAATTTTCAGATAACCTCTTTAAACCCTATAACTATTGGTAGAACTGTTGAAAAGGTCCTTCATCAATGTATAGAATATCATCACAATATATGGAACTCACTTTTATAAAGCTTGATTCTTGACTAGACTTAGGGGTGGCAAAAAAGCTTGTAGTTCATGGCTCGATCGTGACTCGTTTTGTTACTGGACCGAGCTGTTAGCGAGCCAGCTCGTTAGTGGCTATATTAAAAGAGTTCAAGCTAAGGCCTAGTTTGGCTAGGCATCAATTTGGGAATTTGTATAAATTTATGTGCATTTTATACTGTCCAGCTCGGTTCAGCTCGATCAAAAAAGTTTATAGAATTTATTTTCTTATTAAAACAAGGTCCAGCCAAACCCAGCTTGCCAGCTGGCTCGTAACGACTACAAGCTGAGATTTCAACTCGAACCCCAATCTCAACTCGGACCCCTAAAGTCAGCTCGGTCTAGTTCGCTTGGTAAATAAACGAGCCGATCACGAGCTGGGCCCAGCTCGTTGCCACCCCCAACTGGACCTAAACAAAGTACATGAAAAGAAGGAAAAGTGGCCTCTAATTAACAATTTTGGATTGATTTGGTATAGGAACAAACCGGATTGGTAAGGTATCAAGGTGTTTTTTCCTGCTGTCATTCATGCTCCCGGATAGTGGGGACTTTTAATTCCATCCGGATAAGGTTCTACAATTTAGATCCGATTTCTATGGATAATTGAGAACTAAAGAAAGACATCTCTGGTGAGAATTTGATCTGTCCATTTTAAACAAGAGAACTCAGATAGTATGGCTGTTGATATATGATGTGAATAGTAGAAGTTATGGAACTATGGAATGAGAATCTTAGACTATAATGCTACAGACCCAAATAGAATTGACAGATGCAACCAAACAAACCTCAATTTTACTGAAAAGTTATAGTGGCAATGTCTGTTTTCAAAGTGCATAAAACAGCAAAGGTTTGCCTGATTTTTTTTAATAAGGAAGCGGACATTACCAGTTGAAGTGAACATAATGATCTACGTCCTAAGTATTCTGACAGCATAATAGTCTCGCCTAAAATAACCAGACTAAGTTAACTCACATCAATCCGTGCGGCAGAAAGGTAGGAAGTGGTCATCTCCCCGAGAAACAACTCCTTGTCTCCAGCCACAGTCTTGGCACAAGCCAGTGTCATGGCCTCTGACACTGATGCCACCACCCCTCCATGTAATGTATTGTACGGATTCTGTAACAAAAAAAAGAGCAATAGCCCTAACAATTGAGGAATCTGTATCCTCTCCCAGGTACCTGACTGAGTACAATTAGCTGAAATGAGCTCCCAACTGAACGACTGGAATTCGATGCCAGTGTAGATATAGGAGTCCGTTTTGAGATTCGTGACAAGTTAAAACTGAGACTCAGATCTAATTGTACTCAGTCAGGTATTGTACTGAATCTGAATTCACAGTGAAGAGTGGTGCAGCAAATAAAAATAATATTTAGCAGAGGGAAGTCGGGCTTACGGCGACAGTTGGATTGACGGTGAGGGTGCAGATGATGTGACCGGGTTGGACGAGATCTACGGACAGGATGGAGCGGATGATGTGAGAGATGGAATCCTGACGCTGGGCGATGGATGGCAGGCTCTTTTCCATTCCAACATTGCGAAGGAAGTCCATTAAATTGGCAATGGAATCGGCTGGCGGAGGCGGAGGCGACGCCATGTCTCTCAACTGGCGGCGCCGGGAGGCAAGAGGCAAGAGGAGGAGGTTGATTTACGGCTGAGTACCGATCCAGAGTATAGGCCTATTGTGAGTGTTTTACGGGTTCTTTGACATTGGGCTTTAGAAAGCCCAATTATGTATGGTGTTTTATTGTGAGAAACGGAGATGCCCGCTGGAAACATTGCCTCATCCCACAGGCCACAGGCCCACAGCCGACCTTCCCAAATTTCATAAATCAAATATTAAATTGAGTGTGTCTAAGTTACTATGCATAGCACGATTTGATTCATAATACGGATCAATATTTTTATTTTAAAATTCTAAAGGTCGATCTGAACTATTCAACATGAATTTCATATGAATATGTACTTGTAGACCAAATTTTATATTTTTTACAATTTTTTTTACAATTTTTTAAGATAAGTAGAAATCATTGTTTTTGGATGGTCCAAAATTTTCAAATCAAGTGATTTTCTACCTATCTTAAAAAAATAGTAAAGTTTCTAAAAAAATATAAAATTCGGTCTGCAAGTACATATTGATATGGGGATCATGTTGAACGGTTTGGATCAATTATTAGAATTTTGAAAACAAAAATATTGATCCGTATTATGGACGAACCCGTAATATGCATAGTACCATAGACTAATAAATTTGGTTAATAAATTTGGTTAATAAATTTGATTGGTTGATGATAATTCTTCTCCAAAGTAAAAGTAGGCCTCTTTGGGCTTATTTGAACGGCCCAATTTTATCACAACTTGGTCCCAATCTCTCCGACTGAAAAAAGGAATTCAAATACGATCAGCTATGCCTATGCTTGTGTTTCCATTCAAATTGACACTTTGAAAGTCAGATGAGAAGAAAAATCATGACCGTATCTATACGTTAAGGTCTGAAATGAATAATCAATCAATCAATCATTCGAGTTATTAAAATACGAGTTGACTTGAAGATGTGTTCGACCGTAGACCCAGTAAAATCATGTCCTTCCAACAATGGTCCAATCATCCGACTATGTACAGAAACATTGACTTAGACTACACTCAAGGTCAGAAATTATGTGATATTTAGAAACATTTATTTCTCAATTTGAATATTCTAAATATATATAGCCAAAAACATTGACTTGACCTGAAGATAACATATGGTCAATATCTAATGCAGTGATGCTCGATATTAGTCGATGTTGATTGATCAAACATCCTTAACCATCTAATTTGAGTGTTCGGACAATGTAAATCACGCATTAACAAGGAGAGCAGTGCCCATTGAGTTTGATGGGTGCCATAATCATCCAATTCACTTTAAGATATGTGCCGTGCTCTTTAATATCCGTGCGCACATATTTTAAAGCGGATCAGACGGTGGATGCAAATTTACCCCCCCGAATGCAAATTTAAGTTGGATGGGCATCAGGAGAGCAGTTTGGGTCCGATGCCTATCGGACTCAAACTGAGCTCGATGGATTCCATAACTATCCGATTTGTTTTGAGATCTGTGCGCATCGCTTTAATATCTGTGTGTGTTTGCTTTAATATATGTGCGTACGGATCTTAAAATGTTTCGGAGGGTTACAGAACCCATCGGACTGAAATTTGAGTTCGATGAGCATTGGACCCAAATTTGTCCCGGGCATCAGACCCAAACTGCTACGAGCAATGTCTCTTACGACCTTTTAATTTCTGACAAATAATTTAATAAACTTGTAATTTTATCATTTACGTCCCTCGGAGTTTCAATTTGATGCATAAATTATGAATCAATTTGTCCGATTAATCGGTTCGGTTCGATTTTATTTTTAAAAACCGAAAAAAAATTAGTTTGATTATTTTATTTCGGTTTTAACCGAACCAACCATTTGAACACCCCTATGAATAGGAATGAGTGTGGATGTGGTATTTGAACTAAATGTTACTATGCGTGGGAAAAAAAATAACACGAACAGGGCCTAAATATAGCCAAAAACATTGACTTGACCTAAAGAGAACATATGGTATATATCTGATGCTCAATATTACTCGATGTTGATTGATCAAATATCCTTAACCATCTAATTTGAGTATTCAGACAATGTAAACCACTCATTAACGGAAGAGGAGGGTGTCCGATGTCCATCGGACCAGAATCTGTTCGATGGGTGTCCGATACCGTCCGATTCACTTTAAGATCTGTGCGCATCACTTTAATATCCGTGCTTATTGCTTTAATATACGTGTGCACAGATTTTGAAGTAGATCGGACGGTATCGGACACCCATCGAACACTGTTCTGGTTCGATGGGCATCGGACACCCCCCTCTCTCCTCATTAACAAGACCTTTTAATTTCTGACAAATAATATAATCCACTTGTAATTTTATCATTTACGTCCCTCGGAGTTTCAATTTGTCCGATTACCCATGTTCTAACACATCATGGGATTATATGGAATTGATATGTGACTTATTATATATGGGTTAATAAATATAATAATTCAACAATTGATTCGTCAACCATGTAAAGTTTAAATGTGCGACGTATAGAGTCAGCCAATTTTATAGAGTTTCCAATCATAAATGGGGGGGAATTGTTTATTGTTTATTATCTGTTGTCTATTGACCTTGGATTAAATTTTCAGTAGCAATTTGTCCTTTAAATCGGCCATGAAAAGTGCATTTTTATATTGGAGAGGAGAGAGATGAAAGTTTGACATGTGAAGGTGACTGAGAGCGAAAAACAAGCATGAAAATTTTATAAGAAGGGAACTGAGTGAATTCGTCATCACTGATGCAAATGCTTCATCATATGATGTCATCTTACACGGAAGCATTATTTCTTAATTAAAAGCAGTAGGTCAATAATTGCTGTTATGGTAAACAAAGCACCTTCTTTAGACCTTCTCAATTCCCAAAGCATTTGGTGTGATCCAGATTCATCCCATAAAAAAACAGAGAAACAGAGAAAAAGCTGATAACTTTTGGTTTCTATTATTTGGAAAATGTTCTTAATCCAATGCATAATTATCCCTTAATTTCAGATCTATATGAACAGTACAAATGATTAAGTAGTTAAAAGGGTGCTTTCATTTCAATGATTAAGTAGTTGAAATAATCATCAGGAGATGAAATAAGAAAGCAAACATGAAAAGACACAGCGAACATTGCCTCTGATCATAGATTCATAGTACTCTTTACAAAAGGGTGGATTTGAATCAAACCACCATCACAGTAAAGCCAATTCCAAGGACAGATTTTAGATCGCCGCCCCCCAATTTCACCAAACTAAATGGGTCCAATTAGATCCAAACCATTTTCATCAGGTCCCCAATTCACAATGAAAATAATTGAAATTAAACAGCTCAACTAATCACCATCTGCTCAAGGCCCCATGTAGTGTCCCGTTGAAAGAGCACCATATTGGTCCCCTACACAAACTACCACACACCAAAATCTACATTGTAATTATCATTTTCAAAGAATAACTGCAATAAATCAATCAATTAATTAAATTTCATATAATCCCACAACAAAAAACAGAATATTACAGCTTTCATTTCATTATATCCACTCACATCTATCCACCTCTTATTCTGGGTGATGTGGATTTGTTCTTTACATCTACTAAACAACTATCTTTTGTACCAATATCTCCTACAATTGAATGAAAAGAAAAAAAAAACAAAAATTGGAACATAGTGGAATACAAGGTGAAAACTAAATGAACCAAATGTACACTGCACAGATCTACAAAAGGTTAAAGGCACTAGGCCCTGACATGATTTGGTTGATGTTACCAAGATTTCGTTTATGGACCACAAAAGCTTGTGAGTACCGGTCCTGGGCATGAGTTGTGCCACCATGCAAGCGATACCTTGTACCATTTCTTTATCCTCTTACATGGACCAGTTTCTGTTTCACCTAAAACAAACATTTCTGTTTCCATGAACTGCTCATAGGACAACGGGCAACCCATAATTTTGGAAAACCCGGATCTGGCCGTCCCATCCTGCAGTGACAATTACTTGGCCCCAAGCATGCGAGTCGTTCTGACAAGCTGTTCTCAGAAATTTACATTGTGATTTGTTTAATACTGCTGCTCCACTAGGCAGCTTCTCTTCTGGCCAAGTTGCGGTGCCTCGAGGGAGCATTTCAGCCAAGAACTCTGGATTTAATGTAAAGCTTCCTGAAGGAGACAGGTACTGGACATCTGACCCTGTTACAGGGCCCCTTGATGCGTACCCGGAAAGGTCTTCATGAGGAGACGAGCCATTCCATGGAACAGCAATCAATGCATTAGGAGAAGAGAATCGCTCACAAGAGTATGTCGTCTTCAAATGGGTTAATGGATCCGGGTTTGAGTGGTTCCACAAGTATATATTGGAGTCCTCGTCACAGCATATTATGTGGTGCCCGTTGGTTGTGAATGATGCGGGCACTGGAGTCGTAGACCCACTCCTTACCCCTGAAGCATCAAAGTGAAAATGAGATGCATCTTAGATATAACATACCATATATATGTAGAAAATTATTTTCTTATTTCTACTTGGATCATTAATGTATGAACAATTTAATATATTACCTTTATATTTGCAAATCACATCAACTCCTTGAAGGATGCAGATTTTGGAATCTGCTGAGGTAACCATCAATTTCTTGGAGTCATTCAGGCAAAACTATGATTAAAATAAAAGAGAATATTAAAACAGGTATCATCGATCACAAAGATAAATGATGAAATGAAACAATATTTTTTATCTTTGTCCTTGGCTAACCAACCTGAAATCCTGTGATTCTTTTGAGAGGGGATTTCTTCTTTCCATTCAAGGAGACTTGATGCTCCAATTGCAAATTTTTATCTACACAAATTAAGGGCATAATCATTAACAAAATAAACATAAATTATGAATTCCAGAAAAAAAATATTTGAATCAAAAGATGAAAACAAATTTTAATATAGACTAGAAATTTACCTGAAGCATCATAGAAACGGCAATTTCCATTAATAGTACCAACTACAACCTCCTGAAAAAACATAGCAAAATAAGATTTTCTTCATATAAACAAAATCAATAACGAGAATTCCCTTGCCAAGGAATTAAAAATTACCTTCCCATCCGGACGGTAACAAACTGCAGTAACAATTTCTTTGACATCAACCCAATCAACAACGTGGCAACGAGGTATCGACCAAACACGCACTTTTCCATCAATGGAACTGCTCACAAAATAACTCTCGTCTGCTGGGTTGAATTGCACACCTGTCACTGTTTAAAATAAAATATAAACCAAGATCAATAATAATGGACATGAAATCAAAGTAAGTATATCAGGAGATTGCAATTATTTATGTACCATAGTTTTTATGTTGAAAACACCCTAGGCATGTGTTGCATCCAACTTGCCACAGCCGTACTGTCTTATCGGAGGATGAAGAGAGTATATGCTGTAAAAGGCAGACATTACATTTTAGTCGAATGAAATAAATAAATAAAGAGATATTGTTAGAAGTTTACAGAAAAATGAAGTATTAAGTTAGAAAGCAAACCTTATCCTTCGACCAAGAAATATCCAAAACTTCACCATTGTGCCCCCGAAATTCATGCAACGGCTCCTCAGAAATTCGAAAAGCATTTGGTGGGACAACAACACAAGCTGACTCGGTACATTTCTTTCCAAATTTACCCACGCCTTTCTTCTTCTTATCACAATTGTGATTATTAGGATCAAGAGGTGCTAATTCAGATTTACCATTCACTCTAAAATAAACACAGTTGGAATCTTCTCCTGAAATCCCATTCTCTCCATTTCTCTCACAGACCACAACTTGCCAGATGCGTACCACCCCATCTTCTCCCCCACTGGCCAGGTATCGGCCATCAGGGCTGAATTTGATGGTCAATATAGCACCGTCATGCGCTTTTACGGCTTGTTCTCCATAAACTGCTGACAGTTCCTTCGACTTCTTTTTACAAGCTCTCACTTTAACCCTCTCAAATGATCGGCCACTTGTACTCTGGTCACAATCTGATGAGCTTGGTGAAGAAATATCGTCTCCTTCTCTGTCCACAATGCATGCACTCACACCTAATCTCTTGAGCCAACCGACATTTATCTTACTCCTTGAATTTTTTTCTGATTTGGCTGTGGGTTTCTCTGGTTTATCCTCCTGTCTCCTCATGAGCCCCTTTATGAATGTAGATGAACCAAAATTCTTCTCAAATTCTGACAATGTGACCTCTCTGTTTGACCCGATCTCCCTGAGGCCGGTAAAGGTACCGTCTTTGCTCAATTCACTAACAACAAAAGTTGTTCCATCATCTAGATTCTTGATACTACAACTGAGATTCTTTTCTGATATTCTCTCATCAGAAACACTTGAACTTTCCGTCGAGAGAGAAGAAATTGAGGAAGAAAACGAAGACGAGCAGTCGGTTTCTTCTACAATTTTGATCTCATCACCCAAATTGTCATTTGGATCCAAATACATTAACCTTGTAAACTTCTCACGCCTTTGCTGCACGCTTAATGAGTTCTCAGTCCACACACCTGAGACCCAATTGAAAAGATTCAGATCCAAGTTTGATTCTGGACTCCCCGGGCTGCCAGGGCACGAATCAAACACGGATTGAACATCCTCTCTCGAGTCAAAGAACACCTCTTCACTGAACCCTTCAATTTGGGAATATTGGTCACAACCCATAACTGTGTTTTGCAATTTGCAGAGTAGAAAGAAAGAGAAAAAGACCAGTAGAGAAAATAGTCCAATTTCAGTGCCCCTTTATAAACAGAGGACCAAGAAGCTAAATAACCTGCGCAAAAGGTGGAGATAAAAATCAAAGGGGGTATCTTTAAAAAATGGACCAAATCTACACCATTGAATGAGCAAATCTCGCAAATTCCATGAGCTCTAGAATGCAAGCATGCAACACAGGTCCCAATCCAAGGGGCAATGAACCTAGTCCTTGTCAAAACGATGGTATAACACTATTAAATTAGCAGAAGTAAAGTCTAATTGCCCCAATCCATAGTCAAATCCCACTGATTGCTCAAACACAGACATGAATTAACACCCGCAAAAAAAAAAAAAAAAAAAATGAGGCACAGATTTCAAAATAAAAAAATAGGGGCATCAGGTAAAACTGCCTAAGTTGGGTGTTTGGAGTAAAAGGTGGAAGCTTTAATTTGTGGAAAGAAAAAACTCACCATATTTGGAAATGGAAAGCGTGGGAAAGAGCGTCGAATGAAAGCAATCTATCTCTTAGAGAGTGATTTTCGGGATTGTAATGGATTTTTGGGTGCAACAAGAGAGAAGCTTTTGTTTGTTTATAAGTTTGTTCTCCAAACTCCAATCCAAACTTCCTCTTTGATTCCTTTGCTCTCTCTCTCTCTCTCTCTCTCTCTCTCTCTCTCTGGTGCTGACCTCTTTCTTATTTCTCTTCCTTCCCACGCTGCTTCTCTCTCTACTGGTCTATTTGCGTGTGCTTTATTTTCTTTTGTGCTGCCTCCTGCTTCCCCTGCCAAAATCTCATCCGTATATGCAAATGCAGGACCCAAATTACAAACATGACCCTACTGTTTCGTATTAAAACCCCAACTTGCAATTGTTGATGAGAAGGGTTAAATGTATTATTTGTTTTGTGCTCTATTCACGCTCTATATTATTTTTTACATTTTCAAAATTTAAGCAGTCGATCTAAACCGCTCAAATTGATATTGATACTAAAATATACTTGGAGACCAAATTTTATATTTTTTGAAAAAAATTTACTATTTTTTTGAATAGGTAAAAAATATTGTTTTTAGAACATTCTGAATCATCTAGAACAGTGATTTTGTATCTATCTAAAAAATAGTAAAAAAATTTCAAAAATATAAAATTTGATCTCCAAGCATATATTAATATGAAGATCATATTAAGTGGTTCAAATTAACTGTTCGAACTTTAAAAACAAAAAAAAATGACATAGACCATGATTGGAGTACAAAACCAATAATGCATTTTAACCCTACTCATTGTTTATTCCCTTAAACAGTGAAAATTAATCACATGCATTCCAATTAATGTAATAAAATCTAAAAATATATTTATTTAATTAACTAGATAGCTAATTATTTATTTATAGGGATGGATGTCTTGATTAAATTAGGTGGCAAGGACCATTAATCATTTGACACCATTATAAAGATTAGTTGGGAGGATCCTGCCATGCTACATCTAGGATTCCGTTGAAAGGTTAAGACCTTTTGAACCAAGAAATTAATTAAGAATTTATTAATTGTTTCAATATTGTATTAATCACCTCTAAAGGCTAGCTGTAAGATAAAACATCTCAATCATAAATTTATATTAAGGAAATCCTAGTGCCTTATATCTCTCTCTTTTAATTCTTCCTGTTAACAAAAATAACAAAAAGACAAACAACAAAAAGAAATGGTGCTTCGTATTACCCATAGGTCAACTTAGCTATTCTAGTAATGCATGCAACCGAGACATTTCATTACACGGATAATAAGAGTTTGCATTGCACTAGGAAAGTAGCATGGATGATGTATATATCCAGCAAACATAAGGAAAGTAGCATGGCATCTCTTACCATACACACTGTTTACCTGCACAATTGTGTACTGTTTACTGATCCACCAATCACCAATGGTAGTAATATCATATCACATTGAGGGGATAATTTGGAAGGTTCTTGACAAGGGACAACACGTAGGGGTGAAAACGGAGTGGATAATGTAAAATCATATCAATATTTTTTATTTATTTTCCGAATATTGATTCAAAACGAATATCAAATATATTAAACAGATACAGATACTAATATAATATGAAAAGGAGTAAGATTAAAATGCATCATTAGTTTTGTGCTCCAACTATACTCCACGTCACTTTTTTTGTTTTCAAAATTCAAACAATCAATCTAAACGCTCAAAATGATCTTCATACTAAAATCTTCTTGGAGACCAAATATTATATATTTTGGAAATTTTTTACTATTTTTTTAAATAGATACAAAAGTATCATTTTTAGAAAATTCTGGACCATCTAAAACGATGATTTTGTACCTATCTAAAAATTAGTATAAAAATTTCAAAAAAATATAAAATTTGGTCTTCAAGTATATATTAATATGAAAATCATGTTGAGCGGTTCGGATCGACTATTCGAACTTTGAAAACATAAAAAATGACATGGAGCACTATTACAGCACAAAACCAATGGTGCATTTTAATCCTACTTTATAAAAAAAAAATATTAAAGTTCATAATATTTATCTAATTGTAATGGTTAATAATATAAAATTTTCATAATATATATTAAAATATATGGTATGTATCTACTATTCGGATACGGATAATTGAAATGTAAAACCACATAAGTATCATTATCCACACGGATATTCAGATATCGGATATCCACATCTAAATTTTTAAATACATATCGAATATTATCCATATTGTTTTCACCCCTAACAACAACAATAATAAAAAAAGATAAAACCATAAATGGTTTATCCTAAAAAGAAAACAAAAGCGCTAATATGCTGCATAACACTAATTGTACTGTCTAATTATAAAATGTAAGTGTGAACTTGTGACTTGAAGAATTAAAGTTAAGGTTCTTAAGTACTAAATGATATGCATTTTTTTTGGTGTAGAGTACATAAAGTATGCTTAAGTAGCCGCCTACCTAAATTAAACCAGCTGGCTTAAGGAATAAAATAACTAATAAAAGAAATGTAGTTTGAGAATCATGTGCGCCGAGAGGAAGCATGCCTAAATTTCATGGCTGTCATGTGCTTAGTTGTACAGTGCATCTTCTCTAAAATAATATGTTAAGGAGGGCAGTTTAGGTTCCGATGTCTATCGCACTCAAACTGAGTTCGATGAACTTCATAACCGTCTGATCTGTTTTAAAATCTGTGCACATTGATTTAATAATCATATACACGGATCTTAAAGCAGATTGAACGGCTATTGAACCTCTTGAATTCAAATTTGAGTCTGATAGGCATCGGACCCAAACTGCTCTCTATGTTAAGCTGCCTCCAATAATATTGTCATGCTGTCTAATACGCCAATTATTATATTAAGCATGTATTTATCTTTTCAAGAACTAGATTGGTTACTTGTGACTAAGCATGATTTTTATTTTAAATACTGAGCTTTAATTTGGGCGTGTCGGCACTGATGGTGTACCTGTAAAGTAAAATGAAGTCAAATTAATGGCGAACCCTTAAAAAAAAATTCAGACCGCCAGGTAAATGTTCCGAGCTAGACAGGCCAATAATTTAGCATTTTGTGTCGTACAAAAGAATCATAAATTCGACAGATCTAGGGTCCGTTTGGATGCACAAGAATAGCTACTGTTTTTAGATTAGCATTGCTATTCGGAACAAGATGCATCCAAACGACTTTTAGAGCTATTCGGAATAGCTACTGTTTTTATAATAGCACTGCTATTCGCTATTCCTACAAAAACATGAAATAGCATTTGTTAATTTCAATATTAATACTAATCTAATATTTAAACTAATATTATATTACATTTAATATTTAAATTAATACTATCTTATATTATATTATATTTAATCTAATAATATATTATATTTAATCTAATATTTTATTTAATACTAATATAATATTTAAATTAATATTATATTATATTATATTTAATACTAATATAATATTTAAAATAATATTATATTACATTCAATAATTAAATTAATATTACATTGTATTATATTTAAACTAATATTTTATTCAATACTAATCTAATATTTAAAATAATATTATATTACATTTAATCTAATATTTTATTTAATACTAATATAATTTTTAAATTAATATTATATTATATTAATATTTAAACTAATATTATATTACATTTAATATTTTAAATAAAATTATATTACATTTAATATTTAAACTAATATTATATTATATTTAATCTAATATTTTATTTAATACTAATCTAATATTTAAACTAATATTATGTTATATTAATATTTAAACTAATATTATGTTATATTTAATATTTAAAATAATATTATATTACATTTAATATTTAAACTAATATTATATTATATTTAATCTAATATTTTATTAGTACTAATCTAATATTTAAAATAATATTATATTACATTCAATATTTAAAGTAATATTATATTACATT
Organism: Carex arenaria; assembly: GCA_964058825.1. Classification (NCBI taxonomy): domain Eukaryota; kingdom Viridiplantae; phylum Streptophyta; class Magnoliopsida; order Poales; family Cyperaceae; genus Carex; species Carex arenaria. Next base: position 109,049 of record CAXKVW010000319.1, read on the forward strand.
AATCTAATATTTTATTTAATACTAATTTAATATTTAAAATAATATTATATTACATTTAATCTAATATTTTATTTAATACTAATCTAATTTTTAAAATAATATTATATTACATTTAATATTTAAAATAATATTGTATTACATTTAATATTTAAACTAATATTGTATTATATTTAATATTTAAGCTAATATTATATAATATTTTATTTAATACTAATATAATATTTAAAATAATATTATATTACATTTAATATTTGAATTAATATTATATTGTATTATATTTAATCTTACACATAAATTATTAAACAGTAGCAATTCCTTCCAAACTCTATTCCAAATATACAATCCAAACAACTTTTTCACTGTTCTGAATAGCACTGTTCTTAAACAGTAGCTATTCTTATTTACTATTCTAAACAGTAGCTATTCTAGCTATTCTAGAGTGCATCCAAACGTACCCTATTGGTCAGAAAATGCAACTCAAATTCCATTCTTAAAAGGAAAAAAATTACACACATAAGTTGACACAGAGAGATATTCCAAGAATCAAAATTTAAATGCTGCGATATTAATTATAAAATATTTAAGAATTAATGCCGGATACGCTGCTGTTAGTGTATATTTTACGCTACATTGAGAGATAAATTTATGGGAAGTAGGAATAATTCTACTTGTTATCTATGAAATAAATCTGAAAATTTTCAATGTTAAATACAATTGTAAGTTGGGCTGCACAGAAAATTCGTAGTTTGTAATTCGATTCAAGTTTGATTTCGAAAAAAATCACAAAAAATTCGATTATAAATAGTTCAAAATTAATGTAAATCAAACTTAAACTGGATCTGGTTCGTTCGAAATAGATTCGTGAACTATTCTAGTTCGAATATCAAAGAACGTGAACCGTTGATTTCCGTTGATGACTTAAAAGTTAAAATATAAAGCCGCTCAGTCATAAGTCGTAACTCGTAAGTCGCAACTCTCGCTCTTAATTCTAAAATTTTAGACTGACTTTCATCTCTCGCTTTCGGCGACCACGATCACTCTTCTTTGTCATAAAAAAATTCGTAAAAAATTCAAAATTGAGTTTGTAAAATATTCAATTCGAAATTAATTCAAATCAAACTCAAACTGTAATAAGTTCGATTTAGTTTGATTCGTTTGCAGTTCTAATTGTAACCTAATTGTAACTGAGGATAAATATAAGTTATAGGAAATGGGCCTCATTGCCTGATTATTAATCATGGGACTTGATAACATCAATTTGACACAGGGATATATATGCCTATGGGGAACCGCTCTTCTCCATGCAACCTGTCGGTAAGCACGGAAGACTATTACTGGTGAGTTGCAAAGTTTACGCTCGTATTCTAATTTGAAAATTTAAATAACCGATCCGAACCGTTTAATATTGTCTCCATATTGAAATGCGCTTGGAGACTAAATTTTATATTTTTTTACTATTTATTAAGCCACTTTGGAAATCGCAGATCCGGATGAACAGTAAAATTTTCTGAACCATTGGATCAGCGATTTTCAATGTGACTTAATAAATAATTAAAAAATTCCAAAAAATATAAAATTTGGTCTCCAAGCACACTTCAATATGGAAAACATGTTGAACGGTTCTGAAAAGTTGTTTGGATTTTCAAAATAGAAATATAGTATCATGAAGTAAAAACTTGTTTTACTTCGCAACTCACTGTAGCCTATCCCACAAGATATATTGAAAATGATAAATATTTATCATGATAATTATTAAAAAAAAATTGAAATTCAACATTATAGACTTTAGAATATAAAAAATCCCCGTTGTAATTGGACACGTGTCAGTTACTTGTTTATTGTATGTGTCATGACTATTTAGGTGTTGCGGTCGATAAAAATATCATGGCACATGAACTGGTCTAGTCTAGTACAACATGGGACCATATGTAACTACAATATAAAATTAATGTCATTATTTTCAAAATAATAAAATAAATTTCGGACAATAAATTATTACTTTTACACGTTTTTTTTACAACACTTTCTCTTTATTTTATATTTTTATAATATTCTTGACATTTCTTTTAATTTGTTTCTTACTTCAATAAACTTAAAATTAAAAAAATATTAAACATGACAAAATGTGACTACATGTGGTCAAACGTTGTCAAACATGACCAATCACGGTGTGACTAGTGTAACGTAATCATATTTCAAAATTTTAATTATGGTACAGCACAATATATAAAAATTTGACTTAATCACATCACAACATAACGTGCAATTTGCGACTAATCATGATATGGCATATGCATTGTCAAAAATTTACATTTCCTGTCGACTCTATTTATATGGAGCAAATATAATACCAACAAAAATGATATAATCTAATACAGATAAAGGTGAAAACATTATGGAAAATATCCAATTCATATTCAATATGTATTCTGAAAATTTAATGCAGATATATGATATCCGAATATCCGTATAAATATGGATACTAATATGGTTTTATATTTCAATTATCCGTATCTGAATAGTAGATATATATCATATATTTTAATATATATTACGAAAAATTATATTATTCACCTTTATAATTGGATCAAATCTGTATCTGTACCCAGCTAATATCCGATCCGTATCTGTATTTTAAATATTAAAAAAATATGAGTATAATTTTACCACTATCCGCTCCGTTTTCACCCCTAAATACATATATTGTCCTTGAATAATTTTGTTTCACTAAATTATCATCCTTCTGATGCATCACTAATTTTTTTTTCTGAAATTCTATGAAATTTTGTTAGTAGATTAGCTATAGGTCATAAAATACCGATACATTTAGTCTTCAATTCTTAATGTAATATTGATTTGACAAATATTTAATTATTTTTGAATTAATCATTTTCAAGTGATCACTCCAATATTAATATTCTAAACAACTGATGAAATTTCCTTCAAAACAGAAGTCGTCAGACAAATGTGCTTCTTTAGTGTGTGAGAGATTGCAAGTTTTTTTTTGTGTGAGAGACTGCAAATAGAAAATCAATTTTGAATTTAGTAATTAAAGATAATTTTTTTTTTGTGTGAGAAATAATCTCATGTGGAAATTAATGGGTGTAAGGTTTGACCCAATCTCTTACTATTACAAATAAGAAACTGAAAATATTCAAAGGAATTAAAGGTAATGAAGAAGCAATAAATTCAACTCTGAATTTGACCCAATCTTTTACAATTATATATTTTAAGTTGGAAAATTCAACTCTAAATTTGAAATATCATGAAGTGAACAAATCGGAAAAAGAACATCAACTACCATTTTTTTATAAATAATAATAAATATTTTGTAAATAACTGGAAAGATAATTGAAATTTTTTTATGTCATGGAAAGAATCCAGATCATCTCTAGTCAACATGTCCAATTACTAAATTCATACCGTTCTTTTAACTTGGCACGGACCTTAAAGCAAACTCGTATTTTTAAATAGACACCAGATTGAGTTTGACACGGCTCGAAGTAAAATTTAAACCATAAAGTTGTAAGTCACACATATACGATACCTAAGATGATACAGACTCATGAAAGGAACCTTCTAGCTCCTTGATAGCCACAAAAAATCCTATATATAAAGCAATAACATATTTAATGTGGTTTCTTTATCCTCTGTCTTTAATTCTCAAATTACTTTTTGAATTTAATTTCTTAACTAATTCGGAAATTTAGTTCCCATGTTAAATATGATTGTTAGAATGGATAAAACTGAAGTATGAATTAGATAAATTGATTACTAATATCTAATTTATAGTGTTTAATTGTTATTGTAATTTAAAAAAAAATTTCACATACATAACTACCTAAAATATTCCCAAATGAAAAAATAAGGAATTTCAATGAAATTTTTCGAGTTCCAGATGATTTTATTTTTGTTGGAAAACAGTTGTTAAGGGATAATTAGAAATCACAACAAATTACGAATCCTTAGAAAAGGCAACTATTAAGCAACATACTTCTATGTTCAACTGTACCACATTGTGAAATACTAAGTGTTAGAGTTTACAAGAAGAGGTCGGAAATTAGAGACAGAATTTTATGAGGAAGCTTAATTGTATTTTTTATTTTATAATTACATAGAGGTCAAATAACATAATTTATAACAACATAAATATCTAAAAATATAACTCTATAAATGGCACGTTCTAAATATCCTCTACTAATTTTTTTGTTTTTCTTAATACAACATACTATTTTGATACCTTGCTAAATCAATCTTAATATAAATATATAATGAGATAAGAGATATACACAGCACTAAGAAACCACAACAAATATGCAGTTCTATAAGAATTTGTAGAATAACCACACATCTAATGTGGTTCCTTCTATGATATCAAAATTATTTTATCACCTTTTTTTATTCTTTAAAAAATATTGATCAGCTTTTAAAAAATAGAAAATTATGTGAGCAACTAGGGCTGTAAACGAGCTGGCTCGGGCTGAACTGGGCCTTAGCGCAGCTCGTTAATTCTGGATCTAGCCTGAACCGAGCGAGCTGGACCTAGGACTTCCGAGCTAAAACCTCAGCTCAAACTCGTGATTAGCCAGCCCAAGCTAGCTTGCGAGCTGATGAACTGGCTCACTGGGTCTAGCTGAATCTTGTTTTAAGAAAAAAAAAAAATTTACAAATCTTTTTGGACCGAGTTGAATCGAGCTGGACTAAGCTTGATAGTATAAAATGCATACAAATTCATATAAATTCATAAATTGATGCCTAGCCGAGCTAACTCGCGAGCAAGCTAGGCCCCAGCTCAAACTCTTTAATTCTAGACCGAGCTAGTAGCGAGCTGGCTCGTTAGCAGCTCGATTCAGTAATGAACGAGTATTAGCAAGCGAGCCAGATGCGAATCACAATCAAACCACGAGTTATGAGCTTTTTTGCCACCCCTATGAGCAACTATCAAATATCAAGTGATGAAAAAATAAAAAAGGAAATACAGGAACATGGGATGAGCAGCGCCGCTACGAGATTCAATAAATACACGGTAGATTTTAAAACACTTCAAGCTTGAATAATCCACAGAAAAGCAACAGGGGCAGAGCCGGAGAAAAAGCATGATCGGCTGGACCCCCACACCCAATTTCCCTGTCAGACACCTGTGCGTGGGCCATCCCTCGAATGACCTGTTGTTGTCCAATCATTCAAGGCCACGTCTCCAGATTTTTGTTCCCCGTCAGAATAATAAAGCAGAAGGCATCTCCATAATTCCATCTCCTCCTCTCTCTCTTTTTTTGGCCTTTTTTTTCTTTATAATTACTGTTTTACATAGTCCTAGACCACTAGCATAACTATGCTTTCTTGATAAATATGACATTTTTCTAGAGATGCAGACAGACCGTATACGGATCGAACAGTGATAAAATTATATTTGTATCCACTTTTATTTTTCGGATACGGATACGGATTAGATATTAGACGGGTACGTATGAATATGAATCAAATATCTATACATATATACATAAATATTTTCATAATATATATTAAATTATATAGTATATATTTACTATGCAATTATAAATAATTAAAATTCAAAACTATATCTATCCGCACGGATATTCATATATCTTTTTTTTAGAAAGTAGTGGAATTAAATCCACCGATTTCGTTAGAAATCACATCGATCAAGTATAAGATCCTAAAATAACATCCAATCCGTTTGCATCCGTATGATTTTTTAAAGATATATTTTGATAAAAGATTAAAAAAAAAAATCCCCAAGATGTAATAGTTACTCCTAAACGCTGCCGACTGTTCCAGATATTGCTAGTCAATGTGACATACTGCTATGGCTATAGTATATGAAAAATTAAAAATTAGTTCACCTAACTGTAAAGATTATGATAAATTTCTTAAAAGAGTTGGACATGTTAGTTGAGCTTGATCTTTTATAGTCAAACAGTCGTCTATTTTGTGACAACAGTGTAAGGTAATTTTTGCAATTTAATGTGAGCAGTGTTACAGTAATGTAACAACTCGTTACACGGTTAAGTATGAAGAATTAGGAATATATAGGGTGCGTTTGGATTATTTAAGGAATAGTACAAAAATAGTGTTTTTTGGATTAGTGCTTGAGAATAGTGCTAATCCAAGTTGTTTGAGAATAATGTTAATTTGAACTATTCCGGATTAGTAGAAATATTATTTGAATTGTATGTTTAGAATAGTGATAGAGGAAAGGAACAAAATAATAAAACTATAGGCTGTTCCTGAGCTAATTCAACATTTCTGTAGAATAGCGGAATATAACTATTCTTGAGTTATTCTAAAAAAATATATGTCATTTGGGTGAATTTATTCTAAAAACAGTACAGCTATTCTGAAAATAGCTCTATTCTCAGTCTATTCAAACGCAACCATAACGAGTAGAATAGAGTGTGGCGTATTACATAGGCTTTCCGAAAATATTGAGACAAGGACAAGACAGATCCCGCAAATCCTCAAATTGATGGAACAAAGCCATCGGGACCCACACATCAGTGGCAGTGTCATGAAGCTTGTGCTTGTGGGACCTTTTTAACTTTGGCAATTGTCACGTGGTTCCATGTAACTTGTGCTGCCTTTTGCAGATGTGATGAGCTCTTATTACCAACGGCTTCGATTTAATCAACTGGATATTTTCTTTATTAAAATTTGCCTTATTTTTCTTCGGATTAGAGAAATTAATTAACTGCTTCTTCGCTCCAGTATGTACCAGTAAGTTTCCAAATAATTAGATCAACATTCTAAGAAAAAGAGAAAAGGTCTTGGAATTATATATTTATCCAGAGTTGAGAGTTCGAGCTTCTTGCACAACTTCGCAACTTCTGCAATTTTTTTCAAAAAAAAAAAAGAGAAAATTCTAAGGATTGAAGAATCAATGGCTGGCAAAAAGCAACTCCTCTGTGTGAGAGGTCATGAATTTAAAATCCGAATGAAAGATTATTTATAAACAATTAAATGTAAATTGATAGGCTAGACTTTCATCTTTCTATCTCAAAACATTCTACAATTTGATTCCAAATCTAAAAATGAACAACCACACTAAAAATAGAATGATAGTGTTTAAACCATATGATTAAAATTAGATAATTATAATATTTTTTGGTGTTTTTTTAAGTTTTTACATGAGAAAATGGACTATCAGTCTATCACACCTTTAAACATACAGCAACCCACAAAAAGTATCCAGTTAATTAAAACAACCATAGTAATATACACATCTAGCGCATGTTCAGCAATTAATGAAAATTTGTATCAAAATGAGAAAATTTTAATATGAAAATGATAAATTTTTAACATAAAAATGTAAAAAATTTCAAGTCGAAAAAATTGATAAAATAGTTTAGAACATAGGTAGGTGATAATTATATAGGAAATTCTTTAGGAAGTTGATTTTCTTTCTTTCTTACAATTAACATTTTTGTAGAAGATGTTATATTAATATCAAACTCTGTTAAGGTCATTGATATTAAGCACTGATTCAGATTTAATATAATTGGATTAAAATTATGGTGTTCTTATGTTCACCGAGTTTGATAATTAAGCTTAATTCCAAAATTTATCCAATTAATTTTAAACTATGATTAAAATTATTAAAACCGATCGATTTCGCGAGTGATGCTTTTACATGTAAAATTTATAATTATAAAATGTCTATAACTAGTCATTTTTGAACTTTTATCAAATATAATATTTGTACATATGGGTGCATTTGGTGGGGGAATAATAGAGCTAACTCAAAAATAATACTAATTTTTTGAGCTAACTCTCATTTGAATTAAGAGTACCAACTATTCTTTATTTGTCTCTTTTGGGCTACTATTCTAAATTTTGGATTAACTCTATTCATTTGCTAAGCTCTGTTACATAATAAATTTATAGTTGTTTTGGCCGTAAACAAAAGAGACTATACAAAATGTTACAATCAGAGAAGAAAAGTATTTTTCAACTGTTTGTGCAAGCTAGTCTACAAAAGTATCTAGCAAACATTGTAGTCAGAAGGACAACAATTATAAAGATTTTGTCTAACTGTTATAGAGATTTAATGTACCATCCACATTCCAATAATTTACCGAAATTTTTATTAATATCATTTAAAAAAAAAAACAATAAACCAAAAGACTACTGAAATTAAGAAATTTCATATTGACTAAAACCGCAACAACAAATGACGGCTCCATTCTCGGAGCTGCCATTTGTTCATTGCGGCCCCTCAAAAATCCAAAAAACTCGGTATATTACGGTGCATTTTTTTTATTTATGAGGAGCTGCAACGATAAATGACAGCCCCTCAAGAATGATGTTGCTATTTGTCGTTGCAGCCCTGGTAAATATGGAATTCGTCAAAATTTGTATTTTTTTTTTTGGGAATGGTATTAATAAATATTTCGGAATAATTTATTTAGAACAACAGTATTAAGTTGCTTCAACATGATGGAAACAAATCTGCTGCGATTCCAAAGAATCGCAGGGTCCCTGTTTGTCCAAATCAAACCATTCATTTGTTTCGCGATTCGTACATAAAAATCAATTGCTTTGAGATTCGTGCACTTAAAAAAATGAATGGTTTGATCTAGAAAAGCAGAAACCTTACGGTTCCAAAGAATCGCAGCAGATTTATTTCCCAACACGATACATGCACTTGCATGGAATATTGAAATTTGACGGTCCATAAATCAGCAACAAATAAGGTTACAGTTTAGATTAAATAGAAGATCTCTATGACACGTTCAATTGCGACCATGCCATGCGTAAAGCCCGTGGAGGCTTAGTACGGTCCCCTACCACGATCCATAGGCAAAAGCATAATTCTCGCAGGATTTCATGCGGCACTTCAACTGTGAGTGATGCTGTGTTTCACTCTAAATCAGTTGACTTTTAAAATACGGATTCACATCTGTTGCGATAAAAAATTAATGAACTGTGTTCCTACAATTCCTGCTTTTTTCAAATCCAGCCATCCAATTTTTTCTGTGCACGCATCTCGAAACAGCTAATTTTCTGTGCATGAATCTCAAACAATTCAATAGTTAGATTTGGAAAAACAGAAATTATAGGAACACTGTTTACAGTAAAGAATCGCAGTAGATGCGGATCCTTAAAATACAAGCTGGGCAGTCCGATGGGCAATGGATCCAAATTTTGAAACAGTATACATAAATCATGAAGCAAATCAGAAACATCATACCAATTTGAGTTCAATGCCTATCAGACGCACACGTGAAGGGATAGAGCCATATGGGGGTGAATGGGATCAATTGACCTCATTAATTTTCAAAATTTTTGTATTTCCATATGATTTTCTATATAGTTTAGAGTAAAATACTAATGATACTGTAAAACTGACTCCATTCAGTATGAAAATATTTATACGATTGACTCTCAATCTGTGTTTGATCTTCATAACTTGAAAGTCTAACTCTACTTCTGCACACGTGCACCATTTCAGATGAACATTATATATGTTGTGATGTTTCCGTTATCATTATGAAATCCATATGCCCTTGACGCTAGGAAACGATTCAGATCACGCATGCAACAGTTCCATGCTTTGGAGAATGCTATTTTTCGTCTCTATATAATATTTCAGCATGTCGGTTCTCAAATCTCAAGTACTGCCGTCAAATTAATGAAAGAAAGAAAATACCATTCTTATGACAAATTTTAATTCACCATAAACATTATATCCAAAGCATTTTAAAAATGTTAACAATTGTGAAATGATGTTTATATTAAATGTACTCTTTAATTGTAATAAAATTAATGTGTTTTCAGTTTGAAGATATATGGAGTTGCTTCATTTAACTTTACTGAAGACAGTGTTAAACGATTTTTTTATTTAGAAAATTATTTCCTGCATGAAAAAGAAGGGGTGAGGTCAATTTTCGACAGATGCACGGTGCAATGTAAATATGATAAACTATTTTTCGATTTGATTGTGCAGCCGTGATTTTTATTAATATCCAACATTAAATATAAATTATTAAATATGACCATAGAAGTTAGATTTTAATAAAAATGTCCCAACTGGCCAATTAATGACTGATTCTTATTTTTTTTAGAAACTGGCCAATTACTGGCCGGTCCTTGGGTTTTATTCTGTCCTGGACATGGCACTACAAAACGGTGTTTTCTCTCTCCAAAAACCTCATTTTACTCAAACCACAGCTGAGAAAGAGAGGAAGAGAGGAAGAGAGAAAGAGAGAAACTTCGGAGATGATTTCGGAACTACAGTGATCTTCAACAGTAATCTTCTATAATATTTTTCTACAGTACGTACAATAATTTTCTGCAGTATTTTTCAACAGTAAATTCCACCAATAATTATCTACAGTAACGGATGAACAGTAATCTATGTACATTAAAATTGAACAGTATTTGTGTACAGTGAAATTGAACATTAATCTGTGTACAGTAAAATTCAATAGTAATATGTGTACAGTGAGCATTTATTGTTGTTGTTGTTGTTGTTGTTGTTGTTGTTGTTGTTATTATTATTATTATTATTATTATTATTATTTATCAGTGAATTATGTAATTAAAATTAGTTACTTGACAGCTGTTTATCATTTACCACAATGTAGTTTGTTGGCCATGGACTGTTTATTACATTACACTATGGTGAGAAGTTTATGAAAGGTCCAGAAGAAATTTATTACATGAAAGAGTCATCACATTCTTTTATGGTTGAAGATGGTACCTCAATTTTGAACTTGAAGTCCCTAATTTATGATTGCGCAGGTTTTAATCCGAATCGGTGTGACTTACAATTGACAGCTCGAGCGCACAATGGAACAACTTATATCAAAATTTCGATTGATAATGATAGTGCATGGAGGGGGTTGTGCAGCAATTTTAAGAGTAAAGGGCTTTTTTACATGGAACTGTATGTGAAGAGAGTTGCGAAAGAGGAAGGTGGTGGTAGTTTGGGCCAAAATTCGGTTGCGCCCAACTATGGACGAGAACGAGTCATAGAACCATACACCACCGTTGGTCCGTGTTTTGAACCATCCCCAGAACCAGTCATGGAACTATACAACCCCGTTTGGTCCATGTTTCGAACCACCCCAGAACTAGTCATGGAACCATACACCCTCACCGGTCCATATTTCAAACCATCCCCGGAACCACCAACCCATACCAGAATCCCATCAAGATCCGTAGAGGTGCCATTGCTACTACCTCAATCACCACCTCACCCCAGACCGTTACCAGTACCAGTAGATGACGAAGCTGGGTCGGATTTTGAAAATATTAATGAAATTCTAGATGTACAACTAGAAACTGGGGATGAATTTGATGAAGGAGACTGGGATTCATATCACTTAGAGGATTTACGTGAAGATGGTGCTTTAATCCCACATTACACAAATTTAACAGTTATTTCTATTCTTACAGTAACAATCAGGATATTTTTTCACCTTGCCACGGTTGCTGTTGTTCATTTTTTCTGCCTCCAAAATCGCTTCAGCCTTCCTCTCTTCCTCTTTTTCTCTCTCTCTCTCTCTCTTTCTTTCTCAGTTGTGGGGAGTGGGTTATGGGTTTTTGGAGAGAGAAAACACTATTTTGTAGTGCCTTGCCCATGACATAATAAAACCCGAGGACCGGCAATTATTGGTCGATTTATAAAAAAAAAATAAGGACCATCCAATAATTGGCTAGTTTGGACATTTTTATTAAAACTTAACTTTTGTGGCTATATTTGGTAATTTATATTTAATGTTGGATATTAATAAAAATCATTGGTTGTGTAGCGTGACTATTTTTCAACCCGGGTCCCTAAACCTACCACAAAAAATTTCAAAACTCTCTCTAATAAGTCTTAATTATATATACTTTCGGTTAGGGTTTTACTTCCAAAGCTGTATCAAATTCCTTGATTTTAGCTTAGTTTAGTATATAATGCACCAAAAAACCAAGTTACTGCCTTTGTCTTGTTTTAATTACAGAAATCGAGCAAATAAATTAAAATGCAGCCTGAACAAGGCACGAAAATTGATATATATTGCCAGGGAGGTAGCATGAGAAGACACTTTTACTTTACCTAATTTTCTCCATATCTCTTGACCCTTTTTCAAGTTAATCAAGGCGATTGAAGGTTGCTCGAGCAGAACTAAGTGAAGACGAGGGCAACAAGCAAGGAAACTGGTGTAGTATATTCTCTTACTTGTTTTTCTTGGTTTTTATTTTTTATTTTTTATCACGTTTTAGCTTGTATTTCTTTTGGATGTTAGCGCACCCATGAGAGGCTAGATTTTCTCTCGAGGAGCTTAGGTTTTAAGCATGAACTTGTATTAAAATCTACCTTACTTGGTTGGTTTTTTTTTATTATGATTGTTTGCTTGTATGATTGTTCTTATTGATTTTATTATTCGTGTGATTGCATGATTTGTGTTGCTTGATAATTAGTATCCCGCTTAGGTCTAAACAACTTGAGTAGGATCATGAATTGATGATACCAAATTATGTACATGAATACCTTATGATTTGAGATTAAAAATGACCAAATCTAATTCTTAGTCCGAAACCAGAAGAATCAAAAGTTGAATTGAGGTAAAAGACTTAATCGTAAAGTCTCATATTTGATTGATACTCTTAGAATTGAACCAAATATTGGTATGAAGAACTTAATCTTGAAGTATCTATATTTAGGGATAAACTAGGCTTACATATTCTTATGGTCTAGACCATTAGAGTGAAGAACTTAATCGTAAAACCTGAATTGTTTAAGCACGCAATTAATTCACGGAAGTGACCCTTAATGATATTTTAGGCTTAGAAACTCCATCGATGCAAACATGAATTTAGAAATCAAATAAGTATGGATTTGACTTAGTGATTGTATGTCAAGAGCCTCTAGACTTCTCTTTAATTGAAAGAGAAAATTCGTTTATTGTTTGTTTAAATTGCTTTTGTTTTTGTTAAACTCTCAATCGGGTATTGAACCCATCAAAACCAAATTTGCCACAAACTCCCCATTTACTTTTACTGCACCTTTTAGAGTTAATTAATTTAATAGAAAGTAATATTTCTAATTATCTTTGGATCGATATCTATTTTACTACAAATATAAGTTGTATGCTTGCAATTGATCTGTTATTGTGTACTAAGATTTGTAAATTTAAAAATGAAAAGTGTATACAATCTACCTAAAAATTCAATGCCTAAAATACACAACACTCTCAAATTGTAACAATGATCCAGTGTCTCTTTTTTTAAATTTTCTTTAGTCTACGACTCGCAGAAAAATGTTAACACCGTATCAAATAAAATAGTGAGAACTTGCTCACACTGCACCAACGGTGTACTGTGACCATTATTCTCATTTATTGAGTGGTTTGGCTTGTTGTCTTTGTGACCCGTCAAAAAATTATCACTCTGCATCACTTTTCATTCCGGCTATCTCAATTTTCTAATTTCGTTCCTGAACCATACCATGTTGCCAGTGGCGTAGCCAGAATTTAAATCTGGGATGGACAAAAAGTTTTGGATTACCTGATTAACGGATCAGTGGGCAAAATTAACTTGTATACTTGAATTATTTTAAACAACTGCATCAAATTCTAAATCAGATTTAAACAAACAAAAAAAAAACATTAACACTCAACAATTTTAATCAACTATCAGTCACAATTTGTAATTTAATTCATTCAATTGGATTGCAGAATTGAATTGTCGAAGGACAGAGGTAGGTAATTTAATTTTAAAAAATAAGCATGCCAACATATTTATACTACTTCATACTTGATTTTAAAATTTCAGAAGTAGGTAATTATCTACTCCTGTTACATGATGGCTCCGCCACTGCATGTTGTGACGTGAGGACCTCCACATATTTCTTTCCTTTCCAGATTATTTTTTTTATATCTAAATAAAAAAACGTGTTAAACTTTTTATTGATGATGCTCAGATGCTGTCCTGTATATACAGGCCAAAACGTATAAAAACAGGAAACAAATAATATATAAACGACACTTATATAATATCCTATATATTAATTTATAACTGAGCGAAGAAAGAGGGTTATTTTGGTCACATTAGATGTTAATTAAGATGCTCTAATTAAGTCAACGGTCGGCTGGCTGTATGTAGGGCTGTAGGCTGGTTATTGTTCGCTTTGTGTTTATTAATTTACTCCCCATCTCCATTAAGCAGTAATTAGAGGCGTGGCTCGCTCTACTCGTGCATCGTGGCTATTCAATAGGACGACACGTGTTCAGTCGAGGCTGGCCTAATTTGTCTTTTACTAGTTTGATATGTTTTGCCAACTGGAGCTTCATTTAGGTACTGATCCAATTCCAGCTTGGTTCAATGCATGATGCCCTTCTACACACTACACTATGATAATAATAATAAATTAATGTTCAAAATGTAACAAGTAGCTTTTAATAACTAATTGGCGCTGCTCCATTTGCGTTAATTAATTGCTGCTATTGTGTTCCGTAATTAAACAAAAAATAGAACATCAAATCAGCGTAATGTCAAAAGAAAATTTTAATTTTTCAACAAATTATGTTTAAAGAGATAGAAAATGGGATTACATTTCAGACTACCGCCGATCATGTGACACGTAAGTTTAGAGTATTAATGATATGATATATTAACAACAATAATGATTAGTTTTGGAGTGAGGCTATATATGGTACATTGCAATGAATCCGTGCATTGAATTTATATCTGTGTTTTGAATTTTTTTTTTTTACTAGTTTCTAGGTAAACAGAAAATCACTACTCTCAGATGGTTCAATTTTTTTATTGAGTGATTTTCTAATTGTCTAAAAAAATAAAGAAAAAGTTTCAAAAAATATAAAAATTAATTATTTTCATATGATAATAATGTTGAATGGTTCAGATTGATTATTTAAATTTTAAAAATAAAGATATGAATTCAGTGCCCGGACCAATCCGCGCATTGCAATGGCAATGTAACATAGCCTCATTCTTAGTTTTGCCACAATTATATTTTGAGCATCAATCGCTCTAATTTAGCATAATCTTAATGAATTAAGACTTTGTTAGTTTTAGCAACAAAACTCCTATCTACATTAATTATTAAATTTAATTTCAAAATATGTAGTTCTAGCTAGCTGGACTTGGAAAAAACTAACCATGCATGTTGTTAATTATATTTATAAGCATGATCGATCAATAGTCGTATATTGTGTATGAAATTAGTTGACCAGCTAGCTGATCATTCAAAAAATAAAGCTATCCGTACGCAAAAATGATAAATTACGTAACAGCTACTATATATAATGATAGAAATATTCTCCAGCTAGCTACCTATAATAAGTACTGACAATAATTTATTTCCTACAATATATAGCCTAATATAGGTGGTCGCTGCTAAAAAGCATGCATACGACAAACATGAGTACAGTAAATTTAAAAATAATTATTGCGCATCTTTTATCAAATTAAACTGTATCTACATAGAGAGAGAGGGGAGTTTACTAATATTAATATTAAAACGTTTGTTTACAATCAATTAGTTTTTCATTTTTTAAAAGTCAAACAGTTGATTCAAACCATTCGATATAATTTCTATATTAAAATATTTTTGGAGATTAAATTTTATATTTTTGAAATTTTTTTTTATTAATTATTAAGTAACTTTTAAAATCTCTAGTTTCAATGATTCACAATTTTTTTTTACTGTTTATTAAAATCAACGATTTTAAAAACGACTTAATAAATAATGAAAAGTTCCAAAAAAAATATAAAATTTGGTGTCCAAGCACATTTTATTATAGATTGAATGTTGTATGGTTTGGATCAATTGTTTGGACTTTAAAAATGTAAAAAAATCAAAGCGTTTGTTTCAACACCGAAGAACAAACATTTTGATATTAGCTAACTGCTCTCTCTCTCTCTCTCTCTATATGGGCCTGTTTGGCTGCAATCCCACGTGTTACTGTTCACGCGGGAAAAAAAAATTCAGTTGAACTGAAATTTTTTTTCCCATGTAAACAGTAACCCGCTGTTTACTATTCACCCGTTCCTGTGTCCATTCCTGTTTTCGAACTGCAACCGAACAGACCCTATATGTATGTATATATTATACTTGCTTTAATTCTCTCTTGGCCATGGAAACCCAGCTATATAGATAACAACGCTGGGTGAGTTGTACCCAACAAAGTGATGACCTGGAACTAATTAATAATTAAATCATGTTGATCTCGCTCGTACATGCACAAATTAATGACTAATTAAATGCTCAACATATGTAACTTAATAGAAACTAAAAAAAAAATAGACGGAGAGATGAAAAAAGCGAAAGGAGCAAGTGGATTAAAAAAATGATGTTGAATCAAAAAATATATATAAATATATGAAACTGCCAAACTAATATGGTGAGGTGTCCCTTATAAAATCTCAAAAGTGACAATGATTCAAGGGATTCAGTAAGATATAGAAATTGATATTTGAGTCAGATACTAAGATCTGCGTGCCTGGAAATAATACGGGCGTGCATACCCACGATATACGCATGCATGCATGCATCAACTTTGATTTTGCCGATTACAATACACATTATATATATCATTACATTGCTTAACTAATTAATATCTTCAAGTAGTTGAACTAAATTTGAGGAGTTCTAGCTGGCGGGATTAAAGGCTTTGTTGTTGTTTAAATTTTTTTTTTTTTTTTTATATATATATTTTTACCACTTACAATCACATTTCAAGGTAACTGAAGCTTTAATTAATTAGAATTGTGTTTGCTTTCCATTTTGTTGAAAAATATGAAAATAATTATTGGTAACTCATTAACTAAATTGTCTATTTTTTTTTATCAAACCATCAAATTTATTTTTTCCCATCAAAACTTAGAAATTGCTTATTTTCCCACTAAGAACAAATATTTTTCCTCAGTTTCCCTTTATGTAATTTAATTTAAATTTTTTATTTGAGCTTATATAATTAATATTTTGTTTTCAGATCAAAGGACTAATTAATCTTCAAACACACATTCTTACTGTCAAACTATGCTCAATATTGTTTTACATTCTACTGAATTAAATGTTTAATGCTAATATGGAAGTTTAACTACTAGATTTGTATTGATAGAACAAATGCATAATATTTTTCTAAAACTTAAAAAAAATAAAATGTTTAAAATTTAAAAGTTGAAAAACTGAGTGAGTTATTCTAATCAATAAAATAAAATTTAGAATTACAATAAAGTAAGGAAAAATGAGAAATGTTATTTATTTTTAGTAGGAAAATAAGTAATTTTTAACTTTGGATGAGAAAAATAGATATGTTGTAGCTTTAAGAATGTGACAATATTTATTTCAATCAAATACCCTGTTATTATTATTTTTTGCTTTCCAATAACTAATCTTCTCAGTTTCTTGCTTGCATACAATTGCAAAAGAAAAAAAATTGCTACAATTTTCAAATGTGAAAAGCTTCCAAAAAATAAATGACAATCAGGTCCACTAGTTGTATGTTTCACTAATAAAATAAAAAGTGTGTGATTTATATCATTCTGTCCATGGGCATAAAATATATATACTGAACCTTAAATTTGGGTTATTTTGCTAAGTGATGTGAGCGAAGCATGCTAATAAGATTTATAACTCTAATTTCAATCAAATACCATGTTCAATTTCATTAAATTTCTTCTCCAAATACTTCCTTTTTGCATTTTCCTCTAATGCCCATAATTGTGAAAGTAATCACAATCTCATTGAAATATCGAATTAGTATAAATTTTTTTAATCTAATTGCAAGCTAAACCCTAGTCATTTTCTATATTATTTGACACTTATCATAATAAGCATTAAGAGAACACTACAAAAGACAATTAAAGATATCAAAACAGATATTTATGTCCGTGTTTTTTCCAAATATATCACTGCCGCCGATGTAGGGATGAAAACAGAGCGGATAGTGGTAGAACTATATTCATATTTTTATTTTATTTTTTGAATACGAATACGGAGCGGATATCAGACATATCAGACGGATACGGATTCAGGTCCAGATCATATTGGAAATTTATTAAAATAATATATATATTTTAAAAAATATTAAAGTTCATAATATTTATCCAATTATAATGGTGAATAATATAATTTTTTCATAATATATGTTAAAAAATATATGGTATATATATACTATTTGAATTCGGATAATTGAAACGTAAAAGCCATATCAGTATGTTTATCCACACGTATATATTTACTATACGTATAATTGAAACACATATATATCTACCATTCGGATATCGGGATATTAGATATCCACATCTAAATTTTTGAATACGAATAGGATATTATCCATACCGTTTTCAGCTCTACCCGATGAAGTTGAAACGCACATAATCTTATATAATATTTGTCAGTCTCTAATCTCTATAACATTTTAACCTTTCTTCAATACAATTGTTAGTTGCCTATGCGCCACTAACTTTAAAAAAAAAGAAAAATATTCGTCAGATCCGACTGCTAATTAATATTTTTTTTCGCGTTACCTTGCTTGTTGTTCTTCTTTTTTTGAAAATCTTTGCACAAGCTCTAAAATCGTGAGAAGGAATCAAACTTTCGACCTTTGAGTAATCAACAATTTTAAGATTTTTTTTTTCTGACCAACCGTACTACGGACCTCTCCTTTATTTAATTGTAAATTGTTGCTAGAGTTAAAATTAATGTTAAACATAAAAGTGACCATTAAACGACAATCAGATTTGTGGGTAAAGAGTGTGATTAATATATAGAAGTTGGATTTTACCAGTATTTGTCTAATAATACACATAATTGCAGATTACAAAATTCATCATATATATTAAACTCCAATTAATAATGTTCGAACTAGGTGCATTGTACATTGACTTTCACCTGGAAGTCATCCGGTAAACGGTACATTGTACATTGTACATTGTACATTGACTTTCACCTGGAGGTCACCACATATATATATATATATATATATATATATATATATATATATATAGATAGATAGATAGATAGAGTAGAACTAGGTGCTAGGAGTATCAAACTCTTTTGTACTTTTAACTCTAAAATCTATCAGATTATCTTCGAACGGCGAATTCAAACTGTTGAAATTCTTCTACTTTACGAGTGATGCGTCTACATGTGAAAATTTTAAAGTTTCGAATTAATTTAGTGTAAAGTCAAGTGGTCAAAATGCTTCCAAAAATGAATGCATTAAAATTAATTTAGAAACCTTCTAATTTTGACCACTTGACTTCACATTAAATTAATTCGAAACTTCAAATTTTCACATGTAGACGCATCACTCGTAAGGTAGAAGGATTTCAACGGTTTGGATTCGTCGTTCGAATTTAATTCGGTATATTTTAGAGTTAAGAGTACAAAGAAGCTAAAAAGTATATTTTAATATAGAAATCACATCTAATGGTTTAGATCGACCGTTTAGACTTTGAAAATCATAAAATGACCTGATTGTACGGAAACCGTGGTGCTAACATTTTAATATTAGCCCCACACACACTCTCTCTCTCTATATATAAATCCCCAAAAACAGTATACCGCCAAACACAGGTTGCACAACTGCATTTAATGCTGGTTATCGTCTGAACTACGAAGAAGTATATTTTATCAAATAAATCGCTAAAAAATATTTTAAAGATAAGGAGCAACTGGACATGGGTTCTCTGAATGATTTTCAAAGAGAAATAGTGGGGATCACAGCTTCACCATTCATATATTAATCATGTAGGGTATATATATCTGCATATATATTTCTCTTAACAGCTGGTTTTGAATATATATACTTGCCACATGCTTGCAAGCAGATTGCGCCCAAAAAGTTTTGTTAGTCATGGCCCATTATTTGATTTGCAGTGAATACTAGTGATCCAACTTTTTTTCTTAAATAAAATCAATATTCCAAAGTAGCAACCATATTTGTTGCAATCTATGTCTGTCATAGTATCTTCATACCTGTAAGACTAGTAAATTATTGCATGCCATACTTTCTTCTTTTTTTAAGTAAAGAAAGGACTTAGGTTCACTTATTATTATCTTTTTAAAATCCTAATTGTGATATTGAATTTTAAATTTGCGCCGAGCACTTCATGTAATTTCCACAAAATTGATAATATGATTGTGCTAATTGAAAGTGTAACTCTCAATTTTTTATAGAAAAATGTAACTGATAAAAACAAATATTATATCTGCTATATATGAAGAAGATTTTGAATGGCAATATATAGGGATCCGAATCTGCTATAATTCAAGACAAGTGAACAGTGATTCTGAAATTCCTGCAATTTGGATTTAGCTGTCGAATTGTTTCGAGATGTGTGTACAGAAAAACTAGCTGTTTCGAAATGCGTTCTCGAAAAAAATTCGCCGGCTAGATTTGAGATTGCAGGAATTTCAAGGTACTGTTCACTGAATTCGAAATTGCAGCAGATTTATTTTCAATATATAGTGCAACTTGTTCCAATGACACCATTTTGAATCATGATGTTTTAACGCAAGATTACTATTCAACTGGGGACTGTATATATGACAAGAAATGAAATGTCATTATACAAGACAACGACTTAACATATCATTTCACATTCAAAAATGGATAATTTGATTAGAATTAATGATTAGTTTTCATATCATGATCATGTGACAAAAATGGTAGGTTGTCTTACAATTAATTGTGCTGCCAAGATGCTGATCCACCGAATATAATGAACCAAAGTCCAAAAATAAATATCAGCATTGTGTTACTATATTTTAATTCACAATTTAAACCATAATTCATTAATTTATAAAAAAATATGTTATGAGAAACCAGTTTTTTCTCTAGCGAGAAAAACAATGTGCTCCCTGTAAGAAGTCGTAAGTTCGAAATCCAGACAAAAAAAAACTTTTACAAAAATAAAATACAAATAAAACTATATGTTCTATTCAATTTTTGCCTTTTATCTTCAAGTCTTAGCTAATTAAAAATGTCAAAAAATTTGTAACCCAAATTTGAGTTTTAGTTAATACTTGAGGATAAGGTCTAATTAAACGAGCCATAAATAGTACATGTACCGACATATAAAATACGACACACAGGCATGTCATGATCAGGTACCCTAGGTATTGCTATTTTTGTGGTACCAAAGGTCCAAAGCCTGTATTAGATAACAACTAATCAGAGAGCCTTATGCTTAGCCACTAATTGCTTAACCAAATTTGTAGAGATAAGGACAATTAATCCTGTTAACCAATCACTTATAGATACATTGAAGCAATGAAGTATCATAATCAATCTATAGTAGGTGTGTAACCATGTATGTATGACCTTGATTCTCTGTTAGGTGCCCAAGAGGAAATCATATTATTGACAGTTGACACTGCATATAATTAATTTCCAATTATTAGTAGGAGGGTGTGTTATATTAACCCTTCATAAGGAATTATTGTTGATTTGACAGAACCGTACACATGCACACTGTTATTGGTACTGTTATTTCATTATCAGTACTATTAATATATCATTGTTGTTGTTGTTGTTACTAAGAAGAGGACTGGTATTGACAGAACCGTACAAATGCATACTGTTATTGGTAATGCTATTTCATTATCAGTACTTTAATACATCAACAAATTGTTGTTGTTGTTACTACTACTAATATTTGTAGGGGCGGACCCACATGGTCCCGGGGGTGGGGGGCGGGGGCGGCAGCTCTTTACGGATTTTGAGTTTGAGAGGAGATTTATCGGTTTCTGTCGACTTTGCTCTCGCTTGAATTTATTTTGTCACCGCTGGATGTTTGATTTGTAATTCGGGTTAAATTTATGATTAAAATTAATATAAATTTTTTGAATTATAATTGGTAATTAGAATTATAAATTAGAGCATCAGAAATTACAAGTCAAAATATTAAAAAGTATAAGACAAAGCATTGTTTTTTATCGAGTAGCCAATTAGTTAATGATTTTAAACCCGATTCGATATTTTTTACCTCCTCCTAACGAAAATTCTAAATTCGCCTCTGAAGACGAGGACTCAAATGCCCCCGCTGATTTAGTGCTCTAATTAATCATGCCTCACACAATCTCATCATCTCGTTCTCAATGCTAAATTTTTAATTATGAAATAACCAGAATATCCTGATCTGCTTAGATAATAATTAAATATTTATAATTTAAGTCTATGAAATTTACGAAAAGTTAGTATTTTTTTTTTAAATGTAACACTTAATTAAATATTCATAATCTACGAGATATTAGCCAAATTTTTTATGTTTGCTATTTTAGTTAAAACTGATAAATATATATATATATACACATGAAAATAACAAACATTCTGGAGTAAGAAATCATTAATAATTGCAAATTAAAACTGAAAATTTTGAAGTATTATAATTGATAAAATGGTATACATTTATTAAGGATAGATAGTCAATTTTGTTCTTAAATTTGAGTATTTAATAATAAATTAGAAGTTCGGAGGACCAACTTGTAATAAGCCAATAGTTCGGAAGTCACTCATGACGCACCTCTATTTAGGAGTGTCAACGGGTACGATAAGTATCAAGTGAAAGTATTTTCATATCCGTACACGTTACAAATTGTTCTTATATGTATCCTACTCTTATCCGCTACAAATTATTTTATCCGTATCTTATCCTTACCCATTATGGTGGTCATATAAAAAAACAACAGCAGGTAAATAACGTGTAATACTAATAAATAATACTAATTATTATTTATTAAATAAAACATTAAAACATATACATTCATTTCACACATATATAATACTTTATTGAAAAAAAAATTCTAATCATGCTAAGCGTAAGTAAACCAATGAAAGTATTCTTTTTATAATTACTCAATCGGGTAACGGGTTCGAAATAGGCTTTATCCGAATTCTTACCAATTTAGATAAAATAGTGCCATTAATGTACACCCCTACCTCTATTATAGGTTTTTTGTTTTGTTTTTACATTAATGGGGCTCTAGAGAAATGCTTCTTTTAACCAAAGTCACTTCTCTTTATTTAATATACATCATCTTCTTATCGGATAGTACAGAAATTATTCTGATACATTCTGGAAATAAAAATGTAGAGAAGTACTACCTTTTTTATGTTAGAAATATGCAGTCAGATATATAAGAAGTATCTGCATAAAAAGAACTATTATGCTTGTAAACAGAGAAGCATTGTATTTACTTCTTCTTTCCTGAATTATCCTTGTGCAAATCAATTGGTGAAAAGTAATTTTGCCAGAAAATAAATCTGCTGTTATCTCTTGGAAATAAAATGAACATGTTATTCTCATCTCAACCGTTCAAATTTTTTCAAGTGCAAATCTCAATGAAGTTTTTTATTTTTTTTTGAGTAAAATTGAAGGTCAAGTTACTCAATTATTTAATACATTTGTTGTAACAACAAATTATTTATTCTATCTGAGTTTCAAAACCATAATCTCTCATATAGATATCATGTTTCTTTGTCACTAGACTAAATTCTACTTCTTAATGAATTAAGTTTTTTATGCAAGAATCTCAACGAAGACCAACAATTGAAATTGGAACAACAGGTTCATGTTGTAACAGCAAACTTATTTCCAATTTTGCCTAGCACATGCATGTCGTCCATAAAATAGTTTACAAATTAATTTAAATCATGTTTTGAGGTTGCAAATATTCTCCTTGTCTCAGAATTTTGCCTCTTTCCGTACAAACTTGCAATTATATAGTCGTCGGCCAAATGTCATCTTTTCTCTGCATTTCTTCTCTTATGGTACAAAATTGGGGAAATATTTTAACAGAGTAGTTATAGCTTCATGCAGGACACAGACTACACAATTGAAACAACCGTCTATATGGTATGGGCGCTGCATGAAGCTAAATCTGCTTTCTCAAAATATTTACCACAAAGTTGTTTACTTCTACATTAATTGCGATGCGTAGCTGCCAGCTAGTATCCTTTCGGGCACTTAATGGCAAGGAATGGTCAGATACTTCAGATCACATGATCATGACCGTTCCAATATTGAACGAATATATTTCTAATCATACATGTATTCAACTTTAAAATTCACAACAAAAATTAAGGTGCAAATTTATTTCGATAGGTATCCCGGGATGTGAAGTCCACAACTACTCATGGCCTCATGCATGCAAGCAACCAATCCACCTTGAGCTGAGAGGGCAATTGCTCTCTCTGAATTTCAAATTCAGTGAGAAAATACGGGTTCGGTATGTACTACTTTGTATTTCTTTGAAAATTGTTTTGTCTCTCTCTGTAACTGAAAAACTCGTTAGACCAGTTCAAAAGCACTGTTAATGAGAAATTGTGTTGTTTTTATAGAAAATTTATTACAAATTTACGGTTCGGACCAACTTTGTTGTTTTTTTAATATGTAAAATGATATTATTTTTGTTATTTTTATTATTTTTTTATTATAATAATTGTTTTTTATCTAGTATTTAATTAGTTAATAGTTTGAATCCGATTCTTGCTTCTTTCTGATAGAAATTATGCGTTCGCCCCTGCATGCAACCAGAAACGAATGACTTGATGAATTACGTGTCCCAAAAAACGCAGCCTGTTTCCTATTTCAATATATACAATTAAACATTTGTAACTGCTAATTTAATCTGGCACAAAGGAAATTAAATAAGGTTGATGTTGGCCAAAACTTGGATATAAACATACAGAACTATTACTATATATATATAGTTAATGCCACTCACTGACCAATAAATCTCCAAAATATTTGGTTACATGAATCCCATGAATTGACTTGAGTGCCGCACACAGTATGACAGTAATACCGGATGTACAGAATATGTTGATAATATTCTGCACATATTATCAACATATTATCAGAAAAAAAATTAGTTAAACTAATTAATTAGGTACCTACATGAAGTTTATTTTTTCTCTCATTACGAACGAACAATTTTACATACATTATGCTAAAATCCTTGCCGGTGAGTTATTAGAAATCAAATCTATATTGTTTTTGAAGTATTAAAGAAGAAAAAAACAAATATTTAATTTTCATTAATATCATGATTATCATCTGGAGAATTTCAGTAAATATAATACGATAAATTCTTCCTTTTTTGAAGAAAAGGACATGAGAACAGTATGAAGAGATTTGCCAGGCTAGATAGAGCAGCAGCTGGAGAGGAGAGAGTGCAGCTAACTGAGAAAAGCCCACACGAGAGAGACGTGAGAGCAGAGAGAGAGAGAGAGAGGTGCTTGTATTGTGCTAATATGCATGCATGTCTCAGAGGTCGATCTTCTCATCATCAAGTTGTTCGTTTCTAATGATCAGCTTTAAACATTCCATTAATTCCTGCCCGTGATCTATTTAATACGTCGGTTACGGTTATACCATACAATGCTCCGATTAGGGGTGTCAATGGTACCTTTTTATTTGTCTATCCGATCCGTACATATCGTATTCGAAAATACGGAAAAGAGTAAGATTTTATTTTTTTGTTAGATTATCTGATATGGATGGGAGTAATAATTTTTTAACGTTATCTTTCCGTTTTTGTATATGATAATTTTTAAAATAAAATTATATATATATATATATATATATATATATATATATATATATATATATATATATATATATATATATATATATATATATATATATATATATAGATATATATAGATATATATATATATATATAGATATATATTTGTACGAATATTATATATTATAAATAAAATTTTCATAATAACAAATTAATTGTATTCATTTTTTTTTTTGAAAAATATTTTATCAAAAGCTCAAATTGAAATGTCAACGATATTTTTTTATCCGTTTAACCAACCTGTACCGTATTCGAAGAAACAAGTAAGAGTAATTTTTTTAAGTATCATAACAGATACGGTTATGAAAATGTCTCCACCCAATCTGTATCAACGGA
Source organism: Carex arenaria (assembly GCA_964058825.1). NCBI lineage: Eukaryota > Viridiplantae > Streptophyta > Magnoliopsida > Poales > Cyperaceae > Carex > Carex arenaria. The sequence continues at coordinate 134,958 of CAXKVW010000319.1, forward strand.
TACCTAGCTCCGATCTACTAATTTTTCACTAATAGATCCTGTTTTTTGGGCTGGGTCTATTACCTTTTATTCCCCATGCCCACATCGGATCCGACTCCGGTGCTTTTCTCTAAGAAAAGCATCAAGCTGTTTTTCCGATCCGAACCATTCAAATTTTTAAATTTACGTATCACAAGAAAGAAACTTTTCCATGCACAAATCTCCACGAATTTGAATGGTTAGGATCGGAAAAGCAGCTTGGTGCTTTTCTCTAAGAAAAGCACCGGAGTCGGATTCTGCCCACATCACATAATGATAACAAAAACCATGTCCATGTTACATTGTTTATGGGGCCGGAAGGATTTTCTTCGCAATAATTGTTGTTACAACCAAGATTTTTTTAATGATTTATTCCTCTTGATTATTTATTGAGATGAGCATTTTTTTCAGTTCAATAATTATGGACTTCAAAAAAAAAATACTCTTTTAAATAAAACAAAATAATGGCGATCTTTTGCAATTAACGAGTGGTTTAATTTTTTAGACTGGTAGATGTTAGTTAGTGTCAGTGCTTAATTTCAACATCTTATTATAATTTTTTTTAATATATTATAGCTTATTGGACCGACACATTTTATGAAATAAAATGCACAAAGATGATTAAAAGAATATCAAAAGAGAGCACGAGTACCTGAGAGTTCAAGCATATATGGAACAGTTCGAAATTAGATGTATAAACCTTGCTGGATGCCTGGATATGAATATGAACAAATAGCCCAGAAGAGACGTAGCCCAATTAAATTGGGCCTTTCCTCTTATGGGCCTAAAAAGATCTCTATATGATATATTAAATGGAATGGGCTTTAGAAGCAATAATTCCGGCACTGGGGTCAAGGCAATTATTCAAATATCTGACTTTCTTCGATGGAAGCGGGCTTAAAGTTGAGTCTAGATCGCTGTTACACCACTTAATTAGGGGTGCCAACGGGTATGAAACGGTTCAGGTAGAAGCATTTTTATATTCTTATTTATTATGTTAACAAATTATTTGTTTCTTTTGCCTGTATTCATAAGCTAAAGAAAAAAAAAATCTTATCAATATCTGTCTTATTAAATATGGTATCAATATCTGTCTTATAACAAATTATTTGTTTCGTTATAGCTACGCTATTTGCATTAGCTTTTTTTTTTTTTTTAATCTCCCGCTATGTCGTTATAATCCCTATTTAGAACTTTGCTCATTATATTAATGGAAAAAATCTTTGCTCTTATCCGTCTCCACAACGAAAATAAAAACTTACTCATACTTTTTTTTTTTCAAATACGGTACAGATCGGATTGCGATTGATACCTCTAACTTAATTGAATGGTAGGAATTTTTTTTAACCTTTGGGGTAAAAGACGAAGTACCTTAATTGGTTTGTCAACGCAAGTTCTTACATTAATCAAATGTCATCATTCTCCTATTTTGAATTATTTTTTAGGATCTTCCTAGCTTAGATTATTGCTCTGTTGGATTTTTTGGTATGTAAACTATTTAATGTGATGAAGTGATGTGTCCAAGAAGAGCGTCATGGAGATGCATTCTTTCAACGAAGAAATGCATGGAAGAGACACGTTGAAGAGGTGCATCGTAGAAATGCCTCCTTTCGACGAAGGGATGCGTCCAAGAGATGTGTCTGAAGAGAGGCGTCCTTTTGCAAAAGGATGTGATCTTTTGCAAGAACCTCTTCATCTCCTATAAATAGGATAGCATACTTCTCATTTAAAAATCTCAGAATCTCAGATACAGAGAAACACATACAGAAATTCAGCAAAGTGAGAATCATGATTACTAGATAATTTGGTTGTGAATCAGTGGGACACGCTCGGTATATCGCTGTGGCGTGTCTCCAACTAGCGTTCAAGAGGATAGACAAAAAGAGGGTGGACTGGACAAACTATGAGAAGGCTTAACATGACTAGATGTGAAATGAACCTCCAACATCAAGTTCCTTTCTGCTGCGGTAATTTTGATCTTGAATATTTTACGGTTCAATTATCTCTAACAGTGGCATCAGAGCCTATGATAGGTTGGTTTTTGTTAGAAATAAAGTTTCTAAGCCTATGTGTGATTTGTGGTCTCAAATTTTGTGGTAAATTGAAAGAATTCGTCGAATTTCAAAATGATGTTCAGAATTAACATATTTCAAGACTGTCTGATATTGCAACACTTTTTCCATCCTTTTCTTTCATTCAAATGACTCAAGTTTTTGCATCAAAGTTGAAGAGATTTCAGTAAGCTTTCCAAAAAGTGCAAGAACTCTTCAAAAGTGCAAGCAGAAGGTGTTGATCTGTCAGAATTCTGTTATCATTGACCTTTTTGTATTGCGGACCATTTTTCTCTCTGTTGGTAACATAAAAGTTCAAGATATTTTAAAGGATAGTAGATTTTTGAGAGATCTCTCCAGAAAGTATAAGAACACTAAATTTGAATAAACGATGAGAAATTTATGAGGGTCGCAAGAAAGGAAGTTTTGACAGAATGTCAAAATAGGGTGATTGATCTTTTGACTTTGTGAGATATTTCGCATCTTTTTGGAAAACTGAAGGTGATATGATTTTTTTAAAATCAAGTAGTCGCTAAATTGGCGGACTGCTGTAATTTTTAGGTTTAGCCTAAAACTGAGATAATAACTAATTTTTACTGATTTTTGAGACACAAATGAACTAGTCATTGTATAATTAATAAGACAAAGTGGTTTAATTGATTATCTAGAAAAATATTATATGTAATTTACTAGCGCAATAAGTTGCGGCTATGAGTTATAATGCATTAAGTGAGAGAATATGGATTGGAAGCCGAGAACTATTGTTGTGGTGTGCTCTAGTAAGAACTGTTGCGGTGCAACGAATAAACAATGTCTAAGAAAAGTTATGTCTAGAAAAATTGGAATTCGAAGAGAGTCCCTCATGGTCCCTGTTTTTCCTGAGAACTTGCTTGATTGTGAATTCGTGTGTAATTGTAACTGGCCCAAAAGGCAACCATCTCATCCATATTCAAAGTTTTGCTCCAATTAAGTGGGTTAGAGATGACATGTTTTTATTTGTAGGTTTGATTGGTTATCATAGACTCTCTTTTGGTCATACAGTAGAGATGTTGTCATTCTTTACTTATCTTGAATTGTGACGTGAAATTAAAGATAGTGCTAACATGCATACACCTTTTGTGTTTATAGTTGAAAATGTCGGCTAGCAAAAGTATCATCACTGACCTTAACCAAGGAGAGAAACTGAGTGACCACAGCTATAATGTGTGGCGCCACAAGATTCAATATCTCCTTGAGGACTAGAATATGCTTGAGCCTATCACTATACAAATGACTGAAATCAAAGAAAAAATAGATGCCAAGTACAATGAGTACCTTGAATGGAAGAAAAAGGATCGTGCCGCTCGTATTACGTTGCTGAGCAGCATGAACAACGATCTCTTGGTGTGTTTTGATGAGAAGTATCGCAGAGCCAAAAAAATTTGGGATGCTGTAAAGCTTCAGTATGGTGGCACGTCAACCACTAGATTGCGCCGTCTCACTCTCAAGTTTGACGGTTATAAGAAGCGCCAAGAACATTATATGAGGTAGCATCTTACCATTATGCCAAATATGATTGGAGAATTGAGGTCAGCAGGTCTTGAGTTAACAAATGATCAACAAGTGCAAGCGGTCATTCGCTCACTCCCGAAATCTTGGGAGCACATGAGAGTGAATTTGATGCACATTGATAACATCCGCACTTTCGATGATTTTGCTCGTTATGTTGAACTTGAGGAAGACAATTTGATTGGTGAGAAAGGAACTGAAGAAGCATTTGTTGCTGGCTCAAACCCACACAAGAAATCAACTTCTAAGAAAAGAAAATGTAACAATGGAAGTTCTTCTTCTAGAGCGGATGGTGCATCCGACTAGAAGAAGAATAAGATAAAAACACATGTGAGGACATCGAGGAGGAAAGAAAGACAACTCCAAGGAGACTTGTTACAACTGTAACCAGTTGGGTCACTTCGCTCGAGAATGCTCGAAGCAGAAGGTATACAACTCTTTGTCTCGATCAACTATTTATGTTTCTAGTTGTTGCATGGTTGCTGAGACAATTCCTGTTTGGACTGTAGACTCAGCCGCAATAGACCACATAACTAGGGATCAAACAACATTTGTGGACTATCGCCGAATTCCAGTGGGAAGTTAAGCAAACTGGATACTTGATAAATTTAAATGAATTTTAATAGAAAAGACAATAAAATAGATAAATTTGTGAGTTTTTGAAATTTATAACGTTAGATTTGAGAGGATGTCTATAGTACAGTAAATTGATTTTGACTATAGTACAGCAAAACTAAATTAAATCATAATCGTTGATTTTATCCTTCAAGCGGTGTATATTTAATCCTGCGTGTCACTCCGTTTCACGCTAATGTTAATGGAAAAGGGTATAATAGTCTTTGCGCAAACATATTCCTATTGGTAGGTTATACGAATCTTTTTCCTCTTCGTCATTCAGCAATACTCAAGCTTTCTACAATTTTAATTTCAAGTTCTCATGTGATCATTTACTATTATGAACAATTCAATTGACTGACAAAATCCAGAATGATAGCAGTTTTCGATGCTTGACCATTTCCAAAAGGTGAAATTCTAAAATCGATCATAAATCACAGAAAATTCCAAATCAATAAATTCTTGTTCCAGTGTGTTCATACGAGTGTCTTCTACATGTACATGTAGAAGTTTTGGCAAGTTTGAATCACAGATATGCCTTTCCATTTATTTCCTATTTAGGGGCTATTTTGTTCATGTAGTGTACCAGTATGCATTATTTTGGGTTGTCTATGAGCTCTGGGGTGTCAATCAATCTCAAGTTACCCAATTTTTCCTCCCTTAACCCTCATTTTGTGTAATCCAGCATCAAGTAATTAAGTTTTTCTCATCTCTCACTTGTGCAATTAGAATTTAATTTTGCCAAAATTGGCCCTTATAATTAGCCGAATTTGAAAATTTCCACAAGATGCCTTCAATTATCTAGTTTGGGCCATTCATTGATACCCACAATATTCGTAGTATATATTCATTTGAATTTTTTTTTCTATTTAATTCCAGGGTAAAGTAGTTTCCACCAAAACGGATCTGTTAAATTCTCGTCTCTACTCCCCATTTTTAGGGATGAGAGGAAGAGATTAACGGTGTCTTATTTCTATGGGAAAGAGATAATGGAGTCAGGGAAAAATGACAAAATGACAGTTTTACCCTAAACAATTTAAAAGTTGGAGACAAAGATTAAAGTTCAGATTTTAATTAAAACCATTTACTGTACTATAGTCAAAATAATTTTGCTGTATTATAGACAAACCCTAGATTTGATATTATGAATTTTAGAGGGGGGAATACGTAATTTCAAAGATTTTGAGAGTTATACATGAAATCCTCCTTTTTTTTCTTAAAGCACACATAACACTTCCTATTCTAATTTCAGGAATGAATCCCAATTTCTAATTTAGAAAAAAAATAACTTTTAAGCAATCATTTTCTAATTGTTTTAGTAAGTTCTCATTCTCTCTTTCGTAATAATAATTCTTTACCTGGCGCTCCTGACAAAAATTAGAACTTGATTTTTATTTAGTATTTGATAGTTGTTTCTGATTTCTTTTAAATTTTACAGACGTAGATACTCTTAGGCATCATTTACTGATTTAGGTGCTTTTAGGCATCTTAAACAAGAGTGATATTTCCATTATTTGACCCATTGAGGAAAATAAGTTTAGTCGTCATATAATTTTATTTTTTCTGTTATTAATTAAATTTTATTTTTTTAACCAAATAAAAGTTTTTGCAAAAAAATTTATAGCCTTTTATGATTCTATCTGACTTTCTTCTGGTCTCTGCTCTGATTTTTTTTTTGTTTTTTTTGTTTCTCCTTTTTCCTATTCATTTTTGACACTGTGAAGACCTCACCTGAAACTGAAATCTATTTAGTTCCACTTCTTTGGTTTCCTTAAACAAGAAGCAACGCATAATAAATTAATAATTGAACTACTACGGACTACTACCCCACTTAAAGGAAGATTCGGCAGGTGCACTAAAAAGCTAATAAACAAAGAATAATAAATTAATACTTAAGGACGGAACATTAATTCATACTAATGTCCTACTATTTTAATGCTTTACCTTCAGAAATATATATTTTTTAATTTGTGTTTTGGAAAGGAAAGATGGATACAAGTAAAAACTGGTTCAGCTTTTCTTTTTCTTTATTTTAGTAAGTTTAGCAATATATAAATGTTCAATTATAATTTATAAGAACAAAAATCAGTGATTTTTTTTCGCAAAAATAAATCAATGACTGAAATTGGTTCAAAATTGACATTCGCACTCTGCAATTTCGAAGAACAAATTAAGTAGAAAACAAAGTTTTTTTTTGGAAATAAAGTTACAAGGACTGTTTCATATAGAAACTAATTGGAGAACATTTAAAGATAAAAAATGTGAGAGTATCCGTGAGGGTATACTGACAGAAAATAATTTTTTTTATTAGCGACGGTAATATCTGTGAGGGTATACTGACAGAATTTCTCATGAATAGTGCCCCCATTATTGTAGTCCGAAATGCTGACTTAAAATATTCAAAGGTTTTGCAGTTAAAAAAGGATAGAGTTCGTGCACAGAACAAAACATAAAACACACAAACTAATTCATGGCTACACATAAGCCTGATAATCATTTGAACATTCAACATGAAAATGTTAAATATGTTAATCTTCCTTTCTATTCCATTCCATTCTCTTTTATTCTTCACCTCCCCTCTCTTCCTCTACTCTCCATCCAAACAAGGTGTTAATATCCAATTAAGTTCATCCTTGATTAGACTACTAATATAGCCTTTTACAGTTGCTCATGCAATGAAATCCAAATATGAAATGAAATCCAAATATGAAGGTTGTCGTAGAAATTAAGTACCATTGAAGCATGTGTACTCCATAGAATACAATACAAGGTAATAAAAGTCCAAAACTGTTAATTAATATTCTTAGAAGACCAGCAAGTTAATCAATGCTCTTCATGCGATGAGTTGCTATCTTTAAATTTTAAATTATGTTTATTTTACTTAAATTTTAAATATACTTGATAATCAGTTAAAAATTAATTGTTAAATTTTGTTTATCATTTGACTAATGTCTAACTATTTTGTAATTTGTCATCTAAGTAAATTACTTTGGTCCAATCAATTCACATTCATCTTGTAGTTCTGTCCAATTACTAAAAAAAAAAGAATAAAACAAACTACAGCTAGCTAGATTTTTTTTTCTTTCACTGTAGTTTAATACACTAACATGCGTTTCTACTTCAGTCAAATCTAAAATGAAAAAAAAAACAGTCCTAGCTAGGCTTTAAAACTACTCTATGGTCTACTTTGTAGAACATCAAATCAGTCTTTGAGCCTCGCTGATCCGAAAACAAAATGAAAATACCCATAATCGACCATCAAATCAGACATAAAATCAGGAAATTTAATTAATATTTTTAACTTAAGCAACACCATCAATGCATCAAAAAAAAAAATCATACAAGTTACAAATATCCAATAATTTGTTAAATTAATTAACTTCAATATATTAAAGAAATTATTACCTGAACAGTAAAAACAAGCCTGCCACTGGTATCAGGCTATCAGCACCAAGAGCACTCGATTTCTTTTTTATTAGTTGATTTTCATTAAAAGTTTAAAACCCATTACGCAACAAAAACATAAACTTAATTAGTTATACAGACACACAACACACGAAATTCACAATCATACATGCAATACTCACTCAACTACTCATAGCTTATAACCTCCAAAAAACTACTCATAGTTACCTAGTCTTCGTATGTGGCCAACCAATAAGGTAAATTACTTAGGAAACAAGAGACTGCCCAGCTCGGAGGGCCATGAAATACAGCTTAGGGCTAGCCTCAAAAGTTGCTCTCAGCATGACGACCCCAGCTTGTCCCGGCGCCTTCATCAACCTTCCTACATTACCGCTGTGCTGAAAGCAGCAGCAGCAACACTGAGAAACTGCACCAAGAACTTGAGAGCAACTCCAACTAATCAAAGAAAATGCGCTAGCACAACACCGGCAGCAAAAACGGCAACAGCATAAAAACACCTGAGAAAGAAAACGGAAGCACAAATAAAACACAAAAAGAGCTAGACATGCCGGGATGACGACAGTGATTGAGTGGAAGAGCAGGGTTCGCTTTTCATGGAGGAAATTCAGGAACTTTTCTGGGAGGTAAGTGAAGATGCCAGTGATGAACTGGAGGACCAGAATTAGCTTTTCATGGAGGAATTGCAGGATGTTTGTGTTGAAGTGATCTGTTACTTGCGTCATCAGTAATTTTCTGGCGCCTTGCATCTCTCTCTTTAGTCTTTTTCTTGAGGGTGGTGAGTTGGGATGAATGCTTGAGGAAGAAGTACCGGGTCCGGGGATGCTGGGAAAAGCACTAAATAGTAAATAGGGCATGTTTCTTTGAAAGACCCAACTTTTGTCAATATTATGAATTGATCCTCGAGTTTCTTTTTATGATTTATTCCTTTCAAGGTAAAAAAGTTTAGACTGGACGGATCCATTTCTTCCAAAGAATGAGGAAGACAAATAATGTCCTTAATTTTTGGTTTAATATTTTAGTCTTTTTGATTCATTTGGAGGATCGTAGTTGTAACCGAGAGTTTATATTGGAAACATGTTTACTTCAAATTACATCATCAACGATAAGAAAGAAATGTTCTCTTTTGTTTGTTGTGGCTTTTTGTCATACATTTTGTCATATATATATAAAACGAGGATCAACGCTTTCCTCTTGTTAGAAAACAAAACAAATATCCAATGAAATCTGATTGATTGAAAATGCAAATATTTTATATTTGTGTAGTATAATTTGTACAATTGCATTAATTAAGGTGATTTTCCAAAGTTCAATTTTTTTTTTTGTGGTTGAAATTAAGCCCTTAGGCACTGGTATTTCCATAAAAGAGTTCAGTAAATATCTGAGCTGCATAGACCTTATTATTACAAGCTAGCTGAAAAGAGAAATAGGAAAAGAAGAAAAACAAAAACCGAGCCTATGCAACTACAACAAGTTCTGTCTAACACAAACAGCTGCTTAAGAAGAGAAGAACAGATAAGTGTATCCCGTACAAGCGAACTACTGCAGTCGCGCCAGATTAGTAAGATGATGAGCCTGTTCATTCCCTTCTCTTGGTACGTACACGCAGCAATAAAAAGGGTGTTGTATCAGCAGATTTGCTACTCGGATTAACACCGTATATGATCACCAGTCCGATGCCGTCAGAGGTTGCAGCCTGCTAGCTGAGTCGAAGGTGTCTGCCAACAACTGACAATCCGTCAAGAAGACGCATTTTTGGATTTTGTGTACCACAACGGTTCAATTGCCAAAAGAAAAGCCATAGCTCCCATGTGAAAAGGAGATGTGCCATCTGAGAAATTTTTAATCTCATACTGTAGTAATTGCTGATTAAGGAAGATAACATAAGCCGCCCCTCCTTTCCCATCCCCTCCATATGACCCATCCATCCAAACTGTGCTGTTTCGAGTGGCTGCCAAAGGTTGCCCTGTTTGCTGTTCTCCCCTCGATTCCCATATTTTGAGCTGTGATTACCTGATTATTAAGCACTAAAGGGGCTGACGTAGTTGATACCCGAATAGTTGTATCCGGATCACAAACTTTCTGTTGAAACAAGCACGCACATCGCCCTTTCCAAATATTCCAAGCTAGGATCATAAAAAAGGGTAATTTGAGCTGTATCGAAGTCCTTCCATAGCAGCTCCAACAATTCCTTCAAACCATCCTGTGTTGGTAGTGATGTTCGAAGCCCTAATGGGGACCTGAACCAAGTAGCCCGTGCATGCGGACAATTTAAGATCGCATTCATGATATATAACATTTACAACATACAGAAAATAATATTCAATATTCAACATTCAACATACAAATCATACATAAAATAATATTTTATATTCAACATATAACATACATAAACATCCATAATTCAACAAATATTCAACATACATATAGACACACATGTCCTCAAATATATATTAAACAAATATTACTATACTCACCCATGTATAAATAATGGTCATGTGACAGTGTCTGTAAGATTATGTGGCGTGTTCTCAAATACTTACCGTTGTGTTTGGCCTATCTTTCGTACTTAGCTTACCTTGTTGTTTAACTCTTTCGCAAACCACAACTTTTTCAAAGAGAGTTTGTGTAAGAGTTAAACAACAAAGAAAGCTAAATATGATAGGTAGTTCAAACCCATCAGTGAGATTTTAGAGACATGTACGAGTCAGAACATAACCTGCTTTTTTTTCTTTTCTTCAATCCAGCCTACTTCTAATTTTCCCCTTTTATAGCAACCTTGCTCACTCCTTTTTCTTTTCCTAATTATCTTATGGGTCAACAGGGTTCTGACTCTTACAATCTCTTTCTCAGTGACCAACTTATCAATCCTTCCTAGAATCTTCTTCAACTTTCTACTCATCTTGAATCGAAATAGAACACGATTTTCAGAGGAGAAAAAACCACTTACATTCCTGATCTTGTGGCCGCGTCTCACGGCATCCTGGCTTCGGCACTTGTCAAGAATGTCGTCAGCATCGTTGACAGCTGATTTCAGCTTGGCCGTCCAGGATCTCACCGACGGTTTAATATTCCCTTGCTCCTCGGCGTCGGTAAGTATGTCCTGGACCTCAAGCATCTTGTCTTCGAGCCTCTTGCGCAGGTCACCAATGCCCCACATCTCGCTGATCCTTTGCATCAGTAAGTCTCCTAATTTTTTCACCACGAATGAAACCAGAGATGATAGTACAGATGATAGCAACAGGTCTGCCATCGCTGAATTGGAAGTGCCTTTAGTGACAAGAGTTAATTTTAAGGGCACTTTTTTGTCTCTCAGAGCAGAATTGTTTAGGCGAGAAGAAAGATGGGAATGAATTGAGTTTATGAAAGGGAAATGGAGTGGAGAGAATGCAAAGTTTGAGATTCTTTGCTTTTTCATCTTTTGTTTGTTACGTGAATTGTAGTGCAAAGTATTTTTGGAACCGACTCTGCTGCTTGCCAAATGGGCAAGTAGGACCCCACTTTTCCAAATCAAACCATTCATCTATGTTGAGATTCGTGCATGAAAAAAATTCAATTGTTAGATTTAGAAAAGCAGGATCCTGCTTGCCCATTTGGCAAGCAGCGGAGTCGATTCCAGTATTTTTAAGAGTTAATTTTTATGGGAAAAATGTACCTTCAGCGACTTTTCCAATTTTCTATTTACCCCAAGAGTTATGTTTAATATATCCCTTAACTCTTTTTATTCTTTTTTATTTACCCATAGAATTAATTACTCACATATTATATTAAGATCTATGTTTTTCCATTATAACACTTACCTGTACTTGTTGTTTTGTATGCTTTTATTCACAACTTGAATAAACCGGCCTGTTGTGTATGAATAAACTTGTAGAAGCTTCAATAAATCTTTGCAAACGATTTTTTTTTTCAGATTCAAAGTGATTTCTTTAATTTTTTTAAAGTAAATAGAAAATTAACTCTTTTTTTAAAGGCTCGACCTGATATGTCCAAAAGGAAATTAGATCTTCGGTAATATTTGTTGACACATATTGTATGTGGCTATCCACTTAGAATTTTTTTTTGAGATATATATAATTAAATTTAGAAGACATCCACTTAGAATTTTTTTTATTACGTAATAGTTTTACAATTATAAATAACAAAAAGGAATGGCTGATGTTGTCCCAAGTAAAGAATATGTGAAAAAATATTACATTTTGAATTTATTTAGAACAAGATCAATATAATGAAAAGTCAGTGTTAGCTGAAGATTTTGACAATTTAATTAGGGTCAATTGCATATTTTTGACAATTTAATTAGACTCGACTGCTCATTTTGGGTGTTTGTTCCTTCGTGTTTGGTAATCATGTCATTATATGACTAAGAAAATAATATATTACAATACATGGCAGACTTACAGATATCAAAATTTCTTTCGAAAGAAAAAGAAAACATAATAAAATAATTCAAGATCTGCACATTACATGTTATCACATCCACACTATTCAATAGTGATTGGGAAATAATAAATTAGAAATCTGTTTTTTTTTTGCTACCTTTGAAGGGTAATAATTCATAAATCCGTTTTTTTGGGAAGTTTGAAGGACAAAATTACAAATTCAATGTTGAACATGTTTTTTTTTTTTCAGAATTTCTAACTAAGCAGAAGTGGTCCGTTGGCTTACATTTAGGAGTGAAAACAGTATGGTTAATATATGATCCGTATTCGAAGAATTAGATGTGGATATCCGATATCCGATATCTGAATATCCGTGTGAATAAGGTTATTGATATGGTTTTATGTTTCAATTATCCGTATCCAAATAGTAGATATATACTATATATTTTAATATATATATTATGAAAAAAATTATGTTATTCGCCAAGATAAACCGATTTAGAAGTGGACTAAAGAAGGTCACTTTACGGTTAAATCCTGCTACCAAGCAATGGAGGAAGGGCCATATGTGAAAACAGAAGTGACAAAAATATGGCAGATTAGAGCATCAATGAGGGTTCTTGTTTTTACATGGTTAGTAATGAGAAATAAAATTCTCACTATTGACAATCTCATAGTCAGGGGATGGGAAATGGCGAATATGTGCTACATGTGCAAGGACCAATCTGAAACTGTTAAACACTTATTTGGAAAATGTGCAGTAGCTGTGCGGGTTAGGTAACTTCTGAGGCAAATTAGAACAACCCTGCCGCAAAATTTAGCTTTTGATAGAGGAAACTTCAAATGGGTATTAACAAATGAAGCAGATCTCACTCTGAGGCAAATGCAAGTCACAATTTGCTTTGTACTATGCGAGAAAGACGTGCATGAATTTTCCGGCAAGAAACTCAGACAACGCCACAGCTTGTAGCACGGATCATGCTTGAGTTTGATGCATGGTTCAGACAGCAGCAGCAAGAAGTTCGGAAACAGTAGAATGTAGCTTAATTAATTTACTTTTTTGCAATTTCTTTTCACTGTTTTCTTTTCTTCCTTTAGTATCTTTTCTTTTGGACTTTTACTTGTAATACTTGATACCGCTGGCGTCATTTTAATCAAAATGGCGGACTCAATTCTATACAAAATCCCCTTCCTAGTCGAGATTTTTTATTTCTCACTTCACACTCTCTCCTGGACAAGTAGAGCTCTTCCCTACAGAACCTGTAAGTTTTTTTTCTTAGTCATTATTATTTTTTAATTAGGTTAATAATTAATTTAGTTAATTTTTAATTTTAGGTTTGTGTGATATAATTGTGTGAAAATGGCTCTAATGGTGTCTGTTTACACCGGTGGTGAGGTTTTGACTGGGCCTAATGGAATTTATTACAGTATTGGGTCAACCGTACTAAATACTACAGAACCAAAACAACTACATTTATTGCACTGAATTTACACTATTGACCTACGATCTAGAGAGATTTCTTAATTTTGGAAGCACCTTAAATAACCTTTCAAATTTAGATATTTAATTCCAAATATGTATAATATTTCAAATTTAAAAATTTAATTCCAAATATATATAACCTTTCAAATTTAGAAATTTAATTCCAAATATGTATATTTTGTTTTAGGAAATTTATCAAAAAATAAATTTTACCAAAACCCAAAATTCTATAATTTCCTATAAGAAAAAATTGCCAATAAAGGCTATGCAGAATTTTGTGTGGTCTATGTGCGTTCGAACGGAGGGTTGCACAAACTCTGCTAGGATCGAATTTTGATCACAATTTTGCAATTTCAATTGGAAATCTTCTAGCAAATTCTAACCAACTTAATAATTGAAAATAGGCAATTATAGCTGCAAACAAATAGGTTTATGTGCTCTCCAAACTATAATTTTTAGATTAAAACAATCAAGAAAAATTCAACAAAAAATTAACGAAAAAATCATCAATAATTTCTAATTCTCTCTAGATCTTGAAAGACCTAATCATTTGGCATAGGAAGGTTCTGATACCACTTGTTGGGGAATAAAAAAGGCCAAACAATTATGCCTTATCTAGAGATCAAACAATTACATCTCATACATGGGTCAAACAATTACACCCCGGGGAAGGAGAAACAGTTTCACACCTTAACCTAAGGACCGTCCTATGCCTAAGAGACTCAAACATAAATTAGAAATGCGGAATATAATACTTGATTCCATGCCGTTTGTCATAATACTTGGTAGAGCAACAACCGTCTCATTGAGCACGAGACAAGTCTTCAATGGCAAGATGTCCTTCTCACCTTTATGTTGTACGGTCGTGGAATAGGTTTTCCAAGACAGCAATATATGACCCTTGAGAAATCCTCTTCAAATTTTCTAATGAATTTCTCTTCTCTATTATTTGATGGTGGAAGAAGAAGAGAAGGCACATAGATCTGTATTTTTCTAAAGAGAAAAACGTATATTCAGTTTCTGTGTTATCTTGTGCCTTAGGGACCAATCCTTATATATAGTACAATTTCTGGTTATGTGCCAATTTGAAAAAGGTATTTTGTGCGACTGCATCAAAAACCGTGTTGTGGCATCAAAATTCGTGCAGCCCACATAATTATGTGAAAAAACAGTTTTCTGAATTGCAAATCTTAGAATCAGTCCATCAATGATTTGATATTTGCCTAAATTTTTTTCTACACATATATGAATCATATCTAAATAAATATACTGGATATCTTGTGCCTGATTTGATCACTTTAATTGATAACCATAATTGACAGTAATCAATCCATAATTGTATTACATATTTACTCAACGTTGACATTAAATCTAATAAGATTTGAAATTAAATCCAACAATTAGTCCTTTCGTTCTGTTGTAACATTTTCTTTCAATTTTATTTTCTCTTTTTGTAAATTTGAAATTTAATTATTCGTAAGTGCTCTATTACTGGAATCGATATGTAAATAATTTTTTTTAATCAATATATTTGTCGTCAGCACTTGCTGACCGACCATAAAAAAGAAATTATTCGTAAGTGCTGAAGCATAATGGCAAGTCAAGGAATTGATGCATTAATTGCTTTTACTTTGTGCTATGTGGACATGCACCCATATGCTTTATCTTTAGTTCCATTGCTTTTTATTAGTGCTATGTGAACACCCATATATTTCATCTTTAATTCTATTGCTTTTGCTTTGTTGATACGAAAATTTATTGCTTGAGCAACCAATCATTTGTTATTTGTTACAAACAGTTTATTTGGCCGGTTTTTTTTTTTTCCAGCAACGTTATGATATTTATATTATATTATTATATGAGCTCAGGTTGACATCATTTAATAAATATTATTGGTTAGTTCAAAGAGTATAATTTAACAAATATTCTACCATTCTGTTCTCTTTTTATTTTATTTTTTAATTTTCTCTCTTTTGTAAAATTAGAGAACAAATATTGGAAAGAGAGATGGGGATTGTTGAAGAATGTGGTTCTAAACTATTTTGGGATTTTAGTAGGCTTTACTGTAATAATCTAAAAGAATATTGGATATATATATATATATGAGGAGGGATCCAATTACACCCTTTTTTTTTGACACATCATGACACCGTTTTTTTTATAGGTTAATTTTGCGATTTCAAAACCCAAATAGTCGATTCAAACCGTTCAACATGATTGATATACTAAAATATGCTTGGAGATCAAATTTTACATTTTTTGAATTTTTTTACTATTTATTAAGATTGTTACAAAATCGCTGTTTTTCAATGGTCCGAAAATAACGATTTTGTAACCATCTTAATAAATAGTACAAAAATTCTAAAAAATGTAAAATTTGATTTCCAAGTACATTTTAGTATATCAATCATGTTGAACGGTTTGGATCGACTATTTGGACTTTGAAAATAGTAGGTGTCAAAATGTGTCAAAAAAAAAGGTGTAACTTGATCCCTTCTCTCTCTCTATATATATATAAAAACTTCACGCTGAGTTGAAAGATAGAGATTCGAGAGCGATAGGACCTTAACTAGATCTAATTATTGAGCCTTAAGAAAACAGAAAAGCTAGTTTTCTAATTTCTTCTTTTTTGATTGTATCTTATTTTTAATTTATCAATAAAAACTAAGAATAGGCACTTGACTCCTATCTTATTTTAAAAAGAAAATGTTTCTCTCTGAGGCCAGACTTGCAGAATATGTAGTTATGGAATAAAATTTTATATAGAGGAGGGATCCACTTACACTATTTTTTGGTGACATCAAATTAAAGTTCAAACAGTAGATCCAAACTGTTCAACATATTAGATATATTAAAATGTGTTTGCAGATCAAAATTTTTATTTTTTTTACTATTTATTAAGATGGGTACAAAAATTCAATGGTCTGAAAACAACGATTTTGTAAAATAATTAATAAATAGTAAAACAAATCACAAAAATGTAAAATTTGGTCTCTAAGCACATTTTAATACGGAGGTCATGTTGAACGGTTTGGATTGACTGTTTGGACTTTAAAACCTTTTAAAATAGATGGTGTAATTTTGTGTCACCAAAAAATGGTACAAGTGGATACTCCTCTTTTATATATAGCGATTGGTGTGAATTTCAAATTAAAAATAAACTTAAATGAGTTTCAATATAATTGATACACTAAATGACAACGCATGCGCGCAGAAGTCTCAATGAAGAGTTAACTATATATCTGCTTGCTTGAACCCGTGCAAATGAATTATAAGTCGATATATTTTTTTTATTTACAGCATTAAAATATCACAAACTAATAGTGTACCATTGATTATTTGATAATTTTGTTAATAAATTAATAGTGTAGCATTTATTTTAGGTCGACATGAGTATTTTGTTAATAATTCTAAATTAAAAAAGAAGAATTTTTTTATGGTTTCTATAAGAAGGATATTTTATATAATATCTAAAAAATCACGGTTTAGTGGCCGGCATGGATCACAATTGCCAAACACAAAAATTCAGAAAACATAAGAATAGAACAATTAATTCACTCCATTCCTAAACAACAAACAACACCAATCATAGCTAGGAAATACAAAAAAAACGAGAAATAATAGGGTGAAATTTTAAAAAATAGAAAGGCAAGATCATGGTTTGGCGTCCACCTCTGCTAAAAGAAAATTTCTAAATGTGGGACACCAAATTATACAAAAAGATAAAATATAAAATTATAAATGAAGCAATGGATGGTTCTAAGACGTGGAGTTTTTTTTTTTGAGGGAGACGCGGACTACAGTTCAAAAAAGAGAGATAGCAATCGCTAGCAGTAAAAAAATAAACTTATGGGTGATTTGGCGTTCTAGTTTAGATTAATTTTTTGTCTGATTTGATGCCCCACTTATATATATATATATATATATATTTTTTTTTTTGTTTTTGTTTTTTCCGATATTTGTTCTCATTTGAAGTCCTGGTCCCACATTATATATTGTTGAATGCGAACATTTGGTATCTATTCCAGCAGTGGTCACAAGCAATCTTAAATCTCTATTTGAGCTAAGAATTGGAAAACTGCCATCAGGTAATTTTAGGGGTGCAAACAGATCGGATAGTGATAAACTTATATCCGTATCCGTATTTTTTTGTCAGATATGGATACGGATCGGATATTAAACGGTTATGAATACGGATTGGATATTATCAGATACGAATACGGATACAAATATAATTAGGATTTCTAATTAAAAAAATTATATATATAATTAACATGTTATACAATTATTAATAATATACTATTTAACTAAAATTAATCACCAATTGTACTGATTGTATATTTTGAATAAAATCCTGTAAGATTATAAAAGAGACTATTTAGTACATAATTTTTTTTTGAAAATTCATTTAGTACATAATTAATGCAACCCTATAAAGAAGTACCTATTAAAGTCTCTGACCCATCATGCGTGCTGTAGAGTGACAAATAGGATCATCAATTTCTTTTAATATTCAAGTCAAATAGGAAAGTTGAAAAAATAGGCAACAAAAAACAGATATCCGAATTACTAATGCGGATACAGATAATTATCCGTATCCATATCTGTTTCTCATATTAAATCCGAATCCGTATCCGTATCCACATATTCAATATCAGTATCCGTATCTGTATCCGACTATCCGAATCCGAAAAATTTGGATACGGATCCGGATACGGTCAGATAATATCCGACCCATTTGCACCGCTGGGTTATTTACATATTATACAGGAGATGTGAACAACACTTTTCTTTGGCCAAAGAAGAATCAACCATAAATTGATAGTGGATGTGATTTTATTTACTTTGATTAATTTCAAAAGCAGAGCCCCTTGTGTACATGTGACCTTGTAAGTTCTGTGCAGAGAGAGACTCAGACTCATTCATTTTCCTTCACATCTAACTCAACTTAATATTTATGGCACAGATTGGCATCATAGACACCCCAGCACGGCTTTTGAATCCATTAACCGGTTCCTTCTTCACAGGAATGCTTATTCACTGAATATTTACCATCTGGGAAGTCTTTATTCTTTTTGTAATTGGATTCATTTATCTCTTGACAATAGGCTACTAGTGAGATCCAGCTTGATGATCTTTCTATTGGAATAATGCGATTCTTCAATACTAGTACAACAGGCCAGATTGATGCCCACACTATTCTGAGATTTTCAGTTAATCTAGATGGTACATTTTAAGTTTTAACCACATGCAGATAAGTAATAAATTCACGTGCCTCCAGAATATCTCATGACTAAATACTGAGCTACATCCAACTAGTACACCAATCAGCCCGCGGTGCTCAGCTTAAATCTCCATTACAGTTTCAAATTTCAAAAAAAAAAAAAAAAAACAAAAACTGAAATCGAATCCAAAATTGAGAAGGAAAGGAAAGGTTAGAAGGGTATAGCGGTCAAATATTGATATTTAATTATATTTAAAATATTGTAGAGTTGTAATGGGTAAATATGTGAGTTTTTGCTATTTTGAAGGGTAAATATGATATTACTCACTTTTGAGGGGGGAATACGTAATATTGAAGTTTTTGAGGGAGGTTAATTAGTCTGATAGTTTTTCTCAAAAAAAAAAGACCGATATTAGTTGGATCTGGTACATGATGACAAGGTACACTATATATATAAAAAAAGTCTCCATTAGGCACGACGCCTAATTGAGAGATCCGAATGCTGGCGATTACCTAAATACGACCCCATAGACAAGCTCCTTTACCAACTTAAAGATTCCATCTATGAAGCTGAAAGCATAGTAGGTGAATTGGAGTACGAAAGATTGAAGAATAAAGTAAAAAAGATCTTCCCAGGTATTAGTAATATTTTGACTATCTGGATGAGATTTTTTTCCCGAAAAAACAAAAAAGGGTCCATGATAGGCTTAATAAAGTCTATAAAGAAATGAAAGAAGTTTGTGACAGTCATGGTATACTAGAAAATCCCAACCAATTTAGCGAAAAAGCTATACCAACTACAAGCACATTTCTTAATATATCTAATGTGCGGGGGTGTGATAAAGAGTTCAACGAAGTGATCCGTCTAATGGGAGTTCCCAGTTCTACATCTGGTAAAAGGAAGAGAGCCAAAAAAGCAAGCATATCTAATTTAGATATTGGGGAGAGTAGCAGCAGAATGGATAAGAAACGGAATGTATCAGTAACCGTTTGCCAGACATTTTCAAAATTCTTTGTTGCTATCAAGAGGTTCAATAAAATCTTACATAATCCAAAACTCCATTAACTCAGATTGGGTGAATTTAAAATCCTTCGGATTGATTGAGAAAAAGGAGAAACATTTTTTAAGATGAGTGGGTAAATATTGATAGCTCAATTGAAGTACCAAAAGTATATCATGTTCCACTTTTTGTCAGAGACGTAAACCCACATAAGTAGATTATTGAAGTACGACTTTACAGTTTCATCATTGCAAACCTTTTGAGCAAGGGTAGTTTTCCCAACACCTCCCATGCCTCCTATAGAAGATCCAGTACTGGGAACTCCCATTAAACGGATCACTTCATTGAACTCTTTATCACACGCATACACATTAGATGTATTAAGAAATGTGTTTGTAATCGGTCTAGCAGTTTGGGTAAATTGGTTAACATTTTCTGGTATACCACAATTGTCACAGATTTCTTTCATTTTATTATAGACGTCATTAAGCCTATCAAGAACCCTTTTTACTGCGGTTGGGAAATCTCACATCCATTTTTCTATCCAGTTCCGAAAAATTTGAGTACCTGGAAAGCTCTTTCGACTTTATTGTGCTTGAAACTTTGGTACTGCAATTCATCAACTATGCTTTTGGCTTCGTAGACAGAAACTTTTAGCAGGGAAAGAAGCCTATTGTATTTAGTTAGTCGCCAACATTCAGCTCTCTCAATTAGGAGCTGTGCATTAGGCAGTGCCGCACAAAGACGTAAGAAGTCTGTATCGACATCCGAGCTCTTACACCAAGAATCAACAGCAGATTGACCAATGGTTGACACCAAAATTTCGAGCGCTGCATCCCACAAGCTCATTTTCCCCTGTTACATCCAAATCAACCAATAGGGAAGGGTTAGATAAGTAGCAAAATAAGAAGCAAAAGGTCTTTTTTTTTTTCGCTCCACCTTTACATTGAATTGAAGCAAAAAGAAGTAGCTTTTCATTTTTAATATGGTTATCAACTATCTAACAATGGATAAGCATCATCACAACTGAACATGCTTGATAGAATCAATAAAATAAGATATATCTATCAAATTAAAAAAAAAATCGTGTTGCTTTTGAGTACAGGAAATATCTAGATGCAACATGTCACATATACCTATCCAAATATGTAAATTCTGATAACAATTCTAATCCTCTTACCACATGACAGAACACCGTGCTACAGGTATCCTTCCCCATTTTATATTATCTAATTGTGCTCCTCGCGAGAGATTATTGGTTTTTCTACGAAGCACAGAGCAAAATTGTAAGCAAATTACGCATCCCAAATGTGAGTCAATTGATATGTTGCATCAAATTCGTTAACCACTTCAAAAGCCAAAAGTTGTAACTAAGACAGAGCAGTGTAGGCGTGTGGTGTGTTAGCAATTAAATGGGCATGGGAATAGCAACACTGCACTTTGCCCAAGGATGATTGACGCTAAAACTTAGATCAAAATTGACGCTTAACCACACAAAACATTAAGACGTGTTTTGGGCGCTTACCAAGAATGGAGATGAGCAAAGAAAGGGTTATGGAGAGATAGGTCGGCGCGCCTCCTGGAATCGAAGATCGAATCGCACAGAGAGTCTGAGAGAAGCGGAGAGGGGAAAGATCGGGCTAGACACTTAAACAGGAGACAGAGAGGCGCTCGGTAATTGTTCAGACGGGCTGTTCACAGGACAAAGGAAACGTAGTATTAGCAACAAGTGCAAGAAAATCATCGGCCTTTGAGGGATTTGTCAGGCCTGTTTCTCCGGTTATGCTGGGCTCTATCTCATCTAAGCCCATTTCTCAGGGTGCTTCTAACTCTGTAGATAGCCACCGATTTGACTTTGTGCTGTACCTTTTGTACCGACCATTGTACCAGCCCCATAGAATTAGTTCCATACCACTTCAATTCTGGCCCGATACCATACTGGTCAGGTACAATTTGTTTTTTCCAGTGTTGTAAATAACGGCATGCGGTCGTCGAACGGACGGAGTACTGTCAAACAATTAATCGGTATGCAGCCGATTAATCAGAATTATACAGACAATTTAATGTTTTTATTAAATTTATGTATATATATCATATTTTATTAAAAATAATTTATTTAAATCATTAAACTTATTACATACACTTAATTTAACTTATTTTTATTATTATAACATGATAATATGCTTATTTCTTTTTAACATAAGCATTTTACATGTTAGTAGTGTATTTTACATGTGTAACAGTGTAAATAACACATTTATTTAATGAAAAAAAAATTTGAGAATCAATTTTTTTCAAATATTATTAACATATTATTTGAAAGAAATAAAACGTTCCAACATAAAATCACTAAATTTAGTTTATGATAACAACTTAATTTTATAAATGAACATATTGTACTAATTGAAAAAATTACATCAGTAATTAAAAAAAAATATGGTATATAAATAATAGAAGAATTAATCAATTTCAAAGTAAGAAGAAAAACATATATAAAAAATATTGG
Organism: Carex arenaria; assembly: GCA_964058825.1. Taxonomy (NCBI): domain Eukaryota; kingdom Viridiplantae; phylum Streptophyta; class Magnoliopsida; order Poales; family Cyperaceae; genus Carex; species Carex arenaria. The sequence continues at coordinate 157,209 of CAXKVW010000319.1, forward strand.
ATGTATATCTAAGCACAAATAAAATTACAATACGGTATTTATAAACCTTATTATGATACACTGTCATAGAAAAAAAAACAATGTGAAAATAAATATTCACTGGAATAAACGGACGATTAAACGGTGAATCGACCAATTAATCGTTTTCATCCGCAAATAGATATCTGTTAAGTGTAATCGTAACGATTTGACCCCGTTAACGATTAAACGGCTGTTTAATCGGCCTGTATTTTACAATGGTTTTTTTCTCGATGAATGGTTGCTTGAAATTCTACTTCCAACTGTAAAATACTTGCGTCCATGTTATCAACTTCTCAATTTTTTTAGCAATAAAAGGTACTACTTATACTATTATACAAAACAAGTTAATTGAAAGTTGTGTACAATCTAAATCTATCATTGGACCTCTAGGAAAAAAGGACTATTTTATTCACATGTATTCTACATTTCCTTGACCCAAGGTCAAATTTGTAACAACAAACTGTGAGACGAAAAAATGAAAATCTAAGTAGAAGCATATGTGAGACAAATTCCAGAGTCGCCAAGCAAATTTTGGTATTGTTTCTACTGGTCTAGTGACAGTTCTTAAGCTAGAGCCCGTGGAAGCATAGTGACAAATTAAAAGTTGGGGTTCGGTTCAGCGGGGTCAAAAATTCATGATTCGGGTATAATTCGGGAATGATTCAGTACAACAAGAAATAATTGGCCGATTTGCATTGTATACGCGTTTTATTCGGAATTCGATTCGGATATGTTAAAAAAACGAATAAAATGCAAATATATCGCGAATCTTGTTACTATGCTTGAAAGAGGGAAAGCCTTTTAGAAGGGTCTGAATTCTGATCTTTCTGATATCAATTTCTCATTAATGAGTGCCGGTACAAGCATCTAGGGCGATCCTATTCATTGATATTTCAGTAAATATCTTTATAATAAGAAGATAAAGGCAAGAGTATAATGGTCTATACTTATATTTGAGAGTTTAAATATTATTATTTAATTGCTTTCGGTCGTATTCTATATATTATAGATTTATCCTGAATAAATACGTGAGTTTTTATAATTTTAAATGTTAAATATGTAATTATTGATTTTGGATGGGGAAATGCGTAATATTTAAGTTTTTGAAGGGGATACATGAAATTCCCCCTAGTTTGTTTATAGGAGGTTTTTTTTTTGTATTTTTTTGCATTCCCATCCTTCATTTACTGGAATCTTACACAAGAGACGATACATTTTTACCTGGACCTTTTTGCTTCGAGACAATTATTGGGCCGTTATTGGGCATATTCACCCAGTAACACCATTTTGCCGTCATTTTTATCCATGCCCACTAACCTCTTAATTTCGCCAACTCTGCCCAGAAATCTCAAATTTTGTCAAAAATGCCCAAACCGGCTACTAAATAGATGGTTTCTAATTTTTATTAGAAACCGGCTACTAGACCGCCGGTTTCTAATAAAAATTAGAAACCGGCTACTTAGTGGCCGGTTTTCAGAATTAATTTCGGCCAGAGCTATTTAATAGCCGATTTCTCTCAAAACGTACAGTAGCCCCATTTTTAGAGAAGAAGAAAAGAGGAGAGAAAGAGAACGACGCGAAGAAGCGAAACTACAGTGATCTGCAGTATTTTTTGAACAGTACGTATAGTATTTTTGTACAGTACCTATAGTATTTTTGTACAGTACCTGCAGTATTTTTGTACACTACGTATGTACAGTAATTTGTACAGTATTCTGTCAACAGTAATTTGTGTATAGTAATTTGTACAGTATTATGTCTACAGTAATTTTTTGTACAGTAATCTGTTTACAGTAACATTTCAACAGTAATTTTTGTACAGTAAACGCTGTACAGTAAACATTGTACAGTAACGTTTTATTTTTTATATTATTAGTTATCAGTGGATTATGAATAAAAAATAGATTACTTGAAAGATGTTTATCATTTACCACAATGTAGTTTGTTGGTCATGGCGTTGCTTGTTACATTACATTATAATGGAAAAGTTTCTATATGGTCCAGAAGGAGCATATTACTCCAAACCGCAATCGCATTCTTTTGTTGTTCAAGAGGGTACCTCCCTTTCGGGCTTGAAGTCTCAAATTTATGATTGTGTGGGTTTTAACCCGAATCGATGTGACTTAAAGCTGTCAATCCGAGCCATGAACGGACCAATGTATATCCAAGTTCCGATAGATAATGATCCTTTTTGGAGTCAATTGTGCAACAAGTTTAAGGAGCAGGGGTTTTCTTTTATGGAACTGTACGTGAAGAGAATTAAAAAAGACGAAAGTGGGAGTAGTTCGGGACAAAATTCGGTGGCGCCAAACTATGGACAAGAACGAGTCATAGAACAATACACCACTGCTGGTCCAAGTTTCCAACAACACCCAGAACCAGTTATGGACCCATACACCCCAGCTGGTCCAAGTTTCCAACCACACTCACCACCAGACATGGGCCCATACAACCCCGTTACTGCATATGCCGAACCATACACCCCCGTTGGTCCATATTTCGAGCCAACTCCTGAACCACCAATCCATAACACAATTCCATTGCCATTACCTCAATCACCACTAAGAAAATCACCACCTCACCCCAGACCGTTACCAGTACCAGCAGATGAGCGTGCCGGGTCGGATTTTGAAAACATGAATGAAATTCCAGAATATACACTGGAAACGGCAGATGAATATGAAGGAGAATGGGATTCGGACCACTTGGAGGGTTTACGTGAAGATGGTGCTTCGGGGGGTGGAGAATGATCAGTTCGTATCAACCCATTCAATGGCAGGGCCAGCACGCACCCGTTCGAATGCTTCAATGATACATCTGGCTTTCAAGAAGCTGATATCGGATTTTTCGGTGCTCGAATCACGTACAGTAGTGACCTGGCAGCCGGGCTATATTTTAGAAACAAAGCTGATCTGAATAAGAAGATTAACGAGTACCACGTTGATAAGAATCAGGAGATTGAAAGGCAAAAAAGCGACAAGACTCGAATGGTTGTGGTTTGTAAGGATAAAGATTGCAGTTTCAAACTCAGAGCTCAACCAACGGGTGACGGGGATGCATGGGTTATCACAGAGCAAAACCATCCTCACACATGCAGGACTGATCACACAAGGACAGACAATGCAATGCTTACAACGTCCATTATTGCTGATATTATTGAGGATTCTATTAAAAAGGATCCAACTATGAGCATCCAATCAGTCGCAAACTGTATGAGGGTTAAATACAACAGCTGTGAACCGAGATACAACCGATTGTGGAGAGGTCGTGAGCTTGCAATAGCACGACAATTCGGGAGTTGGGATGGTTCATACAGCTTCTTGCCAAAATTACTAATAGGTATATGCGATAAGAATCCCGGCTCAAAGTACAAGTTTCTAACCAGTGCAATCCGAGAAAGCACAGGTGCAATTATGCAAGGTGTTGAACACTTCGTTGCAGTAGCCTGGGCGTTTGGTCCATGTATTGCAGCATTTCGATACCTGAGACCAGTGATCAGTATAGATGCATGTTTCATGTCTGGGCGTTATGAAGGGAGGCTTCTGATAGCTTGCGCATATGACGCCGAGAACCAGTTGCTGCCTCTGGCATTTGCAATTGTGGAGAAGGAGTCTGGTCCAACATGGGGTTTTTTTTTGCAGTGGCTACGGAAGGAAGTGATTGGAGTTAACATTTTTGTATGTGTTCTATCGGATCAACACTTAGGAATTAGAGCTGCTCTTAACCTAGAATACGGATGGTCAGAAGAACTTTTTAAGCACAGATTCTGTTCACAGCATATTGCAGCCAACCTGGTAAGTAATTGTGGAGGAGACAAGTGGTACGGCCAGAGGTTCAGACGAGGAGCCAAGAAGAAGAAGCCGAGGAGATTGAAGGAGATGTTCGAAGAATTCGCTATGGTAAGTATATTTTATAAATTTTCTTACATAATTCTTTAATAATTTCTCGTGCATTTCTTTAATAATTTTCCTACCTAATGTTGTGCAGCTAAATCCAAGGTGTAATGCTTATTTGAAAAAGTATGGCAAGAAAAATCCTGATGACCCGTTCGAGTCGTCTAATTATGATAAGATCTTTCAGACATGTGATGGAGGTTTTCGTTTCGGAATCATGACAACAAACGGGTCGGAGTCATTGAACCATGTATTCCAGAAGAGCCGGAGACTGCCCGTAGCTGCGATTGTTGAGGAAACATTTTACAAATGCAATGCTTGGTTCGTACAGAGGAGGGCCCGAGCCATGGCACTAGCCGATGCGAATAAGCAATGGTCTGAACGGGTGGAAAAAAAGCTCATCAAAAGATGGGAGAAAGCAACAAGGATGACTTTGGTCCCGTATACACAGGGTGAAGGAAGATACCAAGTCTCCTCTCCTGATGAATATGTTCCGGTCTGCAAGCGCTCTGATGGCACCATGGACATTATTCATAGGGAGTTCCAGTACACTGTGACTTGTGGGCCCGATAGAACTATGGAGTGCACATGCAGAGGTATCCAACTAACATCTATTCCGTGTGTTCATGTGTTAGCAGTTTGTCGAAAACAAAATTGGGACGAGAACCAGTTTATTGCTGATTGGTATAGTGTCAACTATCTTCTCAGTACTTGGAATGGTATGTTTCACCCTTATGGAAATGCAGATGAATGGCCATTTTACGATGGAACTACAATAATACCTAACAAGAAATGGATTAGAAAGGGCAGAAGAAAACACACCCGACTCAAAATGACCATGGATGAGTTGAGCGGTCGCCAAAAGGGGCATACTGCTTGCCGTTCAACTACCGATCGACGTCAGGTGCTGGCAAAAACGATGAGCAAAAACACACCAAATCAATCGTCAGGTGCTGGCAAAGATAAATGGGAGAAGGTGTTTCCTAAACACCAAGCCAATGATGAAGATGATTTTGCCGAAAGCCTTTACATCAAATAAAACCAATGTTTCCAAAGAAAAATACAGGTAGGACTATCTCTCTGCCTCGTGTGACTGTTACCGGCAAGGTCAAAACAAAAAAAAAACATGTAAGACTGGCTCTTCGTCTGCTACGACTGAACCAGACTCAGACGTTGATTTTGTTCCATGTACCTTCCGTACGAGTTCTGAGAAGTAGTAATATTGCAATGTCTGTAATAATTATTTTGCGATCGTGATGTACTTTTAATTTCAAATTCGCTCGGAATTATCAATTTTAGAATTTTGATGTTATATGTTACGAATCGTTTTTTAAGACAATAAATGTAAGTATCAAACGATAGAGTAGGAACTCGCCTCAAAATGTAAACGATATGTAAATGACAAACATAACAGATCCAAATGACAAACGATAGAGTAGGAAATATAAATAAATAGGCAAAGATAGATAATACAACCATAAAATGATAAAAATAACAGATCGAAATGTAAATACTACGGGAACAATAAAAGTAACAACCTATCATCATCTAAACGGAGAAGGGGAGTATCGCTGGGCTGGATGTCCTCTATTATGTCTATCGCCCAGCCTCGTCCAGACCGCATCACTTGCAGCAATAGCAGCAGCCTCTGCCTCTCTCCTGAGACGTGATCCTGTCTCCCACGGATCATCATCCCCCATAGTAGTAGCTGGAGGAGGCGGGGGTGTAGAGAAGATAGAGTCTGCCAGTCCCTCTGCAAAGTCAGAAGGGGCCTGTGACCCGCTAGCCTCGCCATCGTGTGCCATCGCCGTAGGGTATCGTCCCGGCTGTGAAGGTGATAGGGCCTCAATCTCATCGAAACTGATAGTCACCCCATAATCCTCCATATGGTCGTAAGATGCAGACTCGTATGGCGGTGGCGGCGGTGGCATGCTAGCTGGACCCTGCAAACCAAATAATGATATAAATTTTTGTATTAGTGACAAAAGTTGAACTAACTCGACTCATAACAAATACGACTTACCGGTGGCTGCACTGGACATCCCTCAGAGTTATAGTAGGCAGTCCAGCCGGAATTAGACAGCACCCACTGATAATAGTCCCAGTCTGCATCCACACGGGGTGGAGATGACATATCCCGAGTGAATACGGCCGGCGCATCTGGCTCGTCTCGATCTACTGCCCGCCAATCGATGTTCTCTCCGGCGTCACGCAACATGCTGATCAGACGCCCACTAGATGCGGCATCCTCAATGAGTTGGCCATGATCTTGCAACTGACTCCATCCAACTCTTCGCCAGCCCTTCACCCCGAGCATCTTGATGGCATGCGCAGCGGCCTTAATCGACAGTAATATCTGAACAAAAAAACATATATTAGTCAACATATTTATGTAATGACCGTTTAATGAACATATAATATAAAGGTGTTGGATTAATTACCCAGCGAGCTCAGCGACGTCTGGTAGGCTGGTGACCTGATAGATCCTCTTGCAGTGGCTGGCGGAGATATGCACTATAATCGCCCCTCAGATATAATGACCCCCCGCCAACCTTGGAGTACCAAGTCCTGTACCTCAGCAGATGAGATCCTGGGGTCTGAGTCATCTCATCAGGCATCTGATATATCTGAGGCTCAGCCGGAATCTCAGACTCTACGTAATAATTTGGTAACTGGAGGCGCCAGTCTCTGTCCATAGCGCCGGCGTGCGACATCCTGCCAATTAAATGTTAGTTGCAATGAAAATTTAACAGATAATTTAGAGGTTATCGATAATTAATTAAATTTCTTACTTGTGCAGTCTCCTGATCTCCTGCCTGGGTAATGCCGGCTCCACTGGGTTCAATGGCTCCTCTCCGTACTGCCGAAGTACCCGATCTGGATAGTGGTGCTCCACTATCCAGAAGCATACTAGTGGGCCTCCGTACCACCAGCTGTCACGCTCCTCAAGACAACGTAGAGGCAACTCCTCAGCCGCATACAGATCTGCGTATGGTGTCCACTACACCTGCGACTCGTCCAGGTTATTCAGCTGTAAACGCACCAACCTAATACCTACGGTGCGTCCGTGCCCCTCATCCCGATAGCGGTGGATACCATGCCAGCGGTGGCCGTAGACCGGCCATCGCTCCTGATCATCTTGCGGCTGTCCCCAAACTGGCTCTGGCTTATTGGGCATAGGACGGCCCACCGGTAGCCGTGACCAGGACCAATGCTGCAACAAAAGAACCGGCCCGTACACCTGTTTGGCCTTCACCTGTATTTCTGAGGTTATAAGTCGTAATTCCATTTGACTAATTGATGAAATAATTAAGTAACAAACAACATAATAACTAACCTGACAAGCAGTGCAGAGGCTACGGTACAGCTGTGCTAACACAGCTCCACCCCAGTTGTAGGCCGGCGGGTTATCAAAGTCCCTCAGAAGTCGCAAATACATCATGGGGATGCCATCGCCGCTGGCATCAGGAAACATAACGGCACCGAAGAGGTCCATCACGTAACCCCGGGTGTATCTGTAAAAACAAAGTAGATGGTTAGTATTATAATTACATAAGTTAATTAACATATGAAAAATAAAATATTATTATTATTATTACCTCCGAATCTCCAGATCACTAGAGGCATCCGTCAGACCGGCACTGAAGTGCCGCCGTAACTCTGTCCTCTACATGTGATAACTGGACTTCCCCTTATCGGCCCGTAGCTGTGTCGTATCTGCCCCCAAATACTGATCGATGTCATGGGCGAAGTCTCTGCTGTCAGATACTCCGCCTACGGGAATGCCCCTGATCGGCAAACCCCAGAGGGCACTCACGTCCTGCAACGTGACAGTCATCTCCCCGAAAGGCATATGGAACGTGTGCGTCTCGGGACGCCATCGCTCAACAAATCCTGCGATGAGAGATGCATTGATGGAGGGAGTCGTGTCCCGCAGGATGGACACAATCTGATATAGTCCCAGCCGGATGAGATATGGGTCCATCTGTGAGAAGTACTGCATCCGAGGGACATAAAAATTGACCTCCATCAGATAATCGTCCTGCGTTGAAAGCCAACAAAAGTATTACATAATGTATACAACAAAATTTTAACTTCGTATATGGACAAAAACTAGCATACCTCAACGGAAGCCAATGATACCCTGTGCTCGCAGTGGGGCATCCATAAGAGAGGGCTGAAGTGCTCGGTACTGGTGGTGTCAATCGGCGCCTCAACCTGTGGTGCACGTCTGGGCCGTCCTCTACCTCTACCTCTAGCCATCCTAAACTTAAATTGTGTAAAAACGCGTTAAAATTCGCTAAAATGAGCTAATTATACTATTTTATACTCATTATTTTCGAATTAGGCTAAGTTATATAACTATCCGAAATTATACAAAATTTTACCAAGTTCTATAACTATACTAAATTATATCCTAAATTGGGACAAAACATAATTTATACCCAAATTATACCTTAATTTATAACTATACTAAACTACCTAATTTATAAATTTTTTTTGAACATTTCTAATGAATTGGTAGCAATTTATAACAATTTCTAACAAACGGTAGCAATTTATAACAATTGGTAGCAATTTTTTCTAATTTATAAAATAAATTGGAACATTTCTAATGAATTGGTAACAATTTATAACAATTGCTAATAAATTTTAACAATTTCTGATAAACGGTAGCAATTTATAACAACTAGTACCAATTTCTAATAAATTATAACAATAGTCAACAATTGGTAGCAATTTATAATAAATTTATAACAAGTTATAACAATTGGTAGCAATTTCTAATTAATTTTAACAATTTCTAACAATTGGTACCAATTTCTAATAAATTTTAACAATTTCTAATTAATTTTAACAATTTCTAATTAATTTTAACAATTTCTAATAAATTTTAACAATTTTTAACAATTAATACCAATTTCTAATAAATTTTAACAATTTATAACAATTGGTACCAATTTCTAATGAATTAAAACAATTCCTAAACAATTTATAACAATTGCTAGCAATTTCTAATTAATTTTAACAATTTCTAACAATTGGTAGCAATTTCTAATAAATTTAAACAATTTCTAAACAATTTATAACAATTGGTAGCAATTTCTAATAAATTTATAACAACTTATAACAATTGGTACCAATTTACAACTATTTTGGCCTACTGAATAATATAAAATAATATATAGGGACTTACTTGCAAAAACATGCAGAGAAGGAGAAATCTGGGAGAAAGAGAGAATGTGAGGAGAGATAGTGTGAAATTTGATGAAATGAATTGTGAGGAAATTTCGGAACAGTGCACACATATATATAAAATTATTTTTTTGAGCGACCGGCTACTAAGTAGCCGGTTTGGGCATTTTTGACAAAATTTGAGATTTCTGAGCAGAATTGGCGAAATTAAGAAGTTAGTAGGCATGGATAAAAATGACGGCCATTTTGCATTCTTTTCCCACAAAAACCTTAGCTTTCATTTCCAATTTATAGAATATGATATTACCGCTCTACTCTTGCTCTCTCTTCCTTCATTGCGTGCGTGTGTGTCCTGAATGCGTGTGCATGTGAGGCCTAAAATTTTGGAAGGTTATGAATTAAGGCTGCAACTTTTTTTTTTTTTTTGTTTCTTTTATTTGTCGAATAAATTATACTAATATCTTAGTTTTAAAATACTAGACAATTCTGTACTTTTTATTATTTTAATCACGTCCATAATAATATCTCAAGAGTGAGGTTATGGTCATATCCATATTATGGATTAACTTTTGCAATAGAATTCTATCTCTATTTTTAAAGTTCAAACAGTCGATGTTAACCATTTAACATAATTTCCATACGAAAATGTATTTGTAGACCAAATTTTACATTTTTTAGAATTTTTTTTACTATTTTTTAGATTGTTAAAAAACTATTCTTTTAAAATGGTTCAGAATTTTCAAATCAAGTGATTTTCTATCAATCTAAAAAAAAATTCTAAAAAATTATTCTTTTTAAATGGTTCATAATTTAGATGTATTTTAATTGTACTAGTGAGAACATTTGCATTAATTTCTATTTTTCCATTTGGTTGCTTCTTCTTCATATTTATTGTTATTTTTGATGAAAAATGCTTAATCTTTTTATATTGATATAATAAAATCAAATTCTTAAAAACAAACAAACATAATAATGAAATAAATATAGAAAATATAAAAAAAACAAAAAAACTTACAAAAATAACAATAGACGGTAAAAAAAACACCATGTTCGCTGTTTAAAATGCACAGACATATATGGGCGTCCGCCAAATGAAATGGCGGACAAGCCCTTTTGGTATCCGTCATTTCATTTGGCAGACGTGGTAGAAATTTAATTCCACAGAAAAAGTGACAATTTGGTTTAATTTTTTTTTTGGAAAAGTGGTATGAATAAAAATTTCGGCTCAAATTGGTGCCGCATTCTCAGATGAAAACAATATAAGTTACTTGTAACCACTAGGTTCGCTCACATTCCTAAAGGCATGGATCCCATAATTAAGTGAACCACACAAACTCCAGTTTCAAACTGAGGAATTAAGCCGAGAGCTTTTGGTTAATACAAATTTTCCTAATCATGATTCAAATAAAAGTTCTTTTGATGATATTTTTGAAATCATAGGTCAATTTGTCCACAAGTGTACGTGGTGGGCTTCCTCTCACATTGGTAGTTTTAGGTGGTCTCTTATTAAAGAAGTCTCGTAGCTATGCTACTTGGAGTAGCGCATTCCGGACAATGAGTTGGCATGTCGAAGTATAAAATTGTAGCGAGATCATATGCACCAGCTATGAGGACCTTCTATTTGCTCTCAAGTCATGTTTCATATACTTTGCTGCTTTTATCGAAGACTATACTATCAATGCCCAATTATTATTTCGAATATGGATTGCAGAGGCCTTCACACCACAAAAAGATAACAGGACATTGGAAGAAACTGTTTAGACTTTCTTAGAGGATCTCGTTTAAATGTATTACATCTTCATTTACTAATATACACATGTTGATTTAACATGCTGATTTTAATTGAATAGTCTCAAATCTATAGCTTATATAAACAACATTAAACTAAATTGTTTTGATATTAACTATTTTCCTGATGGTATACATCTTGAATTATTGTACTTAATTTTCATAAATGTTTATATTATTTAACATAAAACAGTACTTTATTTCTTAGCTTGAAATTTTTGGGCCACAGTACGCAAGCTATATTACATTTAGAACGACTTCAAAGTCCAAACTGATGGGATTCGACCATTTAATTTAATATTTTTTCATTGTATGCTATGAACATGGTTCAATAAAAATAAAATATTAAAAGGACCTAATAAGCATATCTCATCTTTTCTTAATTTGGTTGATTTGTTCGTCACTCTGCATCAGTCCGTGTTTGATATAGAACTTCTAGTTTGCTTTGATATGTGTTTGTACTAAAAATATAGCTCTGATCAGTCTAATAATATCGTTAATTTTATTCATAGACAAATTGATCAAGTTTAATTGAGACTCTCAAACTCATAGACAAATCCTAAAAAATATATCCGGTTCATGATTGTCTGAGACATTTTTACAAACACCTCATGTGCATATTCCTATCATGGTAGGTACCAACTACCAAGTACCAAATACCAACAAATTAACATTCGACACACACAAGAAGGAACCCATCTACACTGCCGAGAGCCTAATAAATCTCAAGTAAAAAGATGCAACAAGAAAAAGGCCCTGTAACAAACTAACAAAGGAAGCCGATGAAAGCATAATGAGGAAGATGGTGCTAACGAGCACCAATTCACCCCCATAAACACCAACAGACACAACCATACTCAATTTAAAACTAAATTAATAATAAATTGGTAATGCTAATTGCTGGTAAAATGACGAAGTTGGGTTATATGTTGAGTAAAATTGATAAAAAGAGTTCTCAGTCTGATACAACGTTACTCAAGAGAAATATGATAAGAGGTTATCTTCCCTCATATCTTAACTATCCTTTCAACATTTTATCCTCGGCTCCATTTCACTCTTAATGGCTAGTGGGTCCCATTTGGATAACGATCCTGACTTGGGGGACCCAATCTTCAGTGTACCCTTCTTACACTTTTCAATTGGTCTATCTAAAGGGCCATATTGTATATTTGTATCCCATTTCTTCAGGAATTATTCTCTGGCTAGTCCATAGAACTCAGATGGCCTCCGGTGCTGTTTGAAATCTTTTGCTCGCTTTCATTTGACTAAGTTAAATAAAATTTAAACGGTATCCACCAATTTTGAATTTGGTGCTAACAACAACTCTGTAGTTCGCCTCGGTCTGTGCGGCAACTCTCCTGTCCCCTTTCATCCTCCGTTGTGACAGCAAGTAATCTCCATGGCAGTGTGATGATGGTCATAATCTAGATATCTGCGGTGATCCTTCAATTAAAATTTATAAGAGTTTACAATTTTAATCTAGATATCTGCGGTGATCCTTCAATTAAAATTTATAAGAGTTTACAAGTTAAATGTAGCGAATACTTTTTTTTTCAAACAAAAAATAAAATTTTGTATTACACTACTACATAAAAGGCGACTATATATACAGTTAAAAACCCTAATGAAATACGTTTCCGCAACTGTGTTCGCGCGCATCATATATGAAAGTGTCAATAGATTGTACACCGGTGCGGAACCGTGTCTATATAAACTTTAAATACACAGTTACTACAAGAGAACTGTGTCAGATCTAAAAAAAATACGCTAAAATAGAAGATTTATAGACGGTCAGGATAAATGTATATGACAACAAGGGTTACATACATAGTTCCACCAAAGAAACTGCGTATGATTCAAGGGAATCATACACGATTGCTTCATATAAACCATGTATGTTACCTAGGGGTGCACAAAAAATTCGTAGTTCGTAATTCGATTCGAATTTGATTCGGAAAAGTTCGAAAAAAATTCGATTTGAAATTAAATTCGATTCGAAATTATTCAAACCAGTTCGGTTCGAAATAATTTCGAATCAAATCCGAAGTTGGACAGATTCGGTTCGTAAAGGTTCGCGAACCTGAGAAGTTCGAATATAATGCGGAGATCCGTGTAATCCAGACCGTCCATCATTATCAAAATATAACCCAGCGTCCCAGCGACTCAAGTCTCAAAAATTTCAGACTTCAGAATTAATTTTTTATTCTTTTTATCTTTTCGCTCCTTCTCTCTTTCTCTCCTCTCCGTCTCTTCTTTCTCTCCTCTCTCCTTTCTCTCCTCTGTTTGTCTCTTCTTTTCTCTTCTTTCTCTCCTTTCTCTCCTTTCTCTCCTTTCTCTCTCTTCTTTCTCTTCCTTTCTCTCCTTTCTCTCCTCCCTCCGTCTCTTCTTTTCTCTTCTTTCTCTCATTTCTCTTCTTTCTCTCCGTCTCTTCAGTCTCCTTTTTGTCCTTTTTCTTCAGTTTCCTTCCTCCACTCCGACGATCTATCTCCGGCCACCTCTATCCTCCGCTCCTCCGTTCTCAGCCGGTTCGACGAACCAAATCGAATTAGTTCGAATTTCATCGAATCAAATTCAAACCTAAGTCTTAAGTTCGAAACTGGGTTCTCATTTCGAACCAGTTTGATTCGAATTTTCACGAACTCGAATTCGAACCTTGGCAGGTTCGGTTTGGTTTGGTTCGTTTGCAGCCCTAATGTTACCCTTCTTACATGGTTTGTTTTTAAGAACCATGTATGATTTGTATTTTGTTTTTATACAGTTGATAATAGACTAGCTCCATATTTGCTAGTCATTAAATATACAATATTATATATCCATATACATCCATAATTCAGGAAATATTTAACATTTACAACATACATAAAATAATATTCAATATTCAACATTCAACATACAAAACATACAGAAAATAATATCTATTTTCAACATTTAACATACATAAACATCCATAATTCAACAAATATTCAACATACATGTCCCCAAATATATATTCAACAAATATGACTATACTTAGCCGTGTATTAATGGTCATGTGGCAGTGTCTGTAAGATTATGTGGCGTGTTCTCAAATACTTACCGTTGTGTTTGGCTTATCTTTCGTACTTAGCTTATCTTGTTGTTTAAACTCTTTCACGAACCACAACTTTTTCAAAGAGAGTTTGTGTAAGAGATTAAACAACAAAGAAAGCTAAATATGAAAGGTAGTTCAAATTGTTGGTCCCTAAAGGCACGTGGGGGGGGGGGGGGGGGGGGGGGGGGGGGGGGGTGGGGGATAGAGTATTTTTAATTTTTTTAGTTAAGTTACAAATTTCTAAAGTGTCTTAAAGTTATTCTCGACGGAAACTTGAATAATTTGGTCCTAAATTAAAATATAAAATAATAAAATAAAGAGTAGAGTTTAGAGACACTTGACACAAGATTTGATTACGGAGTTCGGCACTAACGCCTACATCTCCGGGGCACGCGCCTTCGAGATTGCGCGCCTTTCTTTATCCAATGAGAAATGAAGTACAAGGTGGAACCGGTGAGCCCTTACAACGTTTTGGGAATCACACAGCCCGAGCACGTAATCAACTTAGCGGATAAATTAACAAGGTGAGCAACTAAGGCTCACAAGATAAAATGTGTTTGTAGGGAATCATCACTTCATAATTTGAATAAATTTACCATACAAAAGTTGTAGATCTCGGTCTTCTGAAGATTTCAAGATTGTATTCACGTAAATCGAAGTTTGTATGACCAAATGGTGGCCAAAATAAGAACTGTGTGTAAACTGTCGAGTATCAACCGTTACCATGGCAAAAATCACTTCCTCGTCTGTAGCACCACAGATTAATTCAATTTAATTGTCACCTGATTAATTCAATTTAATTGTCACCACAGATTAACTCAATTTAATTGTCAGATCATAAACCTTTCTCCCTCCTTTTTCTTTTCCTATTTTTCTTATGGGTTAACCGGGTTCTGACTCTTACAACCTCCTTCTCAGTGATTAACTCATCAATCCTTCCTAGAACCTTCTTCAACTTTCTACTCATCTTGGATCGAAATATAACTGGATTTTCAAGGGAGAAAAAACCACTTACATTCCTGATGTTGTAGCCGCGTCTCATGGCATCCTGGCCTCGGCACTTATCAAGAATGTTGTTAGCATCATTGATAGCTGATTTTAGCTTGGTCATCCAGGATCTCACTGACGGTTTATTATTCCCTTGCTCCTCGGCGTCGGTCAAAACGTCCTGGACCTCAAGCAGCTTGTGTTCAAGCTTCTTGCGCAGGTCACCAATGCCCCACATCTCGCTGATCCTTTGCATTAGTAAGTCTCCTGATTTCTGGACCACGATTGGAACCAGAGATGATAGCAACAGGTCTATCATCGATGAATTGGAACCAGAGTTAATTTTAAGGGCACTTTTTTGCCCCTCAGAGCAGAATTGTTTGGGCGAGAAGAAAGATGGGAATGAATTGAGTTTATAAAAGGGAAATGGACTGGAGAGAATGCAAAGTTTGAGATTCTTTGCTTTTTCATCTTTTGTTTGTTACGTGAATTGCAGTGCAAAGTATTTTTAAGAGTTAATTTTTTATGGGAAAAATGTACCTTCAGAGACTTTTCCAATTTTTTATGGGCACTTTTTTTTGTCTCCTAATACTTTTGTTTGTTACGATTGGAGATCTTTTGTTTGTTACGTGAATGCAGATTCGTCCCAGAGGAGGGAGGCACCGGGCACGCGAGCTGAGCTTGGGAACGAAGGAGACGGTGCGCGACTCAGTGGGAACCTGATTCGGATCAGATCGACTAGTTAGGTTAGAGTGAATTATTTCCGAGTTCGGGCCGAGTTTGGACAGAGCTCAAATTAAACTCAGCTCAATTTGAACTCATTTAAGAGCCCGACTTAAAGTTCATGAGTTGGTCCAACTCATTTAGCAGACCTAAATTTTACCCCTACACTTTTTGTTATGTTTAATATATCCCTTAACTCTTTTTATTCTTTTTTATTTACCCATAAAATTAATTACTCACATATTATATTAAGATCTATATTTTTCCATTATAACACTTGTTTTGTATGCTTTTATTCCCAACTTGAATAAACCGGCCTGTTGTGTATGAATAAACTTGTAGAATCTTCAATAAATTTTTGCAAACAATTTTTTTTTATTTGAGATTCAAAGTGATTTCTTTAATTTTTAAAGTAAATAGAAAATTAACCCTTTTTTTTTTAAAAGCTCGACCTGATATGTCCAACAGGAAATTAGATCTTACACATATTGTATGTGGCTATCCACTTAGAATTTTTTTTGAGATATAATTAAATTGAGAAGACATACACTTAGTTTTTTTTTTATTATGTAATAGTTTTACAATTATAAATAACAAAAATGAATATTGGCTGATCTTGTTTGATGCATGTCGTCCCAAGTAAAGAATATGAGAAAAAAATATTACATTTTGAATTTATTTAGAACAAGATCAATATAATGAAAAATCAGTGTTAGCTGAAGATTTTGACAATTTAATTAGGGTCATTTGCATATTTTTGACAATTTAATTAGACTCGACTGCTCATTTTGGGTGTTTGTTCCTTCATGTTTGGTAATCATGTCATTATATAATTAAGAAAATAATACATTATAGTACAGGGAAGACTTATAGAAATAAAAAAATTTCTTTTGAAAGAAAAAGAAAACATAAGAAAATAATTCAAAATCTGCACATTACATGCTATCATATCCACACTATTAAACATTGATTGGAAAGTAATAAATTATAAATCAATTTTTTGAGAAGTCTAAGGACAAAATTATAATTCAATGTTGAACATGTTTTTTTTTTTTGTTTGAATTTCTAACTAATTAAGCAGAAGTGGTCCGTTGGCTTACATTTAGGGCCATATTGTATATTTGTATTCCTGTTATTTCTTCAGGAATTATTCTCTGGCTAGTTCATAGAACCCAGACGGCCTCCTGCGCTGTTTGAAATCTTTTGTTCGTTTTCATTTGACTAAGTTAAATAATTTTTAAACGGTATCCACCAATTTTGAATTTGGGGTTGCTAACAACAGCTCTGTAGTTCGCCTCGATCAGTCTGTGCTCCTGTCCCCTTTGTTCCGCCGTTGTGAGTCTTGTGACAGCAAGTAATCTCCATCACATTGTGATGATGGTCATAATCTAGATATCTGTGGTGATCCTTCAATTAAAATTTATAAGAGTTTACAATTTAAATGTAGCAAATACTTTTTTTTCAAAAAAAAAAAAATTCGTATTACACTACTACATAAAAGGTGACTATACAGTTAAAAACTCTAATGAAACACGTTTCCGCAACTGTGTCCGTGTGCATCATATATGAAAGTCTCAATAGATTGTACACCGGTGCGGAACCGTGTCTATATAACTTTACATACGGAGTTACTACAAGGGAACAGTGTTAGATCTAAAAAAATACGCTAAAATAGAAAATTTACAGATAGTCAGGATAACTGTATATGACAGCAAGGGTTATGTAAACAGTTCCACCAAAGAAACTGTGTAAGATTCAAGAAAATCATACACGGTTGCTTCATATAAACCGTATATGTTACCCCTATTACATATACAGTTGATAATGGGCTAGCTCCATATTTGCTAGTTATTAAATATTTAATATTACACATCCATATACATCCATAATTCAGGAAACATTAAACATTTGCAACATACAGAAAATAATATTCAATATTCAACATTCAACATACAAAACATACATAAAATAATATTTTATATTCAACATTTAACATACATAAACATGATCAGAATCCGCTGCTCGCCAAATTGGCAAGCAGTCACCTGCTTTTCCAAATCAAACCATTAATCCGTGTTGAAATTTGTTCATGAAAAAATTCAACGATTTGATTTGGAAAAGCAGGATCCTGCTTGCCACATTGGCGAGCAGCAGAGTCAGATCCACATAAGCATCCATAATTCAACAAATATTCAACATACATATACACATACATGTCCCCAAATATATATTCCACAAATATTACTATACTTAGCAGTGTATAAATGGTCATGTGGCAGTGTCTAAAAGATTATGTAGCGTGTTCTTAAATACTTACCATTGTGTTTGGCCTATCTTTCGTACTTAGCTTACCTTGTTGTTTAACTCTTTCGCAAACCACAACTTTTTCAAAGAGAGTTTGTGTAAGAGTTAAACAACAAAGAAAGCTAAATATGAAAGGTAGTTCAAACCCATCAGTGAGATTTTAGAGACACGTACGAGTCAGAACATAACCCGCTGTTTTTTTTCTTCAATCCAGACTACTACTAATTTTCCCTTTTTATAGAAACCTTGCTCACCCCTTTTTCTTTTCCTAATTTTCTTTTGGGTCAACAGGGTTCTGACTCTTACAACCTCCTTCAGAACCCTTGCAAGCTCTTTCTCAGTGACCAACTCATCAATTCTTTCTAGAATCTTTTTCAACTTTCTACTCATCTTGAATCGAAATATAACTGGATTTTCAAAGGAGAAAAAGCCACTTACATTCCTGATGTTGTGGCCGCGTCTCACGGCATCCTGGCCTCGGTACTTGTCAAGAATGTCATCAGCATCATTGACAACTGATTTCAGCTTGGCCATCCATGCTCTCACCGACGGTTTAATATTCCCTTGCTCCTCGGTGTCAGTAATTAGTACGTCCTGGACCTCAAGCAGCTTGTCTTCGAGCCTCTGGCGCAGGTCACCAATGCCCCACATCTCGCTGATCCTTTGCCCCAGTAATTCTCCTGATTTCTGCACCACGATTGGAACCAGAGATGATAGCAACAGGTCTGTCATTGCTGAATTGGAAGTGTCTTTAGTGACAAGAGTTAATTGTGAGGGCACTTTTCTTGTCTCTCAGAGCAAAATTGTTTAGGCGAGAAGAAAGATGGGAATTATTGGGTTTATGAAGGGGAATGGAGTGGAGAGAATGCAAAGTTTGAGATTCTTCCTTTACTTTTTCATCTTTTGTTTGTTACGTGAATTGTAGTGTGAAGTATTTTTTATAGGGAAAATGTATCTTCAAAGACTTTTCCAATTTTCTATTTATCCCTACTGCCCTCTCACTCTTTGTTATGTTTACCTTAACTCTTTTTATTCTTTTTTATTTACCAATAGAATTAATTACTCACATGTTATTAAGATCTATATTTTTCCATTATAACACTTACCTTTACCTAACATATTTTTAGTTACGACCCCATTAAATACTTATTAAACATATACCATCCTAATTCGTTTAATTCACAAAATATTACCCGCGCATTCTCAGTCCGCGCACCAAATTAAATTGGTGCACGGACTGGAGAAGCACATCAAAAGTTCACCGACTGAGAGTGCGCACCAACTCTTTTTTGTTTTTGTTTTTTTTGTTTCTCTTATTTATTTATTTATTTTTAATTATATTGAGAGAGATGTCAAGTGGGTTGACTCTGACTGCCTTCATTGCCAAGGTTTATTGGGCCCTTTGTTATGTGGGAAGGTAAATTAATTATCTTATGTGGTTAACTCTCTAGAATTTTTATTAGTAAAATCTAATACAATTTTTATTATTCCTAAACGCAAGTGCTAGCTTCACAGATGAGTTACTAACACCCAAAATATAATTCATTATGGGGTAACTGTTATGAATTATATTGAAATATATCTCAATTTATATTTTAGAACGTTAAATCATATTATATCATGCACCAAAAATAACTATAAAAATATAATTTAACAGTGAGAAATTTAATGGATGTACCTTAATTTGTTCATGGAATACACTAAATTATATTTTTGGTGTTAGTAACTCATCCGTGAAGCTAGCCTTTGCGTTTAGGAATAATAAAAATTTGTATTAGATTTTACTAATAAAAATTCTAGAGTGTCAACCACATAATTAAGATAATTAATTTACCTACCCACATAACAAAGATAAGGCCCAACCGCCCAATAAACCTTGGCAATGAAGGCAGTCAGAGTCAACCCAATTCACATCTCTCTCAATGCAAAAAAACATAACAGAGAAAAAAAAAAAGTTGGTGCGCACTCTTAGTCAGCGCACCAAGGGTGCGCCTTTCCAGTCCACGCACCAGCACAATTTGGTGCGCCGACTGAGGATGCATGAGTACGTAGTATTTTGTTAAATAAGTTGATTAAGGTGGTATATGTTTAATTAAGATTTAATAGAGTAGTAACTAAAAAAATTTTGGTCTAATAGCTAAGGCACATGATCTCTATATGAGAAGTCATGAGTTCGAAATTCAAATGAGTGAAATTATTTATTGTAATAACAAATGTATTAAATAGTTAGGTGGCTTGATCTCCAATCATTACTTAAAAAAAAAAAAAAAATTGGTACCTTTACTTATGGAGCTTTGTATGCTTTTATTCACAACTTGAATAAACCGGCATGTTGTGTATGAAGAAACTTGTAGAAGCTTCAATAAATTTTTGCAAACTATTTTTTTTCAGATTCAAAGTGATTTCTTTTTTTAAAGTAAATAGAAAATTAATTCTTTTTTTTAAAAGCTCGACCTGATATGTGTCCAACAGGAAATTAGATCTTCGGTAACATTTGTTGACACATATTAATTGTATGTGGCAATCCACTTAGAATTTTTTTTTTTGAGATATAATTAAATTGAGAAGACATCCACTTAGAATTTTTTTTATTACGTAATAGTTTTACAATTATAAATAACAAAAAGGAATGGCTGATCTTGTTTGATGCACGTCGTCCCAAGTAAAGAATATGCGAAAAAAATATTACATTTTTAATTTATTTAGAACAAGATCAATATAATGAAAAATCAGTGTTAGCTGAAGATTTTGACAATTTAATTAGACTCAACTGCTCATCTTGGGTGTTTGTTCCTTCGTGTTTGGTAATCATGTCATTATATGATTAAGAAAATAATACATTAAAGTACAAGAAAGACTTATAGAGATAAAAAAATTTCTTTTGAAAGAAAAATAAAACATAAGAAAATAATTCAACATCTGCACGTTACATGCTATCACATCTACACTATTAAATATTGATTGGGAAGTAATAAATTAAAAATCTGTTTTTTTGCTACCTCTGAAGGGTAACAATTTATAAATCTATTTTTTTGGAAATCTAAAAGGACAAAATTATAAATTCAATGTTGAACATTTTTTTTTTTGGAATTTCTAACTAAGCAGAAGTGGTTTGTTGGCTTACATTTAGGGGTGAAAACAATATGGATAATATACGGTCTGTATTCGATCTGTATTCCAAAAATTAGATGTGGATACCCGATATCCGAAAATCCATGTGGATAAGAATACTGATATAATTTTATGTTTCAGTTATCCTTATCCAAATAGTAGATATATACCATATATTTTAATATATATTATGAAAAATTATGTTATTCACCATTATAATTAGATAAATATTATGAACTTTAGTATTTTTTTTAATATTTTTTTATATTATTTTAATAAATATCCGATCCGATCCATATCCTTATCTTAAAAATAAAAAAGGAGATACGAATATGATTTTACCGCTATCTGCTTCGTATCCGCTCCATTTTCACCCCAACTTGCATTTTTTTCAATTCTTATAATTTCCGTTTGATTTTTGTTTAGTTATAGTTGATTTGGCTCAAAATTACTAGTGGTGCATAATAAGTATTGTTACAACCTGAAATTTAAATATGATTAACTAATAATAAATCATAGTTAAGGGTATATTAAAGACAAATTTAATTAACGGATAATTAAAATTTCGCAACTTATTATAATTTTTTTAGATGAAGATAACAAAATAAAATTTATAATGTTAAAAAAAAATCAAATTAACCTTAACAATTGAACTATATTTGTACCAAAGAATAATAATTAGACAATTGTTTAACCAATTGAGTAAGTGTAAAATTTAAACATCAAAACCTCAATGCAAGTTTAATAAAACGAAATATGAATTTAAAATAATTAAAACTTATGCACAAAATGAAATGACCAATCATAAACAATAAATTACGATCAAAATCTAATTAATTAAATGAGAAAATAATTTAAAAACTTTAAAACAAATTTTTGGCAATTCAGAAACTTGATGATGAATTTATAAATCTAGAATTTAATGCAACAAAGAATGAGACAACCCGCCACACGAATGACAACATAGGACTCACCTTTCATTTCCATTTATTTATCTCTCACAGTGTTGTAAAATGCGGTTCATGCGGTCTCATATGCGGCCGTATATGCTTATGCAGTTCGATTCTGCATGAAATTTTTTATGCAGTCTCATACATGCGGTTTCGCATGAAAATCACATATTTCAAATTTAAAGATGCATATTGATTTTTAATTATGCAATTATTTGAATCTGGCATCATGCAATTCTATCACTGAGTGTCAATTAATTAATTATTTGCATCTAGTTTAGAAAAAATTATTTGCATCTAGTTAATTTAGTGAGTTACTTGAGGAATAATGCTCTGCTCAGATCCAATTAAGATATGCTCAGACCCAATTCATTAAATGATTTTAATATGCTGAAATTTGATATAATTCTTTTCTTTGACATGTGAACAAGTTATTTTTAATGGAAATATATTATATGTTTCGAGTGAAAATAAATTAATACGTAGTTTAAGATCCGCACATATAAGTCCGTATTAAAATCTGCTTATGCAGTATGCAGTGACCTTCCACATGAATGAACAAAACCGTATTTTACATATGTAATATGCAGTAATCATCCACATGCATGAACAAAATCGCATTTTACAATATTGCTCTCACCTATTTCTTTTACAAGTGACCCCATTCATTAAATCCCTCCTCTCTCTTATTTTCTATTCCTCCTGGGGAGAAGGAATTGGTTCCAAAACTCAAATTCATCCTTTCTATTTCTAATCCTACGACGACGACTTGTTCCCATTCCCCACTTAGTCTCTCTCTCTCCCTCACTTACAGCGGACCCCACCTCTAATAAGATCCTCTTCTTTTCTTCCTGGACAAGGAATCCCCTTCTCCCTCTCTTCGCTCTCAGCGCAAAAACACCCCCTCCGTATTCGAGTCATACCTAGAGTGGGAAGCGACAAAGACTTTGACCAAGCCTTACTTACCTCCCTGTCCCATTGCATTCAAGTCTCCCGCACCGACTTCGAAGACTTCGTGTGCACCTAGAGGGGAAAAAACTTGTCTTCTTCCTTCTTACGATGTTGGAAAAGACCCAGCTACATTTATCATCCATCATACTTCTTCGGTACGTTTCAAACTTTGTTCATTAAAAATAATATGTTAACAAATTAGACATCCTAAGTCTTTGCTTTACCTATATATCGGGCCCACCAGCCACTGAGATTTTAGATGGTCAAGTCAAGCGGGGCATTATTTTAAATGATAGATGATCGATGGTTGTAAAACTTGCTTCTTTAGTAATTCGAATAAAAACATGTATCTTTACACTAGATAGTCTCTATCTAGATTTCAAAAAAAAAAAAACATGTATCTTCGTGGCATTTCTTTACATATAAAAAAAACCTTTCCTTTTGAAACACTACATGCAAGAGCAAGCAATCTCGGCAAATAACGGATGATGCAATGAAATCAAGAACATCGCTATTGCTATTCCTATCCTAAACTCTTAACGGGGTAAGGATATTAACAGATCTGATTTGGCTTTATGCAGCGCACAAGTCCTATACTTCTTCCATTTAATTTTATTGCTTGTACACTGTAGGAAGCCAAGAAAGCACTGTTAACATATTTAGCGCTTAATGGATGCTGTCTAGTATCTTTTTAAACTATTAAAAGCTGGGTGCCAATCAATACAAACATCGTTATTGAAGTATATCTTTTTGTAAGTTATCTTTGGTTTATGCCACTACTAACTATTGTCTATTGAAATAGAAATTTACAACTTGTAGGTTTTTGTTGGTTTTAGCAAGGAAAATAACAGAGGTTGCTACAGGAATTACAACATCATCTGATATGGATCTCATGTCAGGTATGATCCTCTTTGCCATTAGAGCACAGATTGGGATTCCAATCAAGTACAATAGATTGTCGATTGTAGAATTTTTTCTCTCTGAGTCCTCTACAATCAAGATTGAGAGATATTTATATTATGTTAATTTTTCTTTTAAGACTTTGAAGTTTAAACAATTGATTGGCAGAAAAATAATTAACATAAAGATACTAGAAGGATTGAGTAGAACTTACTGAATGATATTGAAAGTTTATGAAGCATCACACTCGACTTCCCTACGATAGGTTCAGCAATAATTGGTTTTATATCTTCAGCTAAATTGTCAACTTGCACAAGAGTTGGTTCTCCTATTCAGTCAAAAAAAAATGTTTACAATTTCGAAATTAGATTAGTTAGAAATATTCAGGCTTGGCCTAAAGCTTGAGTATACAAAGAGCAAACTTACTTTTCTTGAACTTGTCCATGGCCTGACCCATTTTGTTAGCTTGTGGAAAAAAGTGCTCAATATATAATCTGGTCAATATATAAATGACCAGAACAATAGGATTTCCCAAGTAGAAAGCAAAGTAGGCAGCTTTAAGAAAAGGCAAGCACAAATGGTAAGGATAACCTAGGATCAACTAACTTCAGATTCTCTCTCTCTATAACAAGCAAGAGGAGAGTAAGCTACAATGATCCTCTTTTATAAATCACAGCTTAATTCAGACTCTAACATGAAATTCTGGCAAGGACATCTGTATGAAATCATAACAATAGCTCATATTTTATATGGTAACAAAAAACAACAATCTACAAAACATTAAATAACCAAAGAAAGTAATAAGTCTCTCCAAATACATGACTAAATTTCAATGAATAAACTAAAATCAATATATCCATTAAAAAAGAATGAAAAAGGTCTGTGTAATACACAAGTATAGAGTTTTTGTTCGTTCATCAGCAAAAACATGAACTTTGAATAACTGTTCACAGCAGCTCTTGGCTTTAAAAGTGTGAGGTTATTTGTGGCATCTTATATTAGAATATTGAACTTTTATTTTGTTGTTTTTTATTATCTTCTCTTTTCTTTTCATTTTTATTTTGTTCTTGTTTATTACTTCTGGCAGTATGTCGCTTCTTTTGACCTGGTTGCTTGTGAAAAAGGTGTTGTTAGTCAATTGGAATTGAGGGAAACAATAGATGCTAATTTCTTTGTACGGGAAATTCAGCATCAATGCAATCATGGGAGTAGTGAGAGAGGAGTAACAACAAAATTGGATACTGGTAATCGAAGTGGGATGGTAGAAGGATCAACGAATACAAGGAGGAAGCTACTAGTAAATGAGGGATCAAGGAAAAGAAAATGGAGGGTACTGGTAATCGGGAATCAGTGAATGTGGAAAGTTACAAGCATAACTCCAAAGTTAACCCATATAAAATTATAAATTAGTATCCATATAAATTGTGATTGTTTTTGAAAAAATCAGTGGTTGAACCGGTCGACCCACCGGTCGAACCAATAAACCGTTGACCCGAAGGTTTACCGGGTCGATGTCCAGTTCAGTTCTGATAACATTGCTTAAAACAGGGAGAGTTGAAGAGCACTACCAGGAACCCTTGATTCGTATAGTAAGTAATTGTTTCTTGATTTGTTACTGAGAGAGACAGTTACAGTTAATACAGTTACAATATTAACTGAGTGGAGGGGCAGATGGGGAATGATATTATTAATAAAAAAAATTATTTCATAGACAAGCGCGCACATACTCATGAAAATACATAGTAATTTATACCCATCTATATTACAAAGATCTTCCATATATCCATCTATATTACAAAGATGTACAAATTTGATCATCTTAGTTAAGATTATAGAAAGGAAAATAACAAAGCCAGAGGTTGCTACAAAATTTACAACATCATCTGATATGGATCTCATGCCAGTATGATGAATTCGTATCCTCTGCATTAACTCAAAAGGAAATCTTTGAGTTAATGCATCTCAGCTGTCCAACCCGCTTTAAGATCCATGTAGATAAGATCCGCACTAATATTACAATTAGACGGCTAGATTGACTCTGTTTAAAATTAGACGGCCTTAATGCATTAACTGAAAAGATTCTCTTTTGAGTTAATGCAGAGGATACGTGTTCAGGTATGATCCTCTTTGCCATTAGAATACAGATTGGAACTCCAATCAAGTACAAGAGAATGTCGATTGTAGAATTTTTTAGCAAGGAAAATAATGAAGCCAGAGGTTGCTACAGGAATTACAACACGATCTGAGATGGATCTCATGCCAGGTAAGATCCTCTTTGCCATTAGAGCACAGATTGGGAATCCAATCAAGTACAAGAGAAAGTCGGTTGAGTCCTCTACAAACAAGATTGAGAGATATTCATATTATGTTAATTTCTCTTTTAAGACTCAAAGTTTAAACAATCGATTGGCAGAAAAATAATTAACATAAAGATACTATGAGGATCGAGCAGAACTTACTGATCAATGATATTGAAAATTGCCTGGTGCAAATCAACATACCCGACCTCCTTATCATAAATTCAGCAATAATTGGTGTTATATCTTCAGCTAACATGTCAACTCGCACAGGAGTTGGTTCTCCTATTCAGTCAAAAAAAAAAAAAGGACAAGAAAAAATAAATGTTTACAATCTCGAAATTAGATTAGTTTGCAATATTCAGGCTTGGCCTAAAGCTTGAGTATAAAAAGGGCAAACTTACCTTTCTTGAACTTGTCCATGACCTGACCCATTTTGTTAGCTTGTGGAAAAAAGTGGCCAATGTATAAACTGGTCAATATATAATGTCTATGGCAAAGGAATTCCCTAGCAGAAAGCAAAGTAGGAAGCTTTAAGAAAAGGCAAGCACAATTGGTAAGGATAACCTAGGATCAACTAACTTCAGATTCTCTCTCTTATAACAAGCAAGTAAGAGGAGAGTAAGCTACAATGATCCTCTTTTATAAATCACAGCTTAATTCAGACTCTAATATGAAATTCTGGCAAGGACATCTGTAAGAAATCCTACCAATAGCTCATATTGTATATGGTAACAAAAAACAACAATCTACAAAACATTAAATAACCAAAGAAAGTAACAAGTCTCTCAAAAAACATGACTAAATTTCAATGAATAAAACAAAATCAATATATCCATTAAAAAATAATGAAAAAGGTCTGTGTAATACACAAGTACAGAGTTTTCGTTCGTTCATCAGCAAAAATATGAACTTTGAATAATTGTTCACAACAGCTCTTGGCCATAACACGCCTCGGCAGAGTACTTCCATTTCTTGCTTGAAGGCTTCAATTCACAGCCCGATGTGTATTTTGTGATGAATTAACCATAATATCCTGGGCATGACCCAAGTGTGTGCTTTACCTCAAACTTGATTTGATCCATCAACGTCTGGGCATATCTTAAGATACAAAAATTCAACTACTTGGACTTTATGTTTTGTTCCCCCTTTTATCCTTTTTTCAAATTTTACCGAGAGGGGACTCATGGCTGTAATCATCAACCAACCAAAAACCATACTCGTGAAATCGTTTAGTCTTTTTCTCAAAGCCAATGATATAGTTATTGTGTATAATTACATGCATGCCCTTAGTTTCACGGACCCAGGTTTTGTTCTTGAAGTATAGGCCCCCGGTTGGAAATGCGGTTTGAGGCAGAAGATACATATCAACCTGTAATGACATTTCATTTGAAGCAAATAAATAAAATTAAATTAAAAAAGCTAGTTAAATGTTTGGATGCTCTGTGGCCAGTTGGTTTTTGTTACATGTGAAATTGGACTTCCCAGTTAGAAAACAAGATTGGCCAATATTTCCCAATGCAATACAAGACCGAGATAGAGCTGGCCATTTCTGACCCGAACTGGCAAAGACTACCTAATGGGTTACTGGGTTAACTTTTATGTCAGACCCTTGGCAGGTGGGGTCAGGTTCCACATTGAAAGTTTGCAAATTCTGACCAAACCGGCCTGAAAGTATGAAACCAATATGTGACTCCTAATAGTGTATTGTAAAAACACAGTGTGGCAGAGACACGTGCCAGCACGCACAGCTAAGGACATAGCACAACACGGCATAGCCTGTTAGACATGTCATGTCATGACGTGTCCGTGCTGTGTCCTAATTTCTTGGATCGGCACATTTAAACATGGCATGTATTGAAATT
This sequence comes from Carex arenaria, assembly GCA_964058825.1. NCBI lineage: Eukaryota > Viridiplantae > Streptophyta > Magnoliopsida > Poales > Cyperaceae > Carex > Carex arenaria. Next base: position 185,265 of record CAXKVW010000319.1, read on the forward strand.
TTGATGTGTTGGCACAGCACAACACGTGTTCCAACACAGCATGGCACGGTTTCACAACACTAACTCCTAACAAGAGTAATAGGCTTTTTGAAAAAAAAAAAATGAACCTGGCCGACAGTTTTGTTAAGGGCCCAGTTGAAGGCAGGTTGGTCATTAGATTTCTGTGTCTTGGACCAGGGCTGCTCCTGAAGCTCGTTTATCCACTTTTTCAACAACACCTTGGCCCCACTTGTCGGCCTGAGATAAATCATGCAGCTGCAGATGTATGGTCGGCCTTTTTTGCCAGGTGGTGGTAAACCATGAGAATGGTTCAAGGGCTTTACCTGTTATTTCCATATATAACTTAATTACTAAGATCTATAGGTTGTTTTGTCTATTGACTGAATCAATACCAGTTTGTACTAGCTTTGAGCAACACTATTGCTTTTGTTTATGGTTTGTTTAATGTTAGTTCCCACAGTTGTTTGTAATTACATGAAACAGGATCACCAAGGATTAGTTGGACTAAATTGGGCTGATTGTTGCAAAAATGGTATTATGTACTGGTTCAAGTGTGTACCGGGCCAAACATTGGAGTGATGCCTATAGCCTATAGGTAAATAGAGCAGTTGAGGAGATTGAAGAGGAAGCATCACGTACAGCTGCCATATCATCAGTGAAGTACACATCATGGTCCCCCTTGAGATAAGGAAATGGGTCGGCCAACCACACCATGTCAACATCATTATACATGACATTGTAACCCAGCTCCAAGATCTGAAGCAGGTGCCGCGGTCTACGTGAGGTAAAATTGAAGAACCCCTATCAGGCAATACTTCAAACAGTTAGCATGCATAACCATAACATGCCAGAAACGAACAGAAAATGTGGCAAATCTGAATCCAACTACCTGAGATCCGAACTTGTGTGCTGTCTGGGTGTCAGGCACTGGCGGTACCAGAACAGCATGACCAGGCCATCGCTCATTGACTTCATAGAGAGTCGCATAATCCTCAGCCACAACCAAAACCTGCTCATGGTGCCTCTGCCTCGTCACACTAATCAACCAATTATTGAGAAATGGCAGATAGGGGTAACTCACAGCGCAAAGAATCACAGTTCCATTCTTGGCCACGAAGTTAGCAGCTTCTGAGAGGGTATAGTGGCGCCACCTGGCAAGAGGTGACTGATCAGAAGAGAAGGGATAGTGATAGTGAGTTGGGGATTTAAAAAAGAAAAGCGATAAGAGGAGGAAAGAAAGGAGGAGCAGAAGAGGCTTGATGTAGGGAGAGAATTGGTGGGGAAGAAGGGGTGAAGAGGGACGAGGGGAAGAAGGATCGGGATCTCCGACTTGGGGTTTTTGTTGTTGTCTCTGGTGGAGCGACATTGACATTGGTAAGAGAGAAAAGAGACAAGTATCTTGCACGGTGGCTTTTGTGGGAGAGGTAAAGGAGATCTGAAGCGGGGGCGAAGGTTTCTTCTATGTTTAGATTGGAGGAATTGGCGCTGGTGCTAATAATGTTCTATGTTTAGATTGCTAGAGCCATCTCACAGATAGTAGAGAATGGGAGTGTAGTATCGTTGTTCTAATCTGAATTGGATTGAAGTATCGAACATGGGCAATAGTCGGAAAGAATGGAATTTTTTTTATAAACCATAATTAAATTATGAAATAATTTTATGGAACTAACCAAATTATTTTTTTTTTTACAAAAATTATAAAATTTAAAATGCTATTTATGTCCGTCATTTTTTCTTTCGAAAACTAAAATGACATTTCGACCCGATGTGATCTTACAGTTTTTCAGAAAAACATGTGTGACCTACTGATTTTTGGTGAAAACCGCATTGGACCGAAATGTCAGACCAAAATTTTTGTAAAAGAAAAAATAATAATTATGCTGATTTCATAAAATTATATATATTTTTTAATTTATGATTTATAAAAAAAATTCGAAAAATGAAGAGGCAAGAAGAGATCCTGTTCTGCTGCGTCTGTTGCCAAGTTGCTATTAATGTAATGAATCAGGGAGCTCGCTAATAGTGTTTGTATTTTATCCGTATTTTTTTTTTCCGAACTTCTTTAAAATTTAAGACAACTAGGGGTGTAAACGGATTCAGATTATCCGCAAATAATCCGCTCCGAATCCGCTTATAATCTATATCCGGATTAAACGGATACGGATACGAATAATTTTAGTATATGAAAAAATAATATGGATACGGATATGAATAATTACGTGAGGATATAAACAGAGCGGATATCCGTGTATATCCAGATCTGAAATTTAATCTTTCAGCAGCTTTCAATTCATTTTATCCTTACGAAGTTCCCAAAAAATATACATATTCATTTAAGTCCAAAAATTTTGATAGAAAAATCATATAAACTATTAGATAAAGAATTTGTTTTCTAAACCAATAAGCAATTAGTCATGCATAATTGTCACTGTGCAAATTTAAAAAATCTATTAATTTTTTGTCAATTTAGATAATCAAATTAGGTAATTTAAAAAGTCTATTAACTTATGTTAGTTGTAAATAGTTTAGTTTCCTTGTAACGGGTTGTAAATAGTTTAGTTTCCTTGTAAAAAAAAAAAAACTTACCTGGATGATCATCACAGTTGCTTCCTTTTTTATGCAATTTTGAGTTTGTGCTTTGAAGGCTCGGTTTTTCTTAATAGGCATAACTATGATAGAGATGCAAAAATACAAATATTGTTGAAATTAATCTTTTTTAACCAGCATATAAATATTTCTTTAGAGTGCTTCATTAACATGAAACTGTTGAACAAACTTCTTTGTATCAGTTTTATTCCTCCAAGCAAAATGGGATCCCTATGATTCACTTTGAATTCCAAGGTACTTTAAACATGCCTTAGATGATCAACCACCCCCTTTAGTAGAGTGTAAATGAATCGGATATTATCTGGATTTATTTAGATTTGAATCCGAAAAATAGTGAATTTGAATATTTGGATTACGGATCTGATTTCAGATAATTTTTTTACGGATATAGATACAGATACGGTTTCGAATATGAAACCAAATACGGATCTAGATACGGATAATTATTCTGATATTTTCTTTATTTCGGATATCCAAATTTTGTTAGATTGTGAACTAGGCTAGCGGCCTTTTACAATAAAGTTTGAGATATTGAGTCTCTTTATTGGTCAATCTTACACTTTTGGGTCTACAAATAATATATTTTAATATTTATTTCCTTATAGGCATCCTTTCCTACTTTTCTTTTCCTGTGACTCCTATATGGCTAAAAAGAATGTTATTAAGTTTAGGTTGGTATATTTTGATGAACAATTTGATATAATTACTACTTATTATTTTGTTAACATGATATATGTTTTGTAAGCAACAAACTTATGAATAATATTAGATTAATGAGGAGGGATCCAATTACACCTTTTTTTTTGACACATCGTGACATCGTTTTTTTTATAGGTTAATTTTGCGATTTAAAAATCCAAATAGTCGATCCAAACCGTTCAACATGATTGATATACTAAAATGTTCTTAGAGATCAAATTTTATATTTTTTTTACTATTTATTAAGATGGTTATAAAATCGTTGTTTTTCAATGGTCCGAAAACAACGATTTTGTAACCATCTTAATAAATAGTAAAAAAATTCAAAAAAAATGTAAAATTTGATCTCCAAGCACATTTTAGTATATCAATCATGTTGAACGGTTTGGATCGACTATTTGGACTTTGAAAATGGTAGGTGTCAAAACGTGTCAAAAAAAAAGGTGTAACTTGATCCCTCCTCTAGATTAATTTATGAATGGAAAAAATTATATTTAGATGTTATTTTTGCTAGAATGTATATTAGTATTTATTTTTTATTATCCGAATTATAGTGATATCTGTATCCGTATCCGTTCAAAATCCAATCCGTATCCGTATCAGTTTAATATCCGATCTGTATCCGTATCTGTATCCAAGACTATCTGAATCTGTATCCGTATCTGAAAAATTATAACTGATAAGGATACGGTATGACCACTATCTGATCCGTATCCGACTGTTTACACCCCTACCCTTTAGACTTTTACTAGGCCACACTGTCTCCTAGTTACAGAGTCTAGGTTTAATAGAGAATAATTTAATGGACTTAACATAAGACATATAACTTGTGTTGTTTTATGCATAAGTTTGTTTGTTTTAAATCAAAAAGATGCATGGAGAATTACAAATAAAATTCTGCTAAAATAAATTTAATTACACAATAGTGTGTGTGTGTGTTTTTTTTTTTTTTTCATAATTTTGGTCAATGGATGTCACATTTAGGATACTAAATATGAGAGTTACAGCGTATCTTCTGAGCTGTATACAAAATGTTTTATAGAAAATTGTAACAAGTGTTATTACATCTAATTCACATGTAATTGAACCCAAAATTGTGATATAAGTGTCATTATGTCCTGTATTTTGTTGTAATTGAATCCAAATCTACCTAGGAAATTCCAAAATCCGAGTGTTCTATTCTATTTCAATGTACGTTCTCAACTCAATTGATACAACAGCTCAATTTTTGATGCAATTATGTCAAAATAAAAATTAATAGAAAATAAAAATAATAAAAATAATAAAAAAAAATATTTGAAAGACCATAGAATGATCAGTTGATCACGGATGTACAAGATATATAGAATGATCAGTTGATCACGGATGTACAGAATACTTGGTCATACAGCATATCAAGGTCATAATATAGATATATAAAATGGAATTAAATACCCAACATGGTGAATGATTACAAGATAACAGATTTCACCATATTAGAATATTAGTTAGAATCAAAATAAATCCTAACATAATAACTCGAAGTTAGAATAAAATTAACCCAAGTGGCAGCAGTAACGAACTATATTTAAGCGATATCATAGCTTAATATGTGGAAAGGCACCTCAATCTGGGCTTGACTCTTGAGTACCTAAAACCAACATAAGTGAAAAGAAGTAGGGTAAATTTGTAATACTAAAATTACTTTGAAGAAGCACTAATCACTAAAAGAGTTAAGGCAGTCAGATTAAAGCAACTGCACTAAATTTCTAACAAATTAAACAAAAGGATAAATTAATACTCAGTTAAACTTACTTGGCTCTTAGTGCAAGCATCATTGATATCAGAGAGCTATACCAGACTTGGCACAAACCAAGTCCCCATTGAATCAAAAGGGCAAGGCAGTACCTCAGTTGTACCATCTCCTATATTGTATCTACAAAGATATTGCCAGTCTTTCAGGAAGAAAATGCAATTCCCTTTGTATCCAGCAAAGTTACTCGCACAGAAAGATAACCCACAATCATATTGTAGAAACAACATTTGGTCACCGATATCAGTGATTTTCACCCAACAAGGTTTTCCTTCTCCATCACCAAAATAAAGACAATATATATCAAAATGGCATTGCTCAGCCTCATAATACTGGAATAACCTAAGGATCTTTCCTCCCGACTCAATCATAACTATGCGACTCTGGTGGTGCAAGTTGATAATAGGGTTTGTGCCCTCTGGTGGTGCGACTTGATAAGCCAATTTTTTGGTGGCAATATCAACAACATTCGTAATGCCAGTATCTTTGTCGTTGCTGAAGTATTGTCCCATATAAAATGCATTACCACTGTAGCAGCCGCCGACCCCTTCTACATAGACCCAATCGTTAGCCTTAAGTTGCCAAAAAGCCATCATTTTTTGTTGCCCGAGAACACATGTATCATATCCTGATATTACCACAATATCGCTGCCTTCAATTGGATCTGGACCAATATAGTTTGGACACCAACCACCGACTTTAACAATAGGGGCATGGATCACATCATGTGTAAGAGGATTAAGGAGATACCTCTTGGAATTTCTCAAGTGAGAGGCAAGCAAGTAGCGATATGTGGGGCCCTCAAGACAAGCATGACGGGAACCTGGACAGTATATAGTATGAACTTTACGAGACGAGAGACAGTAGAAGCGTAAAATAGCATTTTCACGGTCAGGGTCTTCATGACTCTCTAGAAGCCAGGGGAGTTGTGGGGGAGGATCGGTGATTGGGGCAGACAACTGCCAGCTCTTGCACACAGCACGGAAGCATATGAAATCTGAGATATCAGGAAGCATTTTGGAGATGAGATGGAGAATGTCTTGTGGAAGTTCAGACCAATTTCTCTCGCCATTGGTAGAGCTTTTTGTCTCTCGTTTGTGCATCTAATTTGTGGAGGAAACAAGTGTAGTTAGTACTAAAAGGGGTTTTTCAATTTGTTTCATTAGGGTTCCGGGCCGTGTTAACAATGAATACAAGATAGGGCAGGCTTTAGCTCGAAACCTTGTCCAATCCAATCGGATTCACCCCAAACCACTTAAGCAGTCATAGTTGAATAACAATGTAAAAAAAATGTGATTAACAATGTTTATGCAACCAGACAATTTAGCCTAAATTAACTCACAATCAAAGTACATAAACACCAAACAACCCACCTTCAACTGTATTAGTGACAGATGAAGATGCAACAACCTGTTTATGACTAATAAATCAGAACATAATACAAGGAATGAATTTCTAACCATGTCAAGCTTATACATGGAATCACAGGCACCATTTATCAAAAAATTTGGAAAAAAAAAATGCACTCTCTCATATAGTAGTATCAGTTTTTACCATATGTTATTCTTCTTTTCAATAGAATAAGGGTTTTTTTTTCCAGATGAGGATAAAGTTTGGGAATATGAAATAAAAAATCTGGTAAAAAGACCAGGAATCATCTCTTACTTCAACCAGAATGAAAAGTACTAGGTTTCGAATCTGCAATTTTATAGTTTTTTGTGCTTACTCAAAAGCCAGACAGTAGAAATTTGGAACTGAATTATAAGATAGTACTACATAGAATTACAATTTACCTTGTGTGGTATCGAAATCAGCAATTGTGTACCTGTGTGGTATCCTCAAGCTACTTGCTTGTTTCCCAGCAAATATCAAGGGCTGCTGCACTGGATGATTCAAACCAAGATTTAGGTCAAAATGTTTCTTACTAAAACTAAATTTGAGGCAGCCAATCGAGCAACCAAGATTAAATCACAGCCATTGAACTGTAAAAATGGTCTAAGATTAAATCAGACATCAATCTTTTGGTGTAATGTATGCCATATATAGACCTTTTGGTACTGGATTCCAAATGAAATTAATGTTGAACAAAACTAGCAGAGGTAGATTCAATTTCAGAGAATGCTAATTCTTACAATACAAATTAAAACCAATAATAGCATTTATATGTGCTGGTCAGATTACCATCTACAAGGCAAAATTATAGATTATAAGTTTAAGAACTAATTATTTGATCTATTTACTGTTTCATTTTGATAAATACACAAAATGACTGGTAAAAGATGAAGATTAAGATCTGGATGGAGTGATACAAACCAAGAATCAGGTCAAAATTTTTATTACTAAACTAAATTTTAGGTGGATATCAAAATCGGCTCGGCTTGGCCGCAGTATGTACCGGAGGGAAGACCATGCCTTGTTGAGGTCTTCAGAGACTCGACGCTTGGGGTGCTGTGCGACGGCGCGAGTGGAGGGATTGAGGCGCCAGGGCCGCGCGAGAGAATATGAGAGAGAAATGACAAGTAGATGGAGGATCCGACTCTGCTCCTTTTCTTCAACCTTAATAGTTAAAACTTCGTCTCTTTAACTTCGTCTCGCCGCTTTGAAAATGGGGTGTTCATCGGTTCTAGCCTTCTAGGCAAAGTTATAATTTGGTCTAAAAAGTAGAACCGAATCGAACCCATTTAGCATTGCAATCGAATCGAACCGAACCAAAGTTTTATTTCGGTTTGTTCAGTTTGTTCGCTTCAAACCAAAATATATTAATTTGTTTATTTAAAGCAATTGTTTTGTAATAAACCGAAGTATATTAAGAAATAAATTGAAGTATTTACAACAATTGATTAAGAAATAAACCGGATATTAATAAATAAACCGGGTCGGTCTGGACCAAATTCATAATATATAAAATTCGGTCAGTTTGGTTATTTCGGATTTGAAAATTTCTAAACCGAACTAAACCATTAAACCGAAAAAACCGAACCATTTGAACCGATCTAATTCGGTTCGGTCCAAAACCGATTAAACTGAACCCAATGAACACCTCTAGCTTGAATGTTGTTCTCTATTATAATAATGATTTGTTCAGACAACATTTTCTAATCAACATTTAATATTTTCTACTTTGCCCATCCTACCCAAATGATAAAGTAACCCCATTATCTAATAAACAAAAAAAAAAAGTAATCTCATTCTTTATTACCGTTCACTGTACTTATTCAGCATAATCTACTTAAAAGAGAAGTTTACATATACATCCATCATAAAAACAAATTTTACATATTTCTCTATTCAAATTTGAAAAATAATTATTCCCCATTTAAATTTAACTATTTTATTAATATACTCATTTCTCAATTTAAAAAATTAAAATATAATTTAATAAATATAAAAATTAGACAATTCTGCCCTTTCTTCTTAATTTTTATGGCTTATTTCATTTCTCATTGTCGCTCCTGTGCACCGTGGGAAAGTTTTCAAAACAGTGCCCTGAAGTGGCAATGCCAAATATTATAGTTTTCTATTGATTAAATTGTACTTCTATTTTGAACGTTATTCTTTAATCCAGTAAATAATGCATAGATGCAATTCTCAAATAATCACTGAAAATTTTCATGTAGGAATTGCCTCAATAAATTTTGTTTTAATTTTTTTTTTTCAAAATTTTCAATTTTTTTTGTGTTTTTATGTGAGAACTCTATCTAAACAATACTTTATGCAATCTCAAATAATTAAGTTTATTCATACAAGACTCTATTTTTATAACTAAGTAAACATTATGACAAGCTTGCAATCCCAAACAATTAAGTTCAATCATGCAAATCCTATTCGTTGCCAAGTAAAAATTTAGTTATATCCTAAAAAATGAAAAAAAAAAATGACCTAAGAACCTAAGATACAATGCTTCAATCCCCTCCCCCAAGCTTAAACCTTGCATTGTCCCTAATGCAACGGTAAAATCTTCGGAGAAGAGCTTGAATCCGAGAGAAACTTACAGTTTAGAACCGATGAGGTATGCCATCGAAGGGTATTGCCTTCTTTGTCGTTTGAAGCTATTGGCAAGTTTGTTAGTTTTGTGTTCTAAAAGTTATCTTATATTGATTACTTTTACATATCACGTTTATGGATTGGATGTTATATGCATTTTATTTCATGAAATTTATATATATTTTTAGAAGTGTTCAAGAAGATGCTCTTGATCTTGAACCATAGAACTCTATATTATTGTTTCAAGCAATTATCTTTTTAGTCTATTTGACTAATTTGCAAAACATACAATAAAATTGAATTTTATGATCTTTTCTACTTAAGAAATCATGCAGGTTCAAGACACTAGGAAATGCAACATGCATATGCTGAACCGAAGAAAACATTAAGAGATTTATCAAAAAATTAAATTGTAAAATTATAAACTTGGTAAAGTAGCTTTGATATTGTTTCGGAGGTGAAAACGTTGTAACTTTTGTCAAAACGTTATAAAGTTTTATGCTTATGAAAATCTGAGAAATGAACTGTTCAAAACACAAAATCACTGAAAACGTTACCAACGTTTTACAAAACGTTAGCAATGTTTTACAAAACGTTATAACGTTTTAATTCTTTTCAAAATTCCAAAGTGGCTGTTTTGATCGGTTAATTTCCAGAGCATAATGTTATGTAACGTTTGACAAAACATTATAGTATTTTATAAGTAAAGTTCACAGATATACTAAAACAATCAAAACATTATAAACGTTTGTGAAAATGTTACATAACATTTTAGAAACTAAACTCACAGAAAAGTATGATTCAATTCAAAATTGAATGAAAACGTTATAACGTTTTAGATTAAAATGCTCTTTCTGGAGCTGTCTCTATAAATAGAACTTTGGACTCCTTTCCAAAGTAACTTTTAGCCGACCCTTATTCTGAACTTCTGATTTTCTGTGAGCTTGAGTTCTACCATTGTTGTGAGAGCTTTCAAACTTCAAACCTATCAAACAACCTCAAATCTACTTCACTAATCTTGAGTTAGATTAGACTAGAGTGAGATTTTGAGTGTTTCTCTTGCAAATATTTTTCTTGAAGACTTCGTTCTTCATTCTAGTTGGTCGTGTGACTTCCCATTGGTTGTAAGGGCTAATCGGTTCACAAGTTGTAACCCTTTCTAAGTTGGGTAATAGAAAGGCACACCAAGAAGTTGGTTGTGACACCCCGGAGACGTAGGCCGTTGTTTGCTGAACTCCGTTAACATCCCGCATGTCAAATTTATCTAAAATCTTATATTTACTTTCTAACTTGCAATTATTATTTTTTAAATATGAGATTAAGTGGTGCATTTAGTATAACATATATAATGACAAACATAAATTTCTAAAATGTTCACAAACTTGGTTATTAGTATGGAACACTAATATACTGTTTGTCATGTTGATTAAAGTACATTATAGTTCTATAAATGTTGATAAATGCTTATCATTTTATAACATGAGTATATAAAATGTTCCATATATTGAACAGATCTAATGAATGAAAATATTATATGGATTATGTTAGTGTCATTAATATTTTTATTGTGTCTCAGAATTCTTAAATATGAGATGTATTTCTTTTTCACATTAGAAGTATATAATGTAATTAATATTAAAAGCTACTTACTATTAGTGGTGATTAGTTTCTTGTATATAACTTGTGTGGAAAAAAGTCATACGTCAATAGTATCATTGTCTCTCATTTATAATGAGTAATGATATTTTATAGGCCCCTTGATACAGTATTTTAAGCTATAGCTACGCAATAGCTGCGCTATAGCTTTTTCGTACCTCAAAAGCTATAACGCTATTAACAGTTTTTCTTTTATAATGATTATAAATGGCTAGCTATGATTGCACTATAGCTGCGCTTATATAGCTTTTTCAAAACTTAAAAACTATAGTGCTATAATCGCTATTAGAACCTTGCTGCGTAGAGGTTTCACCCATAAGCTTCTCTTATACTAGATTCACGCTTTCCGAGGCAGTAAAAATTCAAATAGTCTTGTGGGTGGTGTGTTTCTGATAAGCCTTCTTGGTTTAAAGCAGTTGCTATCATCTTCTACATCATTTTCATTGTTAGCCCCTCATAAACACAAAATACAAGTGTTAACAAATAGGTGACATTTATAATTGTACTGGTTGGATTCTACTATATACAATTTTGGGTTTTGTTAATTTATATGGTTAAACCTTTTTTTTTTTGGGGAATTTCATGTATGCCACTCAAAAACCTTGAAATTACATATGTCCCCCCTTTAAAATCCATAATATCTTATTTACCCTTCTAAATTTCAATAACTTAGAAATTTACCCAATTTAAACTCATTTTAAATTTATAAAGTACTCATTTTACCCTTTATTAAAAAAATAAAAAAATATACAACCTATTTAAGAGAAATATTTTGTCTTCCAATTAATCATTTTTTGAAATTTCGAAGGGCAAATATGATATTATGAATTTTAGAGGGAGGATTCGGGGAAATACTTAATTTTGATGTTTTTAAGGAGGTGTACATGAAATTCCCTCCTTTTTGGGGTTGCAGGAAGCGTTCTCTGGCCTTTATCTTGCTTACAATTTTTAATGCTAATTCAATTGGTATCAGATTATCAGCACCTATTTAAGAAGCATTAAATTATAATTAAATGAGAAACAGCAAAACTATATACATAAAATATTAGTTTTCTATGTATATAAAGTGCTGTGCTGATCTTATGGCTTTTACATATGCTGTGTGTATACTCTTGTCAATCTTTAAATTCTTTGCACATACAAGGTTCTGTCATGAAAAAAAAAAAACATATTCAAAATGAATAACCAAGTAGACATTATATATTCATTTCATTAATGATAATTATTGCATCATTGGCTTTAGGTTTTTTCCACATCCAAGGTTCAGGAAAAAAAGAAGAATTCAACAGATAAAAAATTACAAAGAAGTACCTCCAAAAGCCTATAAAATAATAACAGTTCCCTGATTTTCGCGTACCTGTGTTTCTGCCTCTTGTACCATTTTTGGAAATCCCTTCACTGATCCTGAATCGATCGATCGAAAAACCTAGTATCAAATAAGAAAGTTCTTAATAGAAGTGGTGGAGAATATTCAAACTTCGAATGTAATTTAATGTTTTATTTCCTACAACTTTCAGCTGGTTTCACCAAATTAAAGAAAATCAACATCAGAAAATTTGATCTCATTGGCTGTTTAGTATAGTATTGTAAATAGTTCTAATATTCAAAATTATCGAAACAAAATTAGTCAAAGTCTAAACAGTTGATCTCAACTGTTCAACAAATATATATTTGAAAATGTATTTACAGACCAAATTTCTATTATATATACTTTTAGTAGGTGTAAAATCACTACTTCTGAATGGTTTAGAGTCTTTAGATTAAGTGAATTTCTACCTATATAAAGAAATAGTAAAAACATTCTAAAAAAAATGTAAAATTTGATCTACAAGTACATTTTCATCATAAGGAGATCATATTGAACAGTTCAAATCGACTATTAGGACTTCAAAAACAAAGATATTGATCCATAGTACAGACTAATCTGCGCTATGCATAGTACCATAGCCTCACTCATTAAAAAATATTTAAGAGGGTAAGATAGTAAACACATACTTGCACATGCCAACTTTCGGGATCCTCTTCGTTACAAACATATAGATATTCGATTGACTTTTATCAATGTATCATCGGTCCAACTCGTCACTCTTCTCAAACTAACCTTCCATTTTGTTGCCTTTCGCCATCTCTGCTTGAAATTTGTTATTATGTCATATGCTGTAGGCCCCTCAATTTTACAGTGGAGGTCATGCCACGGTTGTTTCGGCCCATTTTCATTTACCTATTTAGAGAGGGGTTATAAGTAACAAACGGTTCATTGTATACCTGTTTCCTAAGTCCATTTCTTTTTGAACTATTAATGTGAAATCATTTTCTCACTGATACATTGATTTTCTTTCTTGAAAATAAAAATGGACACCAGATTGTGTTAATTAAGAAAGCATCATTGTAGTATAGTAATTAATATTCCTACTATGTTAAGGCCTCCATGAAAAAATACAGGAATGAATTTTGTGGTGATTTATCAGTAAAGCAGGATATTTCATTTCTATAGAAATTTCGATCAAGACATGTGAGAAGGGTTGTACTGTTAATGTGGGGTTGTGGATGTCGCTTTCAAAACCATGTTGAGATCTTTAAAATGTCTGTGTTCTGGTGTGTCGTATTGTCCATCACACACATCGAGACCTCCAACAAAAGCGGTTACTTTACGGTTGTTTCCACCAGCAGGTGTGTCGACAATCACACACTTCTGATGGTGTGTGAATAGTCCCCACTACCTAAAACTCAAATAATGTTTTTTACTTACTAAATATGAATAATAATAATTAACAAAATTAGTACTGAGTCTTTCTTTTCGTGTTAATTCTTTGTCATTGGGGATTTCTCACAACACCATTTCTTTATTTAAGGTTTTCTCTTATGGGATAATATAATGTTTCTCCTGTAGTTTATGAATTTGATGTAATTTGATAATTAAATTAGCACATGTCTCATGTAAGGATCTGGGGGCTTACCTGTTGTTTGAAATGCTAAGTTTGGTGCTAGCATATCTCGGTGCTAACACACAATGCATGCTTGAATGCTTCAAAAATTTCCTTGTTTCTTCATCGTGCGTATGCATTATGCCATTCTACATTGTTAAAAATAATGGTAAGAAAATCAACAAAGGAAAAATGATTTACATATACCCCTTCAAATTTTCAAATTATCATATATACTTATTACCTTACAAAGTATCACATACATATGCACCAAACATATGTACATGTCCCATAACAAATCATGAAGCATATAGTGAATAAAATAAAGCCTTGATTTCCTAAAATGTTATAGTGAAGCCAAATGTGATATTATTCATGAAGAAAAGATTAGTTAGATGTACCATTTAGAGATAAAATTTATCGTGTGAGGTTTTATCGTCCCAAATCAGCAACACCACTCTGACTCTCTCTTGCGTCTTAATTTTAACATCTCTGCTAGAGTCAAGTCACCTCCATTCGGCAATGGGCGAGTCGGTTCACGCACTAATTAGTGCTTCTAGACTTCTAGTATGGCATGGCAAATATCCTTCTGGTGTGCTTCTAGTATGGCATGGCAATACCAATCAATTGCGCACCGAAGCAGTCGTTATCTTTTACCTAACAATATGTAGAGAGAAATATGATTAACTAAGTATTACCGCTGGATTTGGAGTTACTGTCAACCAATAAATGAAAAAAAAGGAAATTTTATCTCACTTACTGTACCACTACCAGACAAGGTACCAATATTCATACTGATACTGGTGGAGTATATATTTTATATCAGCTCTCTAATTTGTTTTGGTGGTTACATTATCTTTCTCTACTTGATTTTTATTTATTTCAGTAGCAGCAAAACTGACCGATTCTAGTTAATTTAATGCATGCAAAAATTTGTACCAGTACTTCAATTCTTTACCTGAAATTCAACCATAGCAGTGGGATGTGCCACATTAACAACAAAATGCTCCTCCCATTTAGGGTTCTCGGAATTAGGTATAATTCAGGTCTGTGCTACAGTTGCACCAGACAAGCAAACAGATACATACGGGTCACTGGTAATAATATTGTGGATCCCACCTCGCTTCTTTCTGGGTTTAATGCAAGGGGGGCTTGCATCCGGAAAAGCACCGCCTCATCCTCATCTAGAAAAGCACCGCTTCATGAATCCATATGTCGAGGTCACCGTGCAAGACCTTAATGTAAGTAACTGCACAAATTTTTGAGCTTGTACTGGCATCTGTAAAAGTTTCGGTACTGGGATATGGGGTGCAGTTGTTTGGGCTCTTGTCAGATTCTTGGATTTCATTCATTAAATCAGTCGACATGGTGTCAGAACTTAGTTATTGAATTGCAGCACAAGATACTACTGATAGAAATTTTTAATTGCAGCTTTTTTTATTTTTTTACTGGTAATGGGGTTAGGAGTGAAGATTTTGCATTAACTCTGCATAGCCAGTAATGAAGATACCTAAAAGGAAGTTCAAAAAGTGTTTACTCAATAACTTGGCATAACCATCCGATCAAATATAATGAGCGGTCTGGTAAGAACATGATGTATTAGAGCAATTTTCTTTTTTTTTTCGATAAAAGAAAGAGTAAATGATAATCTTTTATTTTAAAAAGGTATGCTACTTAATTTGGCTCTCTTTTAATGGAAAAAAATATCTTAAATTCTCAATTCGAAATCAAAGTTTTCCATTTGCTGAATTGGATAAAAAGTTCAGAAATGTTCTGGATGAGCCTCTTAATATCAAATAGAAATCTTATCCTTTTCCAAATTAAGCATTAGAACATTTAATCAATAAAATCAAAGGAAAAAAAAAAACTGAAAACTGAAATCAGAATACCAGATATAACAATTAAACAAGAAAACTGGTTTCTTCATTGCTCATCAGTTTCCAAACGTAATATTATTAAAAAAGAAAAATCAAGAATAAAGAAAAAATTGGCAGTGCCAAAAGAAAATGGGTTTAAATAAATTACCTTCAATAAAGGAGTGCTGACTAGCAGAGAAAATTGAAAAATTAAGTTCGGATGATAATTTTTTTTATTTTTTATTTTCTGTTCTTACTGTTATTTTCTTGAGGTTTTTTTACCATCCCTGAATAATCTGCCAGCATGCATGAGTCGATGAACTTTTTGTTTGCACCTGGAGTAATTAAACATTATAGACCCCAAAAATGTAATATTTTAAAAAAATTCTAAAAAATGCATTTTTCATTTTTCAATCTTCTCTTTTTCTATTTTTACTTATCCAAGATATCAGTCCTGAATTCTAGGAAAGTTTTATCTATACGAACAATGCAGAAAAAATCAACAGGACCACTGATCCAACATGCATTTAGGTACATTTTTGAACTGTGTATTCTATATTTCTGCCTTGGAATAAGATTTGGTCCAAATGACTTTGGACCGGACACCGTCCAAAGCCTCTAAAAATTATATGATTAAAGTCCGAACAATCGATCCGAACTACTCAACATGATTTTCATATTAAAATGTGCTCAGAGACCAAATTTTCTATTTTTTGGAAATTTTTTACTATTTTTTTAGATACGTACAAAATCACTGTTTCTGAACGGTCCGAAAACAGTGATTTTTTATGAAAATCATGTTGAGTGGTTCGGATTGACTATTCGTACTTTAATCATATGATTTTTAGAGACTTTGGACGGTGTCCGGTCCAAAACCATTTGGACCAAACCTCGTCCCCTCTGTCTTAGTTGAAATCGCACAATAAATATTAGGGATAATTTCTATTTACTCTTCACAACTTGTACAGTTTCTTATTTATTTCGAGAGACGTTAATTTATCTTATTCATTTCTCAACTCTTACAACTATTTCTCATTTATCCTTATGTTGTAAATTTCATATTAATTCTAGTTAAATTATTACAAAACTCTTATTAACCTCTAATCAAGATTATAAACTCGAAGAATTTCTTTACTAAAATTAGCGCTTTTTTTCATCGAGCTAGCATAGAGAGTCAAAAGTCAAAACTACATTCTTTCGTTATTTTATTATTTTTCCACCGAATTTAAATTGATCAAATCTACTCATCCTATGCTCCTAACTTGCTGTCTCAGCAATTTTAGGCCGAAATTTTTATTAATATACAAAATAAATAATAAATTTAACAATGTCATCGGTTTCAGAAAGCTAGAACCGATGACATTGTCATCGGTTTCAGCCCAGCACGATTTTTGATGCAGATTGCACACTTTTTGAAACAACGAACGACTCAGATTAAAACACTATTTGTAATTATTACAATGTTGTGCAAAAATTTTCTCAAATTTTATTTTTTCAAAAATAGAAAAACCATAATATTTTCTGTATTTAACTAGAAGTGACTTTTGAACCGAGATCAATAATTCAGATTCAAAGCATTTTTATTTTTCTAATAACACACAAAGAAATATTTTAATTTTTCTAACAGCCATGAAAAATCCAATCTGAAAAATATTGATCCGGGTTATTTGTTTAAGTCTTTCTAATAAATCAAATTATATGGTATTCTATCTAATTTGAAAAAAATATAAAAATATTTCTAATATTTTAATAAATAAATAAATAAATAAATTGTAATATTTTCTAATTAAATAAAAAATAATAATATTTTCATCCAAATTTAATTTAAAATAATTTTTTATTTAATTAGAAAATATTATAATTTAATTATTTTTTTATTAAAATATTAGAAATATTTTTATATATTTTTTTAAATTAGATATAATACCATATAATTTGATTTATTAGAAAGACTTAAACAAATAATCCCGATCAATATTTTTCAGATTGGATTTTTCATGGCTGTAAGGAAAATTAAAATATTTATTTGTGTGTTATTAGAAAAATATAAAAATTATTTGAATCTGATTTATTGATCCCGATTCAAAAGTCACTTCTAGGTAAATATAGAAAATATTATGGTCTTTCTATTTTTGAAAAAATAAAAATTTGAGAAAAATTTGCGCAACATTGTAATCATTACAAACAGTGTTTTAATCTGAGTCGTTCATTGTTTCAAAAAGTGTGCATTCTGCATCAAAAATCGTACTGGACTGAAACTGATGAAAATGTCATCGGTTCTAGCTTTCTGAAACCGATGACATTGTCTTCGGTTCTAACTTCTGAAACTGATGACAATGTCATCGGTTTGGATAGATTTTGAATTTCATGAAAATATTGTATAGATTGTTAAATTTATTATTTATTTTGTATATTAATAAAAATTTCGGAATTTTAGGCACTCCCTCAAACTGGAATGAGAAACAATTCTCAGATTTTACACAATAATAAAAATTAAACTGAGACCGGAATGTTGAATTAAATGGCGAAAATTTAAAAATTTTATGCGGAAGGATTTAAAATTGAGCGCTCCAAATTTCCAGATTTCCTCTAATACTTCTTTCTAGAAGTATAAATAAAATTTTGTATTTATTAAAATAAAAAATATTCAGCAGTTAAAAGCAATTAAAATCAATGCACGTAATAATCATTGATGGATACATAAATCTTGTGTCTTGAAAGTATATTCAACAAGTACAGAATAAAAGTAAACAACAAATAAATTAAAAGGAAAATAACATGATAACAGTACGTACGGAAAGGAAACACTAACACAACCTCCAAAGTAAATTAAATTACTAATAGATCGATATGGCTGGAACATGTTTGCAGATGATGCAGATCTCAACTGAGTGCTTTATTAATTCGCTGCAGCCAAATCCTGTGAGTTCTTTGAGGTTGGACAGGTACCGAAGCCCGAGAGGCACCCCCAGATTTTCGCAGTAGTCAAGTTTCACTTTCTCAAGTATGGGCATGGCACCCGCCTCTATCTCCCATTCTTCTAGATCGGGTAGGAGATCAAAACCCAACTCATGTAGCTGTTTGAAGCCTCCAGCAGAACATCTCATCTTTTTATTCCCTTCGTCTCCTTTCAACCAGAGCAGCCTGAGGTTGCGTAGCTTCTCTAGCACCGGCAGCGGATCATCATTGAACTGGAGATCGTGGAGTTGAAGCTCTGTGATGTGGATGGGGAACATGCCAACCTGAAGCGACAACTTGTTTAATGGGGACTGCTTGCACTCAGTTAGAGACAAAGATTGTAAATGTTGATAAAATGGATATCTTTGCATGTTGACTATTTTTTGTGGCACTTCCCAGCCGTATAAAGAAAGAGAGGTTAGATGCTTCAGTGTGTCGAGGAACTCAGTAAATAAATCCCACGAAAATGAGCCCTGATTTTCGATAACTAAATCACGCACATTTGGTAGATTAGGTAACTGTTCCTTCCATGACTCTCGACTCGTCACACCCCTGAGTGTTTGCAGACTTCTTAGGTCTGCAGATGATAAGGGTCCTAAATTATACAAAGGGTAGGTCACAATTGGTGGCATCACATGCCTAAGTGTTTGCACATTCCAAATATTATCAGGCAAGCCAGTCAAGTTGCCAACAGCCTCATATCGTGCAAAATCAAGGGTCTCCACAAATTTCAGGCCACTGATGAACGACTCAAAAGATCTTTCGTCAGTTAAACTGTTCACATTAATCTCGCAATACCTTAAATGAGTCAGTCCATGAAAATACTCGAACTCAATTGAGTTCGGACCATAAATTTTCGGACTCATGTCACACAACACCTTCAGCAGCCTTTGCCGAGCGCAATTTGGCAATGGTTTCTCAAAGAAAAACAAAGAACGGATATTTGGATTTGCATGTTTCATCAATTCATTACAACCCGAGTAATGGACAGCCACACGGCGTGCATTGGCAACGCTCGTCCAATTGTCAGGAGGATTTGAGCAAATTGTGAGAAAATTATCCTCCTTGGCTTTTTGGATGGCAATTTCACGAAGGAGATCATGTACACGGCAATGTGTGATGGAACTAGCGTGAGATCTCCTTGATACTTGAACCAAGCTTCTATATATTAAAATGAAATTAGAAGATTAAACGAAGTTCTTTGGATTATAGGTGCATGTATAACTGTATATATATCTTCCATAAAACACTAAATGTGCCGAAATTTTAATTAATATACAAAAGAAATAATAAATTTAACAATCTATATAATATTCTGATAAAATTCGAAATCTACCGAAACCGATCACATTGTCATCAGTTTCAGAAGCTAGAACCGATTACAATGTCATCAATTTGAGCCTTCCAATTCATCCAATTTGAATTTAAAACAATTTTTCATTTAATTATTTTATTTATTTTTTGTATTAAAATATTAGAAATATTTTTATATTTTTTCAATTAGATAGAATAGCATATAATTTAATTTATTAGAAAGACTTAAACAAATAACCCGGATCAATATTTTTCAGATCGGATTTTTCGCGGCTGTAAGAAAAATTAAAATATTTCTTTGTGTGTTATTGGAAAAACATAAAAGTGTTTTGAATCTGAATTATTGATCCCGGTTCAAAAATCACTTCTAGGTAAATACATAAAATATTATGATGTTTCCATTTTTGAAAAAATAAAAATTTAAGAAAACTTTGTAATCATTACTCAAAAAGTGTTTAATCTGAGTCGTTCGTTGTTTTAATCTGATATAATTCTCGCATCAAAAATTATGCATCTTGCATAAAAAATTGTGCATAAATATATTACTCAAAGTTATCTCCCGGAAATTGAATTTTGAGGCTGAAACCGATGGCAAAGTCATCGGTTCTAGCTTCTGAAACCGATGACAATGTCATCAATTTCGATAGATTTGGAATTTCACCAGAACATTGTATAAATTGTTAAATTTATTATTTCTTTTGTATATTAATAAAAATTTCGGCTAAATGTGCATATCGTAAATTGAAAACAAATGTAAACAACCTTCCAGCTTCTAACACGGAATTTCAAAAAAAAAAAAAAAAAAAAACACAACAACAACAAATGTTAAGAAATGAAAAGCATTCAATAATTGTTACTATTGTAGTAAGTAGAAGGTACGCACCACAAACAAGATAATAGTTTGCTAATTGAATCGATTTAAGTTTTATAAAACATAGGATAATGCGTAAAACTTTGTCAAAAAAAGGATAATGTGTAAAAGTATTGAATAACAGAATGAGTACTCGAATATGTAGGGGTGTCAATCGGTATGGTACACATCGGGTGGACTCATTTTCATATCCATACTCACTTGAAATTGGTCTTACCCATACTCAACTATTACCCATTAAATATTAGCTTACCCACTACGGCGGAGCCAAACTTTCTTGCTATGAGAGTCAGACATGAATGGAGATCAATTTACACTACCCATTGCACAAATGGAGGTCATATTAAAATATTATGTTATGAATTGCAGTCAATTTTACACTACCCATAACATTGTACTCTAAATTACATATAAAATTATACATAAATACAAATTTTGGAAAATAAAAAATAGGTGTCAATTGACTCCCATTCAATGTGCATAGCTCCGTCTTTGCTTACCCATACCCAAATTTTACCCATTACAATAACAGTTAGAGAAACGAATAACACTAATTAGTAAATAAATTGAGAGCATATATAATTTAATCTCAAAATATAACAAATAAATAAATATATTAAATACATAATATACCTAATCTAAAAAACATTGAAAATATATTTTTATTCCATTTTTATTTTTTTATCTAATTATTTAAAAGATATATTATTAATTAAATTAAATTATAAAATAATATAAATTTTGTAATAAATTATTATTAAAAAACTTTAAAAAATATTGGATAAATTACTTTTCTTATAAATTACTAAATATAATATTTATATTAAATATAGTATAAATCAATCTAATTAGAATAATAAAATCATATAGTTATATGTATAAATAAAACAAATTATCATATATAAATTTATTATATTTATTAATTACCTTATAGGTAATGAGTACAAAATAGCTCTTATCCATACCCTTACCCAATAAGCTATAAAAAAAAAATCATACCATTACCCATAACCATAACCGATAAACTAATGAAAAAAAACCATACCCATACTGCTTTATGAAATATGGTACAGGTTGGGTCAACGATTAAAAGGGTATTTTTTTAATTTAGCAATAAAATATAAAATTAGAGGCTTGACACCCCTACAAACGAGTAAAAACCAATCATAAAATAAGTATATAACAAGTGCATTTACCAGAATGAGCAATCATGTACTGAAGTAAGCAATCCAAACAAAGAAAATCATTGTGAATAGGCATGTTGTCGAGACTAATTTATATTTCTTATTATTTTTGCACAACTCATAGTTATTTTAGAGATTCTTTTTAATTAAGCACAACAAAGAAAGGATTACCAAAGGGTGCAACAAGGCCTCAAAACTAACACATAAAACTTAGGCTTAGGCCTTCAAGGATGACAAAGAAATAAATGTAGTTTTGTACTTAAAAAATATTTATGTAACCTGCGCCATTATTTTTTTTTTTAACTCCCTGTATTTTTCAAAGTTAAACCTAAGATTTATAACACTATCCTTAAATACACGACGACACAAATTATGTTCTATGATAAATGCAACAGAGAAACTTTTTAGGCATGTTTGTTTTAAACTAAATAGTATACTTAATCTATAAGAAAACTGTTAGTCAAGAGTACTGTGAATTTATTGTTAAAGAGCCAATTAAATTTTAAAAGTTAGGTATCTTATCACAAAAAAAATAAAATAAAATAAAAATCAACCGTATCTAGATGAATCTGTAAAAGAATGTTCAACTATGAAAGTATACCTTTGCACTAGATCCTCTAGGAAGATCTTAGCAGTATCCTCCAATTTTCTGGATTCTTCTGTCGGTATGAACTTCTCAGCAACCCACAACCGGAATAATTTTCGAGTGTCGATTTCATGGTCTTCAGGGAAAACCGCCAAGTACATAAAACAAGATTTGAGAACAAATGGCAAGTCGTTGTAACTAGTGGCTATGATCTCAGTACATTCTCTCCCATCAGTTCCCCAGTTCATAGTGTGCAACAGGTTACTCCAAGAAGGATAATCGGCTAGTCTTTTTGATAATAAACCTCCTAAAACCACCAATGCAAGGGGTAATCCACCACATTTTTTAGCAAATTGTTCTCCAACCTCATACAGATCATCGGGATACCCTTTACTCAAATCTCGATTAGGCAGAGCCTTTTTTAGCAAAAGCTCTAAGCTCGGTTGCTCAGCTAAATAGGGAAGGTTATATGGTTCAGCATCACTGACAATGTTTTGGATTCTAGTAGTTATGATTACTCTACTTCCAATCTCATTAGGTAGCACCTCACTAATTTGAGTCCATAGATGACTTGTCCATATATCATCTAGGACAACAAGGTACTTCTTACCTTTAAGGGTTTCGTAAAGCTTTGTCAGTAAATGTTGTTCTCTCCGTTCTAGGTCGTCTCGAGGGAGAGGCTCCACATGCTCTATCATCTTTCTCAAAATATCCATTAGATTGAACTCTTTAGAAATAGCTACCCATATGCGAACATCAAACTGTCTTTTGACATCATTGCTGTCGAAAAAGATGTAGATGGTCATCAGTTTTGAAAGATTGAAATATCATATTATTAATCAATTATTGACACAGTTGCTTCATATAATCATATTTACCTATTGTAGACTTTTCGAGCAAGGGTGGTTTTTCCGAGCCCACCAAGTCTCACAATTGAGATGATAGCACGTGTTTTAGTGCTGGTGCAAAGCAACTGCTTTACAATGTTGTCCCTGTGAGGATCGAAGCCGACAACATTAGGATCATCAATGTCAGGTACTATAATGGGCCTGACCAGTAGCTTCGGCCGCTCTCCACTGCCTTCGCCCGAAAAGGTTGTTTCATATTTCTCTTTATTTTCTTTGATATCCTGAATTCGTTCCAGGATCTCATTCATCTCATTGGCAAGGTTGTGCAAAGATGAGAGCCTTTTGGGCTTGCTCCACATCCCTCTCATCAGGAGCTCTTTTGAAAGGTTTTCGGGAGGTTTCAAGAAAAGGGCATTGTCTATAACATCTTCTATGTCGTAAGCAATATCTCTGACCTCATTGACCCAGTTTTTCTGCCTCTCATTTAAATTCTGCATCATGTCGACATCCTTGAGGAAAGATTTAATCCGACTGAGCTCACGACTCAATGTTTTCACTTGCTTGCCGACGCCTCGTATTATTAGAACCTTCTTAACAACAGCATCCGACAACTTCTCCAAAACAAACGTAACTATCCCTTCGGCCATCTTTCAAGTTCCTTCGTGTATTCTTGGCCGTGCAAACTGGGTGAACAATTGTACCAATAAATTCTGGTAAGAATAGTGTATTAATAAACAAGGGGGAACAAAAAAACAAGGAACCATTCGGTAAGATATGGAACTGTATATACTGGTTAACTTTTAAGGCTCCAACAATATGGTATTACCTCAACATCATACTAACAACGAGACATTTATAAGATTCATAGGATCATTCACATCTTGTTCTATATAAATTTTGACTTCGAAACATAGGATCACTCACGATGTGATTTGAGGACCAAACTGATCAATTTTATCCGAAAATAAAATCCTTTTTTACGATTAAAATTATGCAATTAATGGACACTATGTACGTTTATCAATATTCTTCTCAATTTTAATTATTTGTTACCTAATTTACACCAGATCGTTTTACTCAAAAGTGAAAATACACCAGATCATGGTCTAAGTACATGATTTGTAAATAATAGACCTCAATTAAATATACAATTAGGTATGGCAATTAAATATAGGTAGGTCAAATTAATTAAATGACAGATCAATTTTGTGAGTAATAAATAGGAGTCATACCTCTCTGAGTTTGTTTCTTCAAATGGTTTGAAGTTGGAAAATGTATTTGTTATTATTCTGGGGTAAAATGCTTTGATGTTGTACAAGCTCAGCCTTTAAATATGATTGCTATAAATAGGAGTCATAGATGAGATGAGAAGTTTGGTAGATACCAAACCTGGTTTCATGACCAAGTCTTGGATAGATGAGATGACAAGTTTTGCATATATGCTAAAAGCTGATGTTGTCTAAAGTTGAGTTTATGAAGGCAAGTTGAGAATATATATCATTTCTTTTAAAAAAGAAAAACCTAAGCTAGATATCAAACATGATTAACAAGTTTGGAATAGATGAAATAATAAGTTTGCATATATGCTATCATTTTTAATTTAAAATGAAAAGCTAGCTGACGTTTGTTTAAAGTTGAGATTGAATAGTAATAGACCATGTGAAATGTACAATTCCTCAAAGCCACAGACCTTAAAAAAAAAAGAAAAAAAAAGAAATGTACATCACACCCTAATTAACTTTGCTCTTTGATATAATGTCTACATGGCACATTCAACATCTAATAAGGCACTTTAGAAAGTATATGCATTTACCTTATTTTAAAATTGATTTTATAGATTTAATATTAACTACCAAAAGTCTATCGGATTATCATCAAACAACAAATGCAAACCGTTGAAATTCATCTACTTCACTCATGAAGCATGTACATGCAAAATTTTGGAAGTTTCAAATTTATTTAGTCCACGCGTCAAGCGGTAAAAAAATTAACATTTTATAAGTTGTTTTATATATTCATTGATAAGTTGTTTTATAAGTTGTTTTATATATTAAAACCGGGGTTCATTGATGAATTGCGAGGTATTCAAAAATTGGTCCAATTTCCATGGGTGTTGGGTGGTGATTTCAATATGGTAAGGTGGCTCATAGATCGATCGGGAGACATGCGTGGGCTCTCGCAAATGTGTCTATTTAATGATTTAATTAGGGACATTGAGATGGTGGATGTGGAGTTGCGAAATAAAACATTCACTTGGACGAGCAAGAGGCCACAACCGGCCATGTCTAGGTTGGATAGGGTGTTTATATCAACTGAACTAGCAACCTTATTCCCTGTTGTTGCATTGGAAGTCCTTGAGATGACGGTTTCTGATCACTCCCCCTTGTTACTGACTTGCTCAAAACCACACAAAGCTGGAAGACAAATGAGGATGGAGCAGTTCTGGCTCAAACACCCTACAGGCCGAAATATTGTTAAGGAGATATGGTCAAATTTTCAAGGTCTCCATGCTCTTGATCTTTTTCAAATCAAGGTAAATGAAACTCATCTTAAACTTAGGGAGTGGCACTGTGAAAATTATGGAGAATTAGAAAAGCAGCTGAAATTTTGCAAGGAAACCATTTTATTTTTTGACCAAATTGAAGAAAAGCGAAATTTAGAACCTTATGAATTTCGGTTTAGATTAATGGTTAGAGAGAGGGCTTTCAAATTGGCTTGCATATCAGAAGAGAGGTGGAGACAGAGGTCTCGGTGCAATTGGCCCTCCAGTGGTGATCGAAATACTCGTTTTTTTCATGCTTTTGCCTCATCAAGAAAGCATATAAACAGAGTTCAAAAACTGAACTACATGGGGGTAGAAATTACTGATGCCAAGGAGGTTGCTAATGCCTTTCGACAGCACATGATTACCCTGTTGGGCACTGAGACTAATTCATTAGCATTCCAGCCAAATGCTTTGTACACACCTGATATGTCTCTACAAATTAACCTTGGATTGACCATTTACAGAAATTGAAGTCTTCTATGCCGTTAAACAGCTAGCTAGAAACAAGGCCTCGGGGCCGGATGGGTTACCAAATGAGTTTGTGTAGAGCTTTTGGCCGGACTTAAAGGGGAGTATATTGTCAATGGTGCAGCTTTTCTATTCAAATAACCTTGAGTTAAAAGGAGTAAATCGTGCTAATTTGATTATGATACCAAAGAAAGATGTTCCAGAGGGAGTAGGGGATTTTAGGCCCATAAGTGTCATTAATCTAATACCAAAGATTATCTCAAAATTGCTAGCTAACAGGCTTGGTTCTTTGCTGTCTACGCTAATTTCTCCGAATCAAACTGCTTTTGTCAAAGGGCGACAAATAGCAGAAAATTTCAATACCACTCGTGAGATTTTGCATCATCTGTCGAGGTCTAGTAAGGGGTCGGTTTTCATCAAAATCGATTTTGCCAAGGCCTTTGACTCGGTAAGTTGGGAATTCTTGTTGAATGTGTTGGAGGCACGGGGTTTTTCATCAAGATGGTTAGGGTGGATTCGGTCACTGTTAGAAACAGCAAGTTCTAGAGTGATTGTAAATGATGAGATTACAAATTACTTTGATCATAAGAGAGGATTGAGGCAGGGCGACCCCCTATCTCCTATGCTTTTTAATTTGGCAGTCGATGTTTTGCAAAGGATGATAGGTAAATTAAATCTCAATTTATCTCATAGATTATCTTTCAAGTTGAGAGATTCAGTTTTAGCTTTGCAGTATGCCGATGACACGGCTATCATTGCTAGTGCGGATGAGGAAACCTTAATCTCCCTTAAAATCATTTTGCGAATGTTTACGGCAATATCGGGACTCCACATCAATTATGACAAAAGCATGTGGATACCGATCAATATGCACGAAGAAGCTTGCATTCGGGCGAACTTGATCTTGGGTTGCCGACAGTCCCAATTCCCGACTACTTATTTGGGAATGCCACTTACAGTTAGGGCTCCCACGAGAGCTCTCTTTATGCCGTTGATTAAACGATTTGAAAGCATGTTGGAGGGATGGAAAGGAAAACTTCTTTCAAGAGGAGGTAGGTTGCAGCTTGTTAATTCAGTCCTTTCATCTATCCCTATTTACTTCATGGCTTGTTTTCAGCTGCCGAAGTGGTTAATTCAGCGACTAGATCGAATTAGGCGGTCTTTTTTGTGGGGGAAAAACGAGGGTAACAAGGTGGGCATTTCTTTGCTTAACTGGGACTCGGTTTGCTTGCCGAAAGAATGGGGGGGAATGGGAGTTTCTAACTTGAGGTTACGGAATATTTCTCTTCTCTTACGATGGTGGTGGAGATTATACACTAATTTACACTGTTTATGGACCGAAAAAATTATTGTTTTAAAGAAAAAACCTGATGCTCCAGATGGTACGAGAAGATGGGTTAACACAGGTTCGTTCTTTTGGGGCACTCTGCAATCACTTTCTCATCTGTTTACCATGTTCACAAAGTTTGACAGTGAAAATCGGCTTTTATGGGTACGTGGTTCAAATGGCATATACTCAGCCAAATCGGCTTACATCATGCTAGCGGGGTGTGGTAAGATAAGATGGCCATTTGAGAAAATATGGAAGTATAAAATTCCACCGAGTATTCGCATTTTTGTTTACTTGCTACTCAAAAATAGATTACTCACTCATGACCTGATGATAAGAAGAGGTTTTGATGTGTCCCCAACTTGTGAAATGTGTAACAGTGGAGCTGTTGAGTCATCTTTGCATTTGTTTTTTCAATGTCCAACATCGGTACGATTATGGGATAGAATGGCAGCTATTCTAGGAGTGCCTCTTATACATAGGGGTATGACAGTACAGGAGACATGGCAATTATCGGCTTCTAGAGCAGCTTCAGGAGGTATGGGGACTAAACAATGGCATGTTTACTTCGTCTCCACCTGCTGGTTCATCTGGAAGCAACGGAATAAAATGATTTTTGATGGCAAGTTGGTGCCAGAAAAGGTTGTGGAGGAGCACATCTTGCAAGAGGTGAAATTGTGGTTGAGATTGTGTTAGCAATATCTGTGGTGTATTGGTTGTTTGATGTATTTTTTTCTTATTTCATTTTTTAAATTCAGCACTTGTACCACCTGACAGCCGCTGTCAGTATTTTCAAAAAAAAAAAAAAAAAGACCGTATACATGCATCACTCATGAAGTAGATGAATTTCAAGTTTCAACAGTTTGGATTCATCATTTGAAGACAATCCTATAGACTTTTTGGAGTTGTGCTCACCAACTTCTTTTGATGAGCACATCACAACCTAGCTTTGCTCTTAATCAAATAATGTGATACATTGCTGGTATAACTTGTGGACACGGCGTGTCTAACAAATATCAACCACAATATACCTTGTGCAAAATCATGTCATAATAATTTGATGCATTGCTGTTACCGAACTAAATAAACAAAGGTTCCAGGTAAGTTATAAAATGAGTTATGTTCAACCTCGCTGCTGAAAAAAATGATTTTGAAATAAACATAACAAAAGTGTAATAAAATTCAATGATGACCACTCACGTTACTATTTTCATTTTTTGTGAAAAATAATATGCAAACAAAATAACTTTGGTGAAAAATAATATAGAATCTACATGACTTGACATGACATGACCAAACCAACTTTCTTTTGTATAATAGATACCATATGCTATATATAGTTTTGGTTCTGATAAAACAAGTCCAGCAAAAAATTCAATTACTTTGGTTCTTCATATGCTTTGAAGTTTGGGGTACGTATAATGGTTTGATGTTGTACAAGCTCAGCCTTTAAATAAGATATACAGTAAGGTATCAAACCTGGTTTCATGAGCAAGTCTGGGATAGATGAGATGACAAGTTTGCATATATGCTAAAAGCTGATGTTGTCTAAAATTGAGTTTATGAAGACATAATTAAAGTTGAGAAAGATACCAAAAATAATGGAGGGTGGTCCCAACTAATTTTTCACAAGATATCAGACTAATAATACAAAAAAGTAGAGGATATATATGTTACTTTCAAAATTTTGAATTAGTTAAGATCTCAACTGTTCTTTTCTTTCTATGTTTATTTGCACAATGGAAAGCAATTTGCTGCTGTGAGGGTAAACTAGTCATTTTGGATAACATATAAGTTGAATTAAAAAAAATGAATCCAGTTCCTCCCCTTTCTTGGTGTACCTCCCCGGAACAAGTAAATGAATTTCCCCTCCCCTCCCTGTCCATCTCCTCCCCCTCTACTTAAATTTGTGGTGCACACTTAGTTTACCCTCTCATTTGATTTTCTGATTTTGAATTGAAGTTGGAAGGTGGATGCGGCTACAAGGGGATACTGGTATGTACCACTGTAGCCAATGTCATAGTAAGGCTAAAAAACAAACCAACATAAAAAAGGCAGACAAAGATATTAAGACGAGAAAACACACAATTCTTCTTTATTCATGGAAATATAAGATTTGTCACGCTTTATTAGAAAAAAGAAAAAAAAAACTTAACATAAATCAATGAGAACAAGAGAGATAGCAACTAGTAACTTCATTCATTCATCCAAAAGTCTACATCAAAAACTAACATCACCTAGCTAAAGTCATTACAATTATATGCATTACATGCCATTCAAGTACATTACATGCTATTTAAAAAAAACATAATTAGAAAACCAATAATAATTAATCCTACTAGTCTCCACCCGAAATGGTTCTATAACCCATCATATACCAGTACCAACACTTGATCACAAAGCAGACACGAGATTAAAAATCGCTTGAAAATTCAGTCTTCCTCCACTTGACCGATCAAAGCTCCAAGGACCCAAGTGCCATGTCATTCCCTCTCCCTACAATAAAGTAAGGACCTAGAAATAGGTTTATAAAAGATGTAGCATGCAGAATATATGAATCAAAATCTCATCCAACATTGAACATTTCAAGCACATACCAAAGAGTCAAATATCACTTCAATTTCTAACCAAAATAACATATTTTTTTAAAGTTCTCATACTACATAATCTCAGTATATCTCTGAGTCTAAATTTTTACCTCCTTCAACAAGGGTCCTTTGACCAGTTCAGGATTTAGAACCTTCTTCCACCTGTGCAAGCACCTTGAGGATTGAGAACCTTTTACGAGCACAACAGTAAAATAGTATTTGCTGGAGACTGAACTTCTTTGAAAATAGAAATTGGTACTAATTTTTCAAGTACAAATTTTCTCTAGATAAAGTAAAAACTGAATCATAAATGAGCATTATTTCATTTGCTTGTCCAATTTGCATCTATTCAAAGAACAGTTATCAATTTCAATTGCACATACTTCCAAGTTATTTTCCTTTTATAATAACCAATTTCAGTTTGATAACATAGAAGAGCGAGAGACGGAGAGAGAGAGAGAGAGAGAGTGAGACTCACCTGATGTAGAGCGAGCCGACTATCACTCTCGACCAGAGTGATCGCTCGGCGAGGGGGTCGAAAATAGGGTCAGTGCGCTCGATTCCTTAGCTAGGGGATTCTACACCGGAGCAAAGAGGCCACTGGTGACTGGGCGCGCTGAGAGAGGAGAGCGCGAGTCGGGGTAGAGGAGAGCAACGATGCTCCAGCGAGAGAGAGGGGGTAAGGCGATTTAGGTTTTCTTTTCTTTTTCAGGTTGGAGGAAAGGGAGTCAAGAAGAAAAAAAATTCCGCTGGGTTAAGGACTGGACACCTCTAAGAAAAGGCAAGGAATAAAACATTAAATAACCAAAGAAAGTAACAAGTCTCTCCAAATACATGACTAAATTTCAATGAATAAAACAAAATCAATATATCCATTAACAAAGAATGAAAAAGGTCTGTGTAATACACAAGTACAGAGTTTTTGTTCATTCATCAGCAAAAATATGAACTTTGACTATGCAACATAAGATCTTTTTTTTCTTTTGGTTCTTTTCTTATTCAAAATGGAGGTATGGTCGATAAAATATGCATTATGAAATCTCTTTTGATATGAAAGATTGCAATCGGCAATCAAATTGATAGTTTAATAGGGCCTATTTTTTTCTAAGTTAGTTTAATATATACTTTTTGTGCTTACTATTTTTTTTCCCTTTGAACAAATCACCCAGCTTTTCCTAGCATTGCTTCTTTACATTGAATCATGCACTTCCTATTTTAATCATTACAAAGAATTAACTCAAAATTATAAAGGTACAAAAACAGTGAAGAAAAAAAGAAAAAAGAAAACAGAAAAGTAAGTTAAAGAGAGAATTGTGCACTAGTAAAGGGGCCTTGGAAGGAGAGAGTATGGGGGCTTCATCACTCCATGCATCTATAGAATGTATACCTGAAATTGTATATATTAATATTGCAAGATGCATACTCATACTGCAGCCCATTTCAGTTAAACATATGACATATGACATCCATTAAAAGGCAACAACAACACTTTATTTCACTAATTATAAACCTTTTCAAGTCTATCAATTCTGAGCATCTCAAGGAAGACATCAGATGAAAGCACCATTAGAATTTTATTAGTTGAACAGCTGATTATTGTTATATTTCTTCCATACTCTGATGCAGGCCAAATCTCTTCCCCAAAGACAACGTTGTTTTAAAAAAAAAACATTTTGCTGCTACTTTCCTAAAATTTAAAAGCGAGATTACATTTAGTTATATTGGAGATGGGTACAACTTATCATACACAAAGTTAAACACATAATAGCATATGAACAAATTGATATATAAAGTTATTTCACGTATGCATAAATAAAGGGGAAATTTTTTTCTTTGCCACTCCAAAACTTGGAAATTAGTTATTTGCCACCCTAAAACTTAAAATTAGTTATTTGCCACTCCAAAGTTATTGAATTAAGCTATTTGCCACCATTATACACTAAATTCAGATTTTTAATTAAAATTATTCTGAAAAAGAGAGTATAAAAAATTGTATTTTAGTATTTCCAATACTACCCTTAAATTATTCCATTTCCATTGAACAGATCTAACTCCTTGCCCTCCACCTCATTTCTCTTCTCCTCTCTTCTTCTTCGATCAGAAAAAAATCCTTCCAACTGCTTCTTCTCCTTCGATCGGTAGTAGCACCGGTACCAGTTGGAAGGGGCGATCAACCCAAGGCAACCAAATCATCACAGAGACAGGGTCAAAAGCGAGAGCGCAAGAACCCAAGCCAACCACAGCATTGGTACCAGCACCGGTACCAGTGAGTAAACCATCACTCTCAACAAGTAACCATCACAAGCAACCCAACACAAGCACAAACAGCCTTCATAGCAACACAGAGGCACATCACAGCACACAAGAAAGAAGGCAAAAACAGCACAATCGGCAACCGAACAAAAAAATACCAGAAGGCATCACGAGCCTTACCAAGGCCCAGCAAGCATAAACGACGTACAGAAACAAGCAACAATTAAAAATAGGGTGTGCTTAAATTTACCCGAAAAGGCAACAGAGCAGAGAGGAGCAGAATAAGAAGAAAGAGAAAGACGCTGGTAGTGTAGCAACCCAGCAGCAGGTTCAAGGGAGGAAGGGAGGGAGGAATTGAGACCAAGCACAGCGTAATAGTCAGGGTGGCCGTTGATGCGTCGTTGTTCGATCGACTGAAGAACCTCCGTTGCAGCAACAAGTTCCTCCGCACCAGGGACAAGGGGGTGCGGTAAACTGACGGATAAAATCAGTATTTCACATCTCTTGAGCAGGGCTATTTTGGTCAATAATATAATTTATTGATTTTTCCAATTAAAAATCTGAATTTAGTGTATAATGGTGGCAAATAGCTTAATTCAATAACTTTGGAGTGGCAAATAACTAATTTTAAGTTTTGGGGTGGCAAATAACTAATTTCCAAGTTTTGGAGTGGCAAAGAAAATTTTTTCCCTAAATAAAGCAATTCATTAATTATTTTTTCTCCAGTGACCAGCCTACTCATTTTTTGCAAATTGAACTCCCTAACTTCAAAGAATCTTGTATTTGACCACTTGTTGTTTCTTTTCATAAAGTAGAGCTACTTAATTTTAATATATTTAGTTAAACATGCATAAATTATATCCTCCCAACGTTTTCTGTTACAAATAGCAATAAAACTCAGCACTAAGAAAAAGGAAGGTCTGCTATCTCTACTATCATTGATCCTAAAGAAGTAAAACAATATCACCTCCTTAATAATTAAAAATAGCTTGAAGCTACTAAAGGAAACAAAATAATTTATTAATAGAAGAAGAAACCTTGCAGCAATCACTCTATCTCCACCTGAGAACACGCCTTATCGCCCGAGTTTCCCAGCGCAATTGCATCAATGGACGTGCCAGCATCTCTCCCATTCGTGAATTTCAATCTATACAGCTTCTCTATCACCATATGTACAGGAAGAGCAAGGCAGAGATACCAGTAAAAACTTAGCTGACAGCTGCAACCTTTGCTGGTGATCAACCTCGCATTGAACAGACAAAACATAAAAAAACAATTCGTTTGCCGGTCTCAATTTTTGGACGAAAGTTGCACAAAACCCTAAACCCTTAAGTTCGGGTACAACAGAAATGGAACAATTTTGAGCAACCAAAGAAACAAAGTCTATAGATAGTTAAAAAAAAGGAGGGAGAAGAAGAAATCAAACCTTGGAGGGACAACAAAGGAGAATGCGGCACAGAGATCGCAACAACGTGGAGAAGGAGATTGCTGATGGAGAAAGAAATTGCAGCTGGTCGGGGACGTTAGAAATAGAGAGAAGAGAGACGAAGGAAGAAGGTAAAGGAGAGCGGCAGGGAGTTACTGATTGTTTTGAAGAGAAAGAAGATAAAAGTTTCAGGGGAAAAATGAGAGACAATAAAAAGATTAAACGAAGAGGAAGAAGCTGGTCGAAAAGCTTCAGGAGAAAAATTGGGAGAACGAAAGAAAGATTAAACTGATAATGGGACCCTTTGTCAGGAGAGAGGAGACAGAGATTTTAGTTGGAGTCTGATAGTGGGACCCAATTGTAAGTCTCCTGTAGAGGAACACATAGTGTCCATCTATCCAAAATTATTATATAAGAATAAGAAAGATATGCACGTCATGGGTTTATATATATGTTTGCAGATCTGGCCCATTGGGCCTAATCTAAACTAATTCTATCGTCTCCTGATCTTTTTTCTCTCTTGGATTGAAAGGAGACAAGGCGTTCCAACTGATAGCTGATAGAAATTCATGTCGATTTATTTTTTGGCATGAATTTACTAGCTAGATGGATCTTATTCATTTTTTTCCCACGGGCTTCAACTAAAAAAAAAAAAAATCTTATTCATTTTAGGAGTGAGGCTATGGAACTATGCATAGCGTGGATTAGTCCGTACTACATATTAATATTTTTGTTTTCAAAATTCTAATATTCGATCCAAATTATTCATAAGAATATGTACTTGTAAACTTTATTTCATATTTTTTTAAATTTGTTTACTATTTATTTTAAATGGGTATAAAATCATTATTTTTGGATGGTCTATAATTTTCAAACCAAGTGATTTTGTACCCATTTAAAAAAATAGTATTTTTTTAAATATGTAAAATTTAGTTTACAAGTATATATTCATATAGAGAATATATTTAACGATTCGAATCAATCGTTAAGAAACTCTCTTAGCTGTACCCATCCATTACCACAGGATCAAATCAAATCATAATTTACATTTCGACATGCTGATGTTCATGCCTTAGCTAACAAGGACCATAGTGACAAATTAATTATTAGGGTTCGGTTTGGCAAGGTAAAAAATCCGTGATTCGAGAATAATTCAGGTATAATTCGGGAATGATTCGGTATTATTCGAATCAAAGATCTCAGTCCTGCAAGAAAACAAAAAAAATAACAAAAAAAAGTTATGGGTACGTAAAATTCAGAAAAAAAAACTCGTAAAATTCGGAAAAAACTCGTAAAATTCGTGAATAATTCGATCAAAGTTCGGTGAACCGAATAATTCGACATTTGGTTCGGCATCACTAGAAAAACGAATTATTCGCGAATAATTCGTGGATCTTGTGACTGTGACAAGGACTTGGTATTATCATCCAAAATGTACGTCTTGTAAAAAGAGCGGTCCAGATCCAGTCGTTATAATTCAAAGAATTAATTATACCAATCATTTATTTTGTGATTATTTTAATATTTAATAGTTTAACACTTAAGCTGTGCTCTACAAAAAAAAAAGGATGAAAAGATATTCACAATTTATTTTGAAGGAGAATAACTTATTTAGAGGATAGAACAGATAAAAAGTTCCTCTCTCATTTCATTACATCGTATGGAAAACCATCATATTTAAAAAAATCGATAAATATTTATCTTTTCAGTAAAATCCGATAAATAAGTTTAACCTCATAACTCGTAAATTTTGTGGCTAATTCAGCTGGGCCCTTAATTATTCTTTCTCAAAATAAAAATAAAAAAATCCCCTGGTTAATCGGTCTCCCAAATTTTCAACATCTTGTAGGTCAACAAAAACCAAGTTGTTTTTACATTTATTTATGTTGAAAACATGGAAATTGATTTGAGATTTATGTTTACGTAGTATACATGCCATAATAGGAGTACATATTATACAAAATTTGTCGTGAAATTTTTTTATGAGAAGAATAAATGGTGATGAAATGAGAAATTATTTTAAAAGTTATTGTAGAAATATAATAAATTTATTGTAATATAGTTCTTTAGTAAATTTAGTTACCACCTTTTTGTATGTATTGATTAATTATTATAAGAAAAATTATTAGTTGTACTTTAATGTATGTTCTTGAAATTAACTAATTTAAAAAAAAATTATGTATGTGTTGCGTAAGACAAAAGATCGAGAAGTTTTGTATGTATAGAAAGAGAAAGAGAGATATGAGTACAGAGAAGAGTTTTGCATGATCGCTCATTATTATTTTGTAGTATCACATAAATTAAATGAATGCACTAGTTACCGTTTGCTATATATGAAAAAAAAAAAAGAAGTGAAAAATGACTTGACAATCCTTTATTTTGACAAACATAGCAATCTTCAAAAACAAAGCTTAAATTTGAAATCCCACCATTATAAGCATGATCTATATTATTAACATATTATAAGCAAATAAAACTTAATAAAAAAAATCTTTATTTATCATATTATGCATAATTTTGAATTTTTTAAATAAGATATTGGAGAATATCAATTTGATGGTCTATATTATCTACAT
The DNA here is from genome assembly GCA_964058825.1 of Carex arenaria. Lineage (NCBI taxonomy): Eukaryota > Viridiplantae > Streptophyta > Magnoliopsida > Poales > Cyperaceae > Carex > Carex arenaria. Next base: position 221,730 of record CAXKVW010000319.1, read on the forward strand.
AAATGTCCAATAGTTTGATCAAAAATTTAATTTCCTTATTGATATCTGAAATATTACCAACTCCATAAAAAAAATCAAAATTTGAGAACTAAAGTGCACATTTATTTTCCTTTCATTGGGTTAAGGCCCGAGAAATAGGTTTGAATTCGGTACCACTCCATAAGAATCCTGGAAGGCTGCGAAAACAGTAGCAGCATGCGCAAGGTGGCTGCAAACAAGACAACAAGCTGTGGGAATCTGCCATGTAACTAGAGAAGCATTGTCGGGGCCTCATCACCTAGCAAACTGGGCAAGAAGAACTGGACATGTTTCAGATACCATATTCGGGATACCGGATACCACTGGACCAACTGTTGATTAGCATTTGGATAGCAGATTTTTCTGCTTGGAGGATTCGATCTCACAGGGATAGCAGAATAGAAGGAGCTTAGCGAATATGAAAAATGGAGGAAAATGAACAGTACCAACCAATTTGGGAACATACAGGAAGTATGCGGCAGCCGTCGCTGGTAAAATTGAGATGAAGATGAATGAGTCTCAGTGCTACTAGTAATAGCGGGGCTGTCAGAAGGCAAGAGGAAAAATCACCAACAGACCCCCAGGCTCTTACAGGCGAAAAGAGCGGGTAGCTAGACAATTTAATACTGTCCTTTTATTTTTAAATGATGTTTCTTATTTTTTTTTCCCGTAAAGTAGATGTAGGTTTTAAGTTTTATTTTGGTCACTGTAGCTTTATTTTATTATGGCATTGTAGACTTTATCAATTTCAATAAAATACACCTACAGGTTTTATATCAAAAAAAAAAAAAAAACTCAATAAGAATGACATTATTATGTATAAGTTTAGACAAGCTCAAAAGATTTTTAGTAAATTAAGAAACATGTAAAACATCTTTCAAAGAGAAAGTGAAATGAGAAGTGAGTAATTTGCAAGAGCCGATATGACAAATTTTCATACCATGATCATATCCAATATGAAGCGAATCAAACCTCTCATATGGCAAGTAAGAGGAACGAATTTTAAGATCATTTGTCACATGATGCGTAGCCAGGGCGGACCCAAGTGCATCCGGGGGCAGCTGCCTCCCTGGATTTTGCATTTTAGCGGAAATCAGAACGTTTCGATCGACTCTGCCCTTCTCTGGAAATTTTTTTGCCCCTGCTGAATGTTTAATTTGTAGTTCGGGTTAAATTTAGAGTTAAAATTAAAGTAAATTTCTTCAATTATAATTAATAATTAGAATGATAGATTAAAATATCAGAAATTACTAGTCAGAGTATTAAAAAATATAAATTAAAGTATTATTTTTTATTAAGTACTTAATTAGTTAATAAATTTGAATCCAATTAGCTATTTAAATCCAATCTTAATTAGTTAATCGAATCGGTTCTATACAAGCAGATAATAGCACTATGGCCTCTTTTTAAATAGATCTGACATACAATATTTTTGTCCACATTGAAGCCCATATCGGCCTTGTTGGAGGTAGGTGTGGTAACAGAATTAGAGTTGGGCAGCTTTAAAAAGAAGGTCATGACCACTCGGGGGGTGTAGTATAATAGGAGCTTGAAAAAGAAGGTCATGACCACTCGGAGGGTGTAGTATAAAGTCTATTGGTTAAAATTAGAAGGTTTATAAATTAATTTTAATATATTTATTTTTTAGACACATTTTGATTTTTTTATTCAAATTTTAAAATTTTCACATGTAGACGCGTCACTCGTAAGATAGAAAAATTTTAACAGTTTGGATCGTCGTTTGAAACCAATCTAATAGGTTTAAAGTTGAGTTCACAAAGGAATTTGGTGAACTTAGAAATACCCTAATTCTACTCCATTTATACAACTCGAACTATAATTACACCGGAGATAAAAGTTAGTGTGGTGATCAGCTTGCGAAAGATAATTTTCAGTCTCTGCCTTTCTAAAGTAATCTTATAATTATTTTCCGGCCAGGAGAATAGGAGAATATGTAGACTCAGCTAGAATCCTCAATTAATCCAATCTAATTTTGTAAGAAGTATTCATGATCTGAAATAAACTACGATCAACTCATATCTTAAATTTGACTATATTCAAATCTAAATTATTCCGAAACTAAGTTGATTCAAATCTGAGATTAATTGGAAGTAAAAGAACTCTACTGCTAGTAATAAATCAACTTTTCTAAGAGAATAATTAAATCCATTAAGCTGGAGTCTCAGATTCCCGAATTTTTTATTAATATACAAAAAATATAATAAATTTAACAATCTATCCAAAAATAATAAAGAATTCGGGATCTACCCATACCGATGACATTGTCATCGGTTTCATAGAATAAAACCGATAACAAAGTCATCGGTTCCAGCTAGCCCAAAACCGATAACAAAACAATCAATCCAAGAACCGATGACAAATCAGAGGGTAAAACCGATGACAAAGTCATTGGTTCTGAGACCGATTGTTTTGTTATCGGTTTTCGATATCTAGAACCGATGATTTTGTTATCGATTTTATTCTTTGAAACCGATGACAATGTCATCGGTATAGATAGATTTCGAATTCTTTGTCATTCTTGAATAGATTGTTAAATTTATTATTATTTTTTGTATATTAATAAAAATTTCGGCTCAGATTCGATTAGCCCAATATGTGAACTCCGCTTTAACTTGAATAATTTCAAAGATCACAATTAACCTGAGTCCAACCTAAACCGTTGTTATAATTTATAAAAGATTGGAAATGACCAGTACCGAACAACTTCAAGCCCTATCACGTCCTAACCGAAATGGCTCAAATTAAACTAGAAAAATATTAAAAAACATAAAATGATATGAAATAAACTGACTCAAATTCGATAATAATTTGGACAAACTGACTCAAACTCGGTCCAATGTACTTGATTAGAATGCATGAGCGGATCTACAATAAAGTCAGGATGCTTAATTAGTCACTCCCATCCTACAATTTTAAAAAAATTATCAAGTATGTTGGAATTGAGGAGGGCTCAAATACCTCAAGAATTCATGCTCCAGTGTCAAATTTCTCTAACTTTACTCTATTTACTTTATTTATACATACTTGCTTGATTTGTTAATTTAGAGAATTAAACCGAAAAACGCTAAGTCTTTGAGACTCCCTATTCACCCTCCCCCTCTAGGTGCTGTTAGGGACAACATCTATTTCCACTTTTAAAGTTCAAACAGTTAATACAAACTATTCAATATGATATCCATATTAAAGTGTGCTTAGCAACCAAATTTTATATTTTTGGAAAACATTTACTATTTTTTTAGGTAGGTACTAAATAACTGTTTTTGGATGGTTTAGAAGTAGTGATTTTGTACCTCTAAAAAAATTATAAATTGGGTCTCTAAACACATTTTAATATGAAGATCATGTTGAGCTATTTGAATTTTGAAAACAAAGATAAAAATGTGAAGTATGGTTGGAACACAAAACCAATGATGCATTTTAACCCTACTCAATTTGTAATTAAAATATTCATTTGGACAAAAAAATAAAATTAAAATTAATTGCAGATTGGAAACGCACTAAAATTGCTAAGCATGCGATTATTAATTGTTTCTCTTGTCACTCAACAAAAATTTGTAGCTGCCAAAGAAAAAAAACCAGAGGGAGAGAGAGAATAATGCCGTTAAGATTGTTATATATCACTGATGATCTTATAGGCAAATATTTTGTATGAAGAAATAATACTTTACCATGCAATGCCTGATCACCTAATACCTAACATGCACTTCTTGCACCAACTTTGATTAAAATAATGTCCCGCTTGACCATCTAAAATCTCAGTGGCTGGTGGGCCCGATAGGTAAAGCAAAGACTTAGGATGTCTAATTTGTTAACATATTATTTTTAATTAACAAAGTTTGAAACGTACCGAAGAAGTATGTTGGATGATAAATGTAGCTAGGTCTTTTCCAACATCGTAAGAAAGAAAAAGATAGAGACCTTACTTTGTGGTTGTCACCATCAACTAATATACTATACTAGATGAATTTGGCAACTATGCTCAATGGCTGCCTATGCTATATACCCAATACATTATACATCCATGTTAATTACCAGGAACCAGCTGTGACAAATAACACTTAGATTCTCGATTTGTATATATGCTCATGCAATTTGTCAAAAGTAATAGCTCTGAAATTCGATTCCAATGAGAGTTCTTTCGATTTCTCAAAATAGTCTAGTAGTTAAAATTATATTTTGTAGTTGTGTAGATTTGAGTTAAAATGTTATAACAATACTTTTTGCATTATATATATATATATATATATATATATATAGAGTAGAGCTACCATGCTTTGCAAATTAAAGTGGGAGTTTTAATTTGCGCTCATATCTCTATTTTCAAAGTTCAAATAGCCGATCCGAACCGTTAGATGTGTTCTCCATATTGAAATGTGCTTGGAGACCAAATTTTACATTTTTTGGAATTTTTTACTATTTATTAAGCCACTTTGAAAATATTTGATCCAACGGTTTCACTGTTCATTATGAGTCACCGTTGGATCAGCGATTTTCAAAGTGGCTTAATAAATAGTAAAAAAATTCCAAAAAATGTAAAATTTGGTCTCCAAGCACATTTCAATATGGAGAACACATCTAACGGTTCGGATCGGCTATTTGAACTTTGGAAATAGAGATATGAGCGCAAATTAAAACTCCCACTTTAATTTGCAAAGCATGGTAGCTCTACTCTATATATATATATATATATATATATATATATATATATATATATATATATATATATTACTATATTAAGCACGTTGATGTCCTGATCCGCTAATGACTACGATTGAAAGATAAATTTTTGAATTTAATATCAGCCCTCCAATTGAATAATCTATCTTCTTTTGATTAAATGCATCTTATCTACGTGTAGACGTCTAAATTTAGTTAAAAACATACTCGATCGCCACACATTAGACCACACAATATGTTACAATTTTAATTGAATACACTGTCTTTTAGCAATTTTCTCTTTGTTTTCTTATTTCTCCTTCTTCGAATTCTAGACAGATCATCATGATAGAATGGAAATCAAAATAATCGTTGTTTCCTTATTTCTATTTGTTTGTTTCTATACAGATCCTCACGGCAAAATGGAATAATCTAGAATATATTTAATTGGAGTTGTTTCTATAAACTTTACCCCACCGTATCGGGCACTGTACCTAGACTTTGATTTGATTTGATATTCCCCTTACAATACTACAAAATATACATTAATTACACTGTACGTATAGATAACATTCAAAGTTGTGGTCTTTTCCACCATACAATATCCCTTACAATACTAAATAATGGAATAATTTGAATTTGTTGAATAATTCACGAGAGTTATACTATAATTAATATATTTCCGTTGCAACACACTGGTACGATACTAGTATATATTATGTATTTTTACGTTCCAGCTCGTACTAGTATATATTATGTATTTTTACGTTCCAGCCTCACATTCTAAATTTTCTTGTTGCGCTCTCAATTAACTAAACAAGTAAATTTATTTGACATGGTTGTCGAACTATCAAATTAGAAAATACTTACCACCTCTAATGGATAATTAGGTTTGTTTTTAATATTTTTTGTTATTGACGGTTTTATTTAAAGCTCGCAGGTAGGAGATTTGAGCAGCAATCTAGGTAGGACGATCCTAAAAAATAATTCAAAATAGGAGAATGATGGCATTTGACTAATGTAAGAACTTGCGTTGACAAACCAATTAAGGTATTTTGTCTTTTACCCTAATAGAAGTATTTCAGACGCAATTGAATCAGAGATCACAAAAACCTCATTGCTGCAGGGAGGAAACAGTTTAGCATAATCACTGATGAGCATCCAAGAAGAAACAGTTTCAAAGAAAAAATAGAGTGATTGCTCTAATTACCTCATATATTTGAATATTTGCACCACCACCCAATTTATCCAGAAAATGAAGGCTCCAAGATTCTATCATTCTCTGTCAATGAAAACTATTTAAATTATTAAAATTTAATAGATGTACAAGTGTTTTGAATTAGTTGTTCATTTACAATCTATTGATCAGACTTGTCTGTCTTTTTCATTTTCATAACTTATTTTCTAATTTCATGATATTAGAGTTAGAAATCTCAGAACTACTAAAACTGCACAGTTCTTTAAATTTGCATGTGAAAAAAATGATATAAATTTGCATATGAAAGACAGAAAACAATGATAATGAAGACATTAGGGAAAGGGACTGTTTTTCTTTTTCCAAATAGAAATGAAGTAATTAATTAGACATGAAGTAGTAGCACATGAATAGAGAACTGAATCCTGTTAATTTACTCAGGTTTAATTTATCATCTAAGCGCTAATAGCGTACGTCGTTTCCTCAAATGATGTCAAGAACTCGAGGCTTGAGTATATTATAACCTGTCAGTGTAAAAGATTAAACATGGGGATTAAGAAAACAATTGCATATCCGCATAAAGTTTAATTTGAAGGAGTGCATAAATATATAGTTTGTTCTAACAATATATCTGATATGAGTATTTCTTTAAACAATTATCATTAAACTCGATTCAGCTATGTCCAACAAACTAATATATACGAGCCAGTTCAATCTAATTTTGAACTAAGGTTTTAGCTCATACGTCCTTCTAATTCTAACTCGTTCGACTTGCTTAGTTCCTACTACAAGCTGATTACGAGCTAGACTTAGCTCGGCCGGTGTCATGAGCTTGTTGCCACTCCTACTCTCTAGGCAATGGCAAATAAAATTTGGAAAAGTTAGTTAAGCAACAAGTAAGTTGGGACCGAATCCTCTGCTCCTGAGTCGCTGACATGTGGACCCGTAGCAAAATTAAAACTAATATTTAAGTGTTTAAATCCGTCTGGACCCACGTGTCAGCCGCACTGGGGGCAAGAAAATTCTGTCTCCCGGGGGACAGGTGATCTCTTTCCAAGTAAGTTGCTTGGATAGCTCCTGTCTTTTCCAGTTCCAAGAAATGAATTAACCAGCTTAATTACAAGACATATATAATCCAATATATTCATTAATTTGTGCATGGAGCGGTACGTATATATATATACTGTAAGATGCTATATTGACGTCAAAAAGAAAATTTAGATATTGATGTATAATAATTTACAAGTTCATTGTAGCATGAACTTGGTGTGTCATCATAACAGTGTACTGTCTTTTTTTATGAAAAAGGTTAGCAACTTGTGTTATAATCATGATTACTAGTTAGCTAGCCGGCTTGACTTGTAAAACCAACCACTCTTCATTCACCAATCAAACATTTTACTAACTCTTTGAATTATCTTCAACCGAGGTTCAATTAATAACTGCTAACCATTTGTTGCTATAATTAACTTGTTACCAAAGAGCTCCCAAATAATTAATTAAGTTAGTGGGTAATTATGAGCATCCCTACCAACCTTTGCAAAAGGAGCTTTTCTGATGAGAATTAGCCATGCATGTTACAGGACAACATGCATCTACCCTACCTTCATTTTTGAAAATGATACAACAACAAAAAGACTACTCGACAAACGCAACAAGACTTTTGCAAAGTCAAAACCCAATAATCTCCTCATCACCTCCATTATTTCTTGCCTCCACAATTATTTCATACTATATATGTTTCATATCATAAAACTGATTAATTATAGCAGAGAAGCCTAATAATGAACTTCAATGCCACATGGGGATCAGAAGGTTAGGTATTACAGCCTTACAGGTTGAAACAAGTCAAACGGACCTCTACTTTTGATATATATATATATATATATATATATATATATATATATATATATACCGTTGTTGCATGCCGTTTGGATCAGGCACTGATCCAAATAATCTAAACACTGAATTTGGAAATGAATGATATTCTTTAATAAAGTCACATAATCAAACAAAGTGTAATGTTGACAGTTGACATCAAGCGACATATATATATATATATATACACACCTTATTCTAGACAGAATATTAAGCCATGCCAAATGGACATACTTTCATGAGAGGGAGTTTGAATTCTTGTAGGTTCTGCCAAAATTGAATGAGACATCGTAGGTACTATCTCTATCTTATAGATCCACAAAACCAATTAATAAAAAATGGGAAACAAACTAGGTTGCAGTTAGCTACAAGTAAATACTCCTAATTATATATTCACACAAAGATGAGAGAATTTGGGAAAACAAATGATCAAATGTCGGGTAAAGATATAGTAGTCGGAGATGATTTTTCTTTGTGTGGGCCAAAACAATGAGCATATGTCGGACTAGCCAACAAATGCAAAGTCAGATTAATTAGCATATATGTCGGCTTATAATTAATTGATAGTTGCATTAATTTAAGTCAAATAGTTAATCTGAATTGTTCAATATGATCTTCATATTAAAATATTTTTGACAAATTGTTTATATTTTTAGAACTTTTTTTGCAATTTGTTTAGATATGTATAAAATTACTGTTTTTAAATGGTTTAAAAACATTGATTTTGTACCTATCTAAAAAAATAGTAATTTTTCAATAAAATATTTTTGACCATTGGTTTTACGCTCCAATTATTTTTTTTAAATGAAGATAAAAAATATTATGAGTCACGATGAAACATTTAAACCCTCCTCTTAATTTAATTACTTATATGTATTCTTTAAATTTTCATCTCAATTGTACGTACGTTCATAAAAAAAATGCAGAAGCAATAGAAAAATATGTTATACTGAATTGGATCAGAATAATTTAAAAGAGTCAGTAATGTTACAAGGAAATTAGTAAAAATGTAAATTGAACAATTTGAAAGGCTATATATATATATATACATTTTTTTTTTCCTTATTATCATTTCTTCTTCGGATGTGACCTGAGGAATTAATAAATTGCATCACAAAATGTTTGTCTCGAAGTTGTAATCATAACTTTATTAATTAATTGAATCAATTAATATAGACATGATTAATTCAACTAAACTCAAGAAGAGAATAATTTATATATATTAGTGGGCATGCAGATCTAATTACGAAATTGTGGTAAAAGATCAATCCGTATGAAAGCTACATAAAGGAGTAGTGGAAGGAATATATTGTATGGCTAAATTAATGAAAGGAATAATAATCACACCACCCCACTAGCTCTCTAAAGTCTAAAGCTTAATTTCCCCTCAATTTTCCTACAAAAGGACTAAAGGAGGCTACGGAAGCCATCTTTTCTGTCGATAACGACACATTCATTCATCTACTAGATGAGATGAGATATACATCCATTTGTATGAATATTCTGACACCACAAGAAATCGTCAGAATAATTAACAAATATGAATGAATGTGCATGTACAAGTCTGAACGTACTGACTAGTATAAGATATGGGTTATGTGGGAAAAGACATAAAAACTTAAAACAAATATCTGAATATAGAAGCCGACTTAGAATTTTTGTTAGAATAGAACTAGTTGTTAAGAGTAAACTGATCCAAATAGCTAATTTTGTTCAAATTTATTAGCTAACTGCTTACTATTATTTTCTGGGAAGAACATGAGTCTAATATAGAGTATATATGTACCAGAAATTTTGTTTTAAAAATTCAGAATAGGACAGTTGTCCTATCCTGATTACATGTGTATCCGCTCCTGGCCAAATATCCGTTTTTATGTAATAATTATTAGATAAAGAATTAAATATTTAGCAAAAAATGTGATGAGGTTTTCAGATGTACTAGACAATTAAAAAAAAATTGATTTTTTGTGGTTAAGTGTCTTGTGGAAATTTTCAATGAAAATTTATTTATAAAAAAATATAAGAATATTAATGTCGGAAAAATGTTGTGCATGTAAATTACATATAGGACATTCCTACTCACATGCATGAAGCTAGGCATTTATATAGGCATTTTTAATTTAAGATTATTTATTATGGAAATTAATTTTCACATATGCAATACTCAATACATAACATAAATAAATTCATGTAAAAGATTTTGAACTCATAAAAATAATACAATTATGTATTTTCTCACAAATTCAATTTTGATTATAATACTGATTCAATGGAGCAAAGTACATATCATATTTGTAAACTCTGGGGGCAGGATTTAAATTACTGAAATATATACATACATACACTATTTTTTGTTGTATGTATGTACGTACGTACGTATGTATGTTAGTATGTATGTATGCATGTGTGTATTTATGTATGTATATATATAGAGAGAGAGAAAGAGAGAGAGTCCGACTATGGTACTCTATATATAGAGTAAAACGAGTTTGTACTCTACGTTATACCTCTATTTCCAAAGTTCAAATAGCCGATCTGAACCGCTCAACGTGTTCTCCATATTGAAATGTGCTTGGAGACCAAATTTTACATTTTTTGGAATTTTTTTATTATTTATTAAGCCACTTTGAAAATTGCAGATCCATTGTGAACAGTAAAAAAAATTCTGGACCGACGGATCTGTGATTTTCAATGTGGCTTAATAAATAGTAAAAAAAATCCAAAAAATGTAAAATATGGTCTCCAAGAACATTTCAATATGAAGAACATATTAAACGGTTCGGATCGGGTGTTTAGATTTTTAAAATGAAAATATAGTGTCGTAGAGTACAAACTCGTTTTACTCCATAGATTACCATAGCCCAACTCTCTCTATATATATGTATGCATGTGTGTGTGTGTGTGTGTGTGCGCGCGCGCGCGTGCATGCATATGTGTGTGTATATATCTATATGTATGTATGTGTATATATGTGTGTGTGTATATATATGTTATGAGAAGGGATCCACTTACACTATTTTTTGGTGACACCAAATTACACCATTAATTTTTAAAGTTTTCAAAGTCCAAAAAGTCAATCCAAACCGTTCAACATGATCTTCATATTAATATGTGCTTAGAGACCAAATTTTATATTTTATTTTTGAATTTGTTTACTATTTATGAAGTATTCTACAAAATCGTTATTTTCATACTATTGAATTTTTGTACCCATCTTAAATAGTAAAAAAAATAAAAATAAAAATGTAAAATTTGATCTACAAGTGCTTTTTAATATATCTAACATGTTGAACGGTGTGGATATACTGTTTGAACTTTAAAAATGTAGGATGTAATTCGGTGTCACAAAAAATGACGTAAGTGGATCCCTCTTGTATGTTATGTGTGTGTGTGTGTGTGTGTTCATCATATTAATTTTTCAGGGCACCTCATATCTAATATGGCGGCCACAACTTAAAATGTTTTTTGCGTGTTCTCTTACACGTAAATTTCTAAGTGTGGCACTACTGAGGTCACCCATCAGATGGATCGCATGTCAAATTTGTGCTGCGTTTCTCTTTTTTAAACAAAATACATTTTTTTTATGAGAAACCCGTAGGTAAATATTGTTATATATGCTTTAGACATACGCGCAATTAATAGTGTTAAATATTTTATCAGATATGGAATGAGAGACGAAAGCAAAGGAAAAGGAGGAGGAGTCAATGGTGGGTATGAGGTCAATTGATTCTCTCCTTTCTGAAGTCAAACGGAGAAGAGTACAAATTCCAAATGTTTTCTTGTGAAAGACTTTAGCTCGGATTTGTAATTCCAAAAGCAGCCAAACTTAATTATTAATTTGATAGTTGGGAGTTGGGATTGGGACCATATCTTTTTATTCTGGTCTAAATTGTTAGGCTTCTATTTTCTAATTTGGATTGCAATCTCGATCTTCTTTTGCTTTCTTTGAGCTCGGATTTAATTTGTCTGCTTTATCTTTTTTTTCTTGATTGTTTTTAATTTGGTAAATTTAGAACCGGAAATGTACTTTTCACGAATAGATCAGATCTTGAAAAGATGTCAACGCCTGATTATGTAACAAAAGCTGTGAACAAGATTAAAAGCCTGTCACAAAGGACAAGGAATAGTTCTAATTATTATATGCAAGTCAAAAGGATTTTTTTTTTTAGAAACCATAAATTTAAAAAATAAAATGATTTACCAAATAATTTGATTGGTTTTGTTTTTATAAAAAACATAATAACTGAAATGGCATTTCAGTCTAAATTTTTTTTTTCTGTATCGAATTGTTATTTCGGCTTGTAGTAGTTTCACGAGTTTTCAACCCACAACTACACGATTTTTCTCCAAAATATGTGAGACTACCTCAGGCTGAAATGGCAATTCGGTACTAAAAAAAAAAAAAAAAAATCTTCGGACCGAAATACTGTTTTGGTTCTTATGGTTTTTGTAAAAACAAAACCAATCAAGTTGGTTTGGTAAATTCATTTTTTTTATTTATGATTTCTAAAATAAATTCTGTCAAAAGTATCGAATCATATTTTTTTTTCCTAATATGTTAATAGGCTAATTTCATAAGCTTCACATTTAGAAATTTAACTAATTTGATGTGCAATTTGAAAGCCTGAAATGTGGACGTGTTAATTCTTAGTATCATTGTGAAGAAATTTTTCATTAAGTATTCAATTATTAACCCATCAATAATAATTGAATTAAGTATGACCGAAATTTTTGAAAGCCTTGGCAGTATCTGCCCCGAAATTTTTATTTATACCATAATCTCAAAAGAAAAAACTAAAAAACTACAAAATATGGAGAATTCTAATACCAGGATTGTCAATTCAATTTGCGGCTCCAATAATGAGGGGTCCATAGATTGAATTGGCGGATCCTCAAAAGTCCATTATTTCCACTGTAATATATTGAAATTGGAGTTCTAGAGATCTGCCAATTCAATCTGCGGCCCCATTAAACATTATGGACCATTCAAAAGTAGTAACTTTTTATTTATCTCAAAAATAATAAAAAAAATAGTATACATTTTCATACAAAGATTAAAGATTTATGTTTAACGATTTATACAACTATTGTACTAGACATGATGCAAATATGAGAGGTACTTTCCCCATTACCCGCCATCTCTCAGATTAATTAAAGAAATTAATAGACAAATAGAAGATCATTTTTTTTTTCATACCTCAAATAGAAGATGATCAGAATGGAGAAAGAATGCCTGATACCCTTCGTTTACTAAGCAACTTCCATCTACCTTATGCCCCTCAAAATTAAATAATTTCCATAACTAATTAGCCAGTAAAGCAATCTAAATTTGATTTAATTTAAAACTCTCATTCTGCCATGTTTTTTTATCTAAACACATATAGTTCCAAATTAATTAGGATATATGTTTCGTTACAAAATAAGAATAGCTAGAATAGCCAAATCAATAATAGTTATTGTTTGTCTTATTATAATAGTCAAATCTCAAAACTCTTAGGAATAGTTTATTTTAATAACACAAAACGTTTGGATTCACTATTCTAGTTATTTTAACACAACCAAACACTGAATAAGCTATTCCGAATAGCCTAACCTCAAGAATAGCATATTGTCAATCCAACCAAACATACCCTAAAGAGTATTCCTTGAACTAGTTCAATTAACTCGAGTACAAGAAAATATTCTGCTAATCAAATCAATTTTTTTTTTCGAACCCATTTAGAAATTATATATATAGAGGGGCAAATAATAAAGAATAACTGAATATAATACATAATTTAACATATTTAGTCTCTCTTTTTTCTTGAGTTTAAAAGTTTTTGCTTTCCACACGGCCAACCTTAATTGAATTTTATGAATCAATTCTAATTCGCCCACCTCACATTATAATATTAGTAAATTTGAGAGTTTTGAGAAATAAAAATTAATATGACCAAATCCAGTTTTAACATGGTAAACTTTTAGACCAAATACTTTTCAAAAGCTCTAAAAAGTCATGTAAATTTTTCCATTATGTACTACTCCCTAGATGGTAAAAAGATCAAAGTTTTATCAGCATCTGATTAAGAATCTATCAGAAACTTTCTCATGAGAATTCCATATCTTAGGATCTAAGGCTGTGTTTCAAAAACAGTGTGCGGAGAGGAAGAAAAAGGGACAGAGACGAAGGTGATTAGTGTGTCGCTCGTCTTCTCACAGTATTTTTCGTACATCCTGATTTGAGAGTAGCAATTCTTAGCAAAATACACAGTGTTGTTACCTCCGAACAATATCAGTTCCCTTCCGCTCCCTCTTCTCTTCTCTGCTTCTGGAGTAGGTGATAGAGTCCGGACTACTTACAATCTGATTGCTCTTCACCTCCTTTCTCTTTCATTTCTTTTAATGAAGATCTATTTTTCTTTTCTGGAGCACGGCTTAAAGATCCCCAAGTGAACCACCTTTACTAAATGACAACAATTTGGATCCCCATGTCCTAATGGATCTTGCATCTATCCGATTCATTTTAAAATCAATGTGTGCGAATATTAAAACGGACAAACATGAATATTAAAGCAACATGTACATATCTTAAATCAAATAAAACGGACACGGAACCCATCAATTGAGTCCTATGGACATCATACTCAAATTATTGAATTCGTATCCTCTGAGATATCTCAAACTTTGCGTGACTTTTTGAAATATCTTAATCGTTTAAATACGTTCTGCACGAATCTCAAAGCTCAAATAATACTGCCATTACGTTCCCCCAAATAGGCACCGGACACGTCGATCACGCAAAAATTAAGATATCTCAGAGGATACACACCCCAAATTATTTCCTTACCAAAAAGCTCATTGTAATTATCTAAAGCATGTAATGGTATAACATTAAATAAAAAATAAAAAATAAAAAAGTTGGAAGTCAAGCGCGGCTTATTGTACCGACTTGGTACGGATTTATCAAGTCTTCAGCTGCAGATCTGCAACTCAATTGCACGAACTGATACACCATAAAAGTCACAAGAAATCCAATCGCTTGAGTTGCAAGAGGCAGTTGAAGTGCCAACTGCTGCGAATCGAGCCATGGGAAAGGAATTAGATCCGGTTCCGATCATAATATTCAACCATCTTTTCAGCACCAATCCCGTTTTCTCTCTCTGTGACTCTGGGCCCATGGGCCTTCACAAGAAAAAAAAAAAAAAGGAAACATAATTTTCTCCCTGTGAGAATGTGAGATGTGGCAGCCCACTGCCAGACCCGATTTCAATCGGGCACTAAACTAAAGTGGGCCACCATCAGGCGTGCCTTTCTTTTGCGCGTTTGTCGGGGGTCCCACATGCGTGCCATCCACCCCCCTCGCACGTGCCATTTTCCCTTCTCACACATGCGACTCACCACCACCAGTCAAGGAGTCCACCACCACACTTTTTTCTTCATGGTCCTTGCCATAAAATAAAATTAGCAATCAGATTCACCACATTGCGGTTCAATTCGGAAATCATATAATCTAGCTAACAATTTTATGAACAAGTTCAAAATTTTGGGAAAATGTATAGTTTATTGTTCCCATTTGGTTTGGAGTTCTTTACCGTATCACATGGATATTGTAAAACAAATTAATCCTAGCGATCCAACAATTTATTAGTTGGTGATCTGTAATTAATTTAGTTCAAAAAGAAGTGGATGATATTCTAGCACATTTTGTCCAAAAAAAATTAGCCCAAATCTTAGTTCATTGAATTTATCACATTCAAATGGTATTAGAACTAGATAGTGAGTTTCTTGAATAACAAACGTGACGAATAAATTCCTTATATAATATACTTCAGTGCAAGACATAAGTATCAATATTTTAGTGCAATGCATAAGTATCAAGAACTGCATTAGAACTGCATGTATAGTGTAGTGGAACGAGTTTCATCTCTTTACAGAGAAGTTGCATGTTTAATTCTTGATAATAGCGTCTAAAAATGTTAGAGTGTATCAAGATCCATTAAAATTAAAAATAAACATAAGCACTAGAGAATGGAAAGGATATCGATGTGCTAATCTTATATGGTGAAACAAATCTTATCAGGCCAACCTCTTTTATTTAAATTTTTCTTAGTGAGAATTATATTATTCAAGAGAAACCGCAAAAATATTCTATTTTTTTGGTGGAATAGGCAGTTCCATGGCAAACTTATTAGCATTTATATCCCTAAAATTTAGAATTTTATAAATGGATCTAACTGTAAATATTTTTGAAGGATCTCATCTCCAAACTATTTTATCTATGTAATAAGTGAAATTAGATGTACTAATTAGAAAGAAAATGTCATTCCATTCAGATTGTAAAATTCCGCTAAGACTTTTTCTAAAGTGAATCACAGTGCCTTGTGAATGAATTCCCTCAGAAATTGAGATATGTTTATTCAATGTCTTGTGAATGAATCACCTCAGAAATTGAGATATATATGCTTGTTTGAACAAATGTCGATCAGTGTGTCTTGACAACACACCAATATCCTATTGATTATGACATCAATAACCTTTTCATGAAGAATATTGATGTGATAATTCATATATTTTTTGTATTTTTCCTTTCCGTAATTATTTTCCCTATTTATATATTGTTTTCAAATTTTCTTTAAGCTCATATGTTTTGAGCTATTTCTTTCAATTTCGCTACTAGTTACAAACCCTATATGTAACTAAGACTATTTATTCAATGAAAATATGAGCCATACCCATATTTTTTTTTTTTAAATCCACTTATTGCCTTTTTTTTGCACTCAAAATCCGTAGGCAATTTCATTAATAACAAAAGTTACAAAGTAGTTATTACATAAAATTAGACTACAAGTGTCTGTGAAAACATACAGCTAAATAAAACTAAAAACGCACAGAGTATGTGCATGCATCCTGTGGATGCAAAGTTGATTATTCTTGCTTGATTAGAGTGAAAGGAGTCTAGTGATAGTTTTTTCTATATGCATATCACAGCTGAGAAGGCACTGAATCCAAACCAGACAGGAACTAAATCGACCGGATTAGGACAGTCACCTATCAGCTGAAAAACTACTGAATCAAACCAGACTGAAAACTAAATCAACGAGTCCAAAAGCTTATTGCCTTTTGACATTAACTTTACAATAATCAAAATCGAGTTCATACGACTGATATAAACTTATAGAGATAGATTTAAATGAAAAATCCATCTAACAATTTGTTTGGCTAAAATTCTGCGAAATTTTATATCCATCAGATAACTTATTATGTGTTGTAACATTACATATATATATGCCACATATTTATTTTTATCTAGTAAGCAGCGTGGATAAATTTTAATGTATTATCAATCAATATTTCAAATAATTAAGGGTGGAATTGTGAAAAAAAAATAAAAAGCACCCAATGACCCAACTGTTCCAGAGTCCTTCAGAGCTGGTGCTTGACTTAAATTGTTCCTAGGAAGAAAAATGAACCAACAAGATAAATATATATAGCTACGCAGCCAAACAACTACAGACAAAGGACGGACCTAATAAGATACATTTACCATTATAATACAAATTAGGAATAAAATATTATTTTGTGAGAATCCACCATCAATTCAAGCCTCTTTCGCTGCACAGAACAAGATATCACATATCAGAGGGGGGCAGATGATATCATAATTCCACTAAACAATTCAGAACCCTAGACATTCTTTCCTTGCTTAGCATAGACGATTCCTTCATCTCTCTCTCTCTCTCTCTCTTCTGTGCCTCTTCAAATCATACACAGATTTCTATGGATACAGCCCACTGGCCTCATCAGGTAAAATAACAACTAACAAGCAAGATCGATCTTTTTTTCATATATAGCTTTATTATCCTTGTTTTCAGGTTCATCTCTTTCTGTTCAATTGTTTGAATTGAGTAGCAGATCGTTTGAATTTTTGGGTTGTGTGTATTTGAGTTGCCAGGGGGTAAGTAAGCCATGGCTTTGTAATTTGTAGATCTATCTTTGTTTGAAGAAAAGAGAAACTGTATCATCTCTTTTATCTCTTTTCCTTTCAACTTTTCTTTTGCTTTAAGGCTTTAATTCCTGTCACTTGTATGCCTCCCCCTCCTTTAATCCTTGAAAGCAGCACACACCACTTTATTTCTATCTTTTCTTTTCTTTTCTCTTCTTTTCTCTTCCTTTCCCTTCCATCTACCTTTACTTTTCTTCTCCTTTTTATCTTCTCTCAAAAGCAGAGAGGCATCAAAAGGTGCAACCGCAGCGTCATATATTTCTGATGAAGTATCATACAAAATAACAAACAACAAGAGTTTAATTCTTTTGGCTTCTCTTTCATCCTTTTTCTTTCACTTTTTTCCTCCACTTATTTATCCTTTTGGACACTTTAATCCTTTGTCTTGTATCCTCCTGTTTGTTTTCTTTTGATCGTTTTAGATCCTATATATACATACATCTCTATCTCTCTCTCTATCTCTTTCTCAAATCTCCTTTAAACATCTATAGCTATAGTGCTATTTGTTCTGTGATCTTTCCTATAATGATGTGTGTTTCTGTCATGATCTCTCTCTCAGGAGCTTGGACTTGTGAAGCCCATGGAGGAGATGGTACCTGCGAATGCAAACCCAAGTGCAACTGCAGGAAACACACTTGGCCAAGAAAGGCCACAACTGATGGAGAGGAGAGCACGACCTCAGAAAGAGAAAGCACTAAATTGTCCTCGGTGCAACTCAACGAACACCAAGTTCTGTTACTACAATAACTACAGCCTCACACAACCAAGATACTTTTGTAAGACTTGTAGGAGGTACTGGACAGAAGGTGGATCCCTCAGAAATGTTCCAGTTGGTGGTGGTTCTAGGAAGAACAAGAGACCCTCCTCTACAACTGCAACTCAAGCTACAGCAAGTGCACCTGGTGGAATTACCACTCATTCTACATCTGCTGCTGCCACAGTCTCACCTTCATCTGTTATATCTAATCATGCAAGGAAACTTATGCATGAAGCACAGGATCTCAATTTGGCTTTCAACCACCACACTGTACCAGTATCTGAGTTTAGCTTCCCCAATTTGGAGAGCAGTACTATTCGCAGTAACAATGGTGGTGCAATTTCTGCTATGGAGTTGCTGAGGAGTGGTATTGGTGGTACTGGTTTTGTGCCGATGTCGGTACCAGAGTACACAGCTGGGTTTGGGTTACAGCATGAGTACAGGCCTCCACATACACTTGCATTTTCTCTTGATGTAGGTGCTGGAGGTAGTGCAAGTGCAGTTGCAGGTGGTTTTGCAGTGCAAGAGACAGGGAATGGAAGTAGATTGTTATTTCCTTTTGGAGACATGAAGCCTGTGATTTCAAGCAGTGCAAGTGAGTATGAAAGTAACAACAAAGAACAAGGTCTGTTTTGGAATACGATGTTAGGAGGCGGCAGTGGCGCAACGGGTGGTGGTGCAACTGGAGACGGCGTCAATGGGAATGGTGCCTCATGGTGAACCACCCAAATTCATGGAAATGAGGTGGAGAAATTAAACTAACAGTTTGTGCCTTTTCACTTAATTTAGTTACATTTTGCTGTTTAATTTCTTTTGGTTTTCTCGTGCATGGATCGATCGATATGTATGTAGGTATTTGTGAAGCTTATTTTTTTTAGGTTGGCTTCAAAATGGCGTGTTTATTTATTTACTGTCTAGTTTTTAACATAGTAGAATTAAGCATGCATGCATGGTTTGTTTAAAAAGCATGGAAAAAGAAATGTTTAGAATTCGCCCTAATTTCTTGTGCTTTCCTTTCGACTTCATTTTTAATATTTTGTTTACCTATAGACTATATTTGGTTTTGGACTATAATAATATTGGAATGTTTATATATCTATTTATATTTTTAGATCATGTGATTTGTGAATCATAGTTCTTTAATTTGAGAGAAGAATGAATGAAATTCAGCAGAGAATATATATATATATATATATATATATAGTACTTGTTGTGTACTTGTTTATTGAGACATTGTGATGAAAACGATAGAGTTGAGTTTAATTAATGAAGCATTGTTGTTACTTGTTACATGTGGCTTTTGGCTTTTTTCATGGCATGTTTCTCTCACTTTATTTTGTGTGCAGAGGTGCATGTCTCAGAGGTCATGTCCTCATTATGCATCCATTCCAACCAAGATTCTTCCAGCCGGGTAACCACTAATAAAAGAAGAATTGAGTGAAGTGAGACTCGGTTATCATCAGTCATCAGTGTGTGTGTGTGTGTGTGTGTGTGTGACTGTGTGTCATGACTCATGACAACACACCAGCACACTAGCAATGACTTCCCATCACATGCTCTTGTGGTATCATTTTTGTTAGGAGTCATTTGGAAGTGGGTATGGCAGGCACTCGTACCAGTGCAACTATATATTATATAAAAAAGGTACTTCCTCCGATCCTCATCATGTCTTTCTGTAGATTAAAGCATACTATATAATAATGAGCTTTTGTGTGAAGTCCATTGATATGTCATATTTGTGTCTTACTACCCTTGGAAACTTTTGCAAAGATACCCCTACATAACTCGAGAATAACTCGAGAATAATATATGAATATCCTCTCTACAACATATGCTTAAATGTTTCTAATAATAAAAATTTGTGTCATCCGACAAAATGGGTTCTAGTTTCACGGTTTCAGGCTTGTATAAGTTTGTTCTTCGTGGAGGTAAAATTAATTAAGTTGGTTTTCCATGTGGCTGTTGGGGAATAAGGTCTTCATTGTCATCGGTGTACTTCTATATAGGGATTTTTGGATAAATTAAGGAATAGAGCAATAATAAAACTAACTTGGAGAGTGAGAATAGTAGCTAACTTAACATTTTGTTGGTTAGTAAAATAGTGAGAAAACCCACAAAAGATAAATAAAGAATAGTCCATATTTGCTAATTCAAACATACCCAAATGAAGAATAGTAGCTCGGAATAGTATTAATCCAGATTAGTGACTATTTTTTACACATCCAAATGCACCCTATAAGTATATTTTGTGAAGTCATTACATATAATTAGCAGGTTGAAAATAACATTTCGAAGTTTGGAATGACATTTGTAAGTCACTTGCATGTCGAATACTTACCTTGGCACTCATAGATAACTCGAGAATAATCAAGTATACATTACATATATGATGCATAACAATACAGATTTTCAGTTTTCTTTTGTTATATATATTTGAAAACTAGGTAAAATGTGCAGTCGTAGATTCAAATAGTCATATAATTAAGCATGGAAAATATTAAAAATAATTTATCAAACTCAACATAATTATGATATATAACTTATTGCAAGCCTAGGCAAACTTCTAATTTTTTTTCTGGTTTTGTGTCTACTTAGCAGATAGAAATAATAGTAAATGATACTTATATTTCAAAATCAAGCAGATAGAAATAATAAGTTTTGTGTTTACCATAAAATATGGGCAGTCATTATTAATTGAAGTAGTGTCAATTGATAAAAGATTAATTGTTTTATGATAAACATATTGTCATATATAATTATGCATCTCTCATAAATATCTAACAAGAGTTGAAAATGAATGAAGAAATGTTGTGTCTTTTTTTCTTTTTCCATCTATTAAGTGCTAAAGTTGAAATTCTAATAATTTTCAATTATCAAAATTTACATCATAGAATTTGTTACAAATAAAGCGTATTTAATTATATTTAGGTTTATCATGTATTAATATTACTTTTGACACATTTGATAATTGAGATTAATTTTAATATTACTTTTAGAATTTTTAAAAATCACAGCTTCTTATTCAATAAAAAAATAATAAAATAATAATAAAAACACTGATTTTCAAAATTATAAAAAAATGGTAAAAAAAACTTCCAAAAAATGTAAAATTTTGTCTCCAAGTACATTTTAATATGAAGATCATATTGAGAAGTTCGAATAAATTAATTAATTTTTCTTAATTGCTGTTATAACTCAAGCTTGTACTTTCGTTTTATTTTGAAATAAGAAAAGATTAGCTAATAGGGCTTATGAACTAATTATACCATGTATATGTTGGTCTTACTATATTTTTTAATTTAGAGTCAATACTTGAGTTTTTTTCCTATGATGTAAGTTTTATCAATTTCAATTACGATATCAATTAATTGATGACAAAACTAAAAAAGAATAATTTTTGCAATAACTATAGAGTTTCCTTATTGGCATTTTCCCTAGGTTTGTTTTTATTTTTATTAGAAAAACTTACTCAGTCTATTTGAAATTTATTAAAACTAAGATAATTAAAGGAGATAGATATAAAAAAAGAGAAGAAAAAAATAAGAGTTACTATTATTATAATTGCTAAAACGTAAATTATGAATATTATAAAGTCGAGCCATCTCCGATTTGTCATTAAATGTCAATCCTAATTGTGTTAAATGTGAATATTTAACAAATTCACACTACAACAAACAAAATCAATTTCTAGGAACGTTGCGCTTAGGTGTTCATTAAGAGATAAGTTGATAATTAATAAGAAAAATCCAACTAAAAAAAAAAAAGCCACACTTCTGAACAGAAGCGGAGCCAGATTTTTAAGCTATGGGGATCAAATAGTGCAATGAAAGTCAATTATAAAAAAATTACGTATTGTGAATGGAGGTCAATATTACAATATTCATAGCATTTGCTCTAAATTATATAGAAATTTAGATGGATGAGGGTTTTGTCCAAATGGCTTAGGACAAAGCCTCATTCAAAGTCTAACTTGAACCGTTATATCTGCATCAAAATTTGTATAAATATTTAGATTCAAGAAGTCGTTTAAATTTATTAAGTTTTAAGCATGTTTGCACAGATCTCAATGCAAATCAGACGTTTATGCTTGGCTTTGAATGAACTTTCGTCTAAAGTCCTTTGAACAAAACCCAATCCCAAACTATATATAAAAAATAAAATTTTAAAAATAAATGGAGATTAATTGACCCCCATTCAACCACACAAAATCCGCCACTCCTTCCTAATATTTTTCCTCATTTCACAAATCATTTATGTTGTATGAATTCTCATTGTTACGTGAGAATCCACGTCAATAACAATGAATGAAATATGAAAACAAACCAAGAAATACAGTGTCTTATCTCAGGTCGGATCCAGTAAAATTGAATGTGAATAATTGAATCTCATTCATTTTCAAAATCTACATATTTAGATATGAATTTTCTATATAATTTAGAGTAAATAATTATGAAAACTGTAAAATTAATCTTATAATTTTAATATAATTTTTATTTATATGATTTATCTAATGTATGCTTAAGGCTTGAACTCAGTGGCAACCAATCCTGATAAGAATGGCTACCACGCTTCATTATATGAATTATTTGTACGCAGTGGTTCGATATAAAGATGATTTTGTGTTTGTCACATGCAATGCAATATCCTATTTTTCCAACCCACCGTCTATAACAAAACCTCAACTGTTCAACCAAAAGCTAAAGAACTCATCATTTTATTTAATGAGCCACTATATCAGTAACCATTTTTTTTGTTATAATTAGAGTTTCTCTTACCTGTCTTTCTACCTTAATAAATAATAAACCGCCACCCCACTTTAAAATAAATGGATTGTGGGCTCCGCAAAACATTCTTCTAGGGATTCGGGCCTAATGAATTATTCGCCTGTTTTGTTTTCTTTCGCCTCTTTCTTCGTTTAATTATTAATTTGACAACTCCAATGCATGACCTTATTTAAATGGTTTAGTGATTTCGTAATTATGTAATATTGTAGGGTACATTTCCATCGTGTCACATTTAGTATTAGAATAGTGATTTTTAAGTAAGTGGTTCACACTTCACAGTAGTGTTAATACGAGTGATTTGAAAATATCACTAAGGCTTATTCGGCCGCTCCATTGTTTCCGTGGAAAAAAAGAATTCAGTTCATACTGAATTTTTTTTTCCACGTGAACAGTAATTTTTAGTTCAATTTCTGTATCCATGTTTATTCCCAATGACCCGCCGAACAGGCTCTAATTTTATATTATTATGGTAAATAAAAATATTGTTCGGGTTTTATATTTGAAATAGCGATGGAGATGGAGAGAATGAATAAAATAAAAATTAAACTAATATAATATTTAAACTAATATTATATTATATTTAACATTTAAGCTAATATTATATTACATTTAAACTAATATTATATTATATTTAACATTTAAGCTAGTATTATATTACATTTAAACTAATATTTTTAATACTAATTAATATTATATTTAATACTAATATAATCTAATATGATATTATATTTATTTAATACTAATCTAATCTAATGTGATATCATATTTATTTAAGTGGAGGGATCCAATTACACCATTTTATGGTGGCACATCTTAACATCATATATTTATAACTCGTTTTTGCAATTTTAAAGTCCAAACAGTCGATCTGAACCGTTCAAAATGATCTCCATATTAAAAAGTGCTTGCAGACCAAATTTTATATTTTTTTTAAACAAAATTAGTATTTATTATGATGTGTACAAAGTTGTTGTTTTCAGACAATTTTGGACACAACGATATTCAGAAATTATAAAAAAATAGTAAACAATTTCCAAAAATGTAAAATTTGGTCTCCAAGCATATTTTAATATTCATATTATGTTGAACGGTTTGGATCGATAGTTTAGATTTTGAAATCGCAAAGAAGAACTTATAGATATATAGTGTCAAGATGTGTCACCATAAAATGATGTAATTGGATCCCTCCTCTTTATTTAATACTAATATAATATTTAAACTAATATTATATTACATTTAATATTTTAAACTAATATCATTTTACATTTAACATTTAAACTAATATCATATTATATTTAAACCATTTAAAGTAATATTTTATTGCATTTAATATTTAAACCAATATTATATTTTAGTTAATACTAATATAATCTAAGTATGTTATATTTATTTAATACTAATCTAATATTTAAACTAATATTATATTACATTTAATATTTAAACTAATATTGTATTATATTATATTTAATATTATAATTTATTTTATTTAAGACTAATATAATCTGATATTATATTTATTTAATATTAATATAATATTTACACTAATATTTTTTTTATATTTGATAATTAAATAACTACAATATGATATTTAAATAACTCTAATTTGATATTATTATTATGATTTAATACTAATCTATATTTTAAATTGAGATTACATTACATTTAATATTTAAATTAATAGTTTATTTAATACTAATTTAAACTAATATTATATTTATTTAATACTAATTAAATATTTTATTTAATACTAATTTAAACTAATATTATATTTATTTAATACTAATTAAATATTTTATTTAATACTAATTTAGTATTTAAATTAACTCTAATTGAGAGTAATTAAATATTTTATTAATATCACTAGTCCCACTAGCTCTATTATTGCTAACGCATTATTTCTATGGGTTAGTAGAATAAAGTTATTCTTGAGCTAATCTAATTTATAAATTTGTGTTTGAATCATTAAAGTTTGAAAATAGTGAAGCTAACTTTGAATTAGCTCTATTTTTGAGTGATCCAAATTCACCTGTAGACTGTAGTAGTTAATCATCAGCAGTTATTTTAGATCAATATGAGAATGACTCAGAAATAAGAAAATGCATGTAGCTAGAAATGCTGCAGCTTTAGATACCAGATGCAACTAATTAATTAATTGACACTCAGTGATAGAATCGCATGATGTCAGTTGCAAATAATTGCATGATTAAAACTCAATATACCTCTTTAAACCGCATATATGGGACTGCATGAAGATTTTCATGCTGAATCGAACTGCAAATGCATATGCAGCTGCATGAACCGTATTTTACAACACTGATTTATTGCTAACTCATCATTTCTACGAGTTAGTAAAATAGTGCTATTTTGGAGCTAATCTAATTTACCAATTTGTATTTGGATCACTAAAATTTGAGAATAGTGAAGCTAATTTTGAGTTAGCTCTACTCTTGAATGATCCAAACACACCCTGTAGTAGTTAATCATTAGTAGTTATTTACTTATTTTAGATCACTATGGGTGCGTTTGGATGGTGCCAGGATTAGTGTAAGAATAGCAATTTTTGGATTAGTGGTTGAGAATAGTGCTAATCCGAGTGGTTTGAGAATAGCGCTAACTTTGAACTATTCGGATTAGTAAAAATGTCGTTTGGATTGTATATTTGGAATAGCGATGAAGGGAATGAATAAAATAATGATTAAACTAATATTATATTGCATTTAATATTTTAATTAACATTATATTACATTAAAGCTCAATTTTTTTAAACTAATATAATATTTTATTTAATACTAATCTAATCTAATATTATATTTATTTAATACTAATTTAATATTTAAACTAATATTATATTACATTTAACATTTAAACTAATATTATATTACATTTAACATTTAAACTAATAGTATATTATATTTAATACTAATCTAATCTGATATTATTTTTATTAATACTGATCTAATCTGATATTATATTTATTTAATACTAATATAATATTTAAACTAATATTATATTACATTAAAATTTTAAATTAATATTATATTTATTTAATACTAAACTAATATATAAATTAATATTATATTACGTTTAATATTTTAAACTAATATTTTATTCAATAGTAATCTAATTTAATATTAGATATAATACTAATCAATATTTAAACTAATATTGTATTATATTTAATATTTAAACTAATATTATATTGTATTTAATATAATATTTTATTTAATACTAATCTAATATCATATTATATTTATTTGATACTAATTTAATATTTAAATTAATATTATATTACATTTAATATTTAATTTAATATTTAATTTAATATTATATTTAATCTATAATTTTATTTGATATTAATATTTGATATTATATTTATTCAATACTAATCTATTATTTAAATTAATATTATATTACATTTAATATTTAAACCAATATTTATTTAATACTAATATAATATAATATTATTTATTTAATACTAATCAAATATTTTATTTAATATTTAAACTAATTCTAATTAAGAGGAATGAAAATTATTTTTTTATTAATATCACTAATCCTACTAGCTCTATTCTTGCTATTCCATCATTTCTTTGGATTAGTAGAATAGAGCTATTCTTGAGCTAATTCAATTTTTCAATTTGTGTTTGGATGACTCAAGAATAAGAATAGTGGAGCTAATCCAAAAATAGCTCTATTCTTACACCATCCAAACGCACCCTATGAGAATGTCTCAGAAATAAGAAAATGCATGTAGCTAGAAATGCTGCAGCTTTAGACACCTGCGAGTCTGCGACTCCTTGTGCACGTCATTTCTTTTTGTGCTTTTAAAACTAGTACCTTGTCAGATATATTATTGTCCTTCCTCCTTGCCTTTTATCAAAGGCATTATATATGCAACAGATGCACTCTACCTTTGTGAGAAAAAACAAAAGCCTGCTTTGGAGCACTACAACCAAAGCAAGTATATGAATCCGACTCTGCTGCCTTTATAAATAAAAGCAGGATCCTGCTTTTACTATCCAAACTATTCAAATATTTTCATTCACGTATCTCAATAAAAAAAAAATTTTATGCATAAATCTCAACAAATTTGAATGACTGAGATGATAAAAACAGAGTCCTGCTTTTATTCCACAAAAGCAGCAGAGTCGGATTCCAAGTATATAGCATTTTTCTCCTAAGGAAGAAAATATTTATCCTGTGATGTTAAATTAAAATAACATTGCATTTGTACATCAGCCGGTTTAAATCATCACAAATGGAATAATCAGATGAAATCATGTCTCTGGTTCACTTCAGACATTAACATTAATTTCAGGGAGAAAAAGATCCATGATTAATGCAAAACGCCAATGTACAAATACTAATTACAAGACGGATTATATATATATATATATAGAGTTGGGCTAACTTGCTTTGGGAAGTAAAGGGGTTCTTTACTTCCCGCTCGTATCTCCATTTTCAAAGTTCAAATAGCCGATCCGAACCGTTAGATGTGATCTCCATATTAAAATGTGCTTGGAGACCAAATTTTACATTTTTTTGAATTTTTTTACTATTTATTAAGCCAGTTTGAAAATCGCTGATCCAACGGTTTCACCATTTGAACAGTGAAACTGTTGGATCAGCGATTTTCAAAGTGGCTTAATAAATAGTAAAAAAATTTCAAAAAATGTAAAATTTGGTCTCCAAGTACATTTCAATATGGAGAATATGTTGAGCGGTTCGGATCGGCTATTTGAACTTTGAAAATGGAGATACGAGCGGGAAGTAAAGAACCTGTTTACTTCCCAAAGCAAGTTAGCCCAACTCTATATATATATATATATATATATATATATATATATAGTAGAGCTACCATGCTTTGCAAATTAAAGTGGAAGTTTTAATTTGCGCTCATATCTCTATTTCCAAAGTTCAAATAGCCGATTCGAACCGTTAGATGTGTTCTCCATATTGAAATGTGCTTGGAGACCAAATTTTACATTTTTTGGAATTTTTTTACTATTTATTAAGCCACTTTGAAAATCGCTGATCCAACGGTTTCACTGTTCATTATGAGTCACCGTTGGATCAGCGATTTTCAAAGTGGCTTAATAAATAGTAAAAAAATTCCAAAAAATGTAAAATTTGGTCTCCAAGCACATTTCAATATGGAGAACACATCTAACGGTTCGGATCGGCTATTTGAACTTTGGAAATAGAGATATGAGCGCAAATTAAAACTCCCACTTTAATTTGCAAAGCATGGTAGCTCTACTCTATATATATATATATTAAGTTACAACATCTTATAACAATTCGGTTTTATAAGTTTTAAAGTCCAAACATTCAATCCAAACTGTTTAACATGATCTTTATGTTAAAATGTACTTAGTGATCAAATTTTACATATTTTTTTTTATTTTTTTTTTGCTATTTATTAAGTATTTTACAAAACTGTTGTTTTTAGACAATTCTAGACCACTGGAAAAATAAAATAATTTATAAAATACTTAATAAATAATAAAAAATAAAAAAAATGTAAATTTGATCTCCAAACACATTTTAATATATATATCATGTTGAACGATTTTGATCGATTGTTTAGACTTTAAAAATCATAAAACTAAATTGTTGTAAGATGTTGTAACTTACAAATATTTTAAGTGAATCCCTCCTCAATTATCCATGATTCATGCAAAGTTCCGTTCGAAACATATTGCAAATCAATAATGCACTTCTAAGTTTGTCTATAAGCAGCACTATGTGGGGGTTAAAATAAGATGGATTGTGAGTGGTTATTTATTTTCAAACAGAAATCATTTAAAAGTTTTCTGTTTTATGTTGTTTTATTCCTTGAAGGTATATATATTTTTTTTATCCATTTTTTTGTAGCTCAACGCAAAAAAATTCTTTATTTTTTCTTCTGTCTTTTCAATCATCAAGTGCGGTTACTGATCTCCTTTTTACATCTTTATTTTCTTCTCAATTTTGCTCTCCATTTTTTTTTTATCAAATGCACCTCTCTTTTTATCCCTTATTCTTATGTTTCTTTTATGTTTCATATAACAATGATAGATCATAAATAGATGTTTATTGGATAGTATTCCCAAATTTCATTCAATGCAAAGAGAAGAAACATCTCCTCTATCGATTAAAAAAACACCAAGTACAGTAGCAGGAATCTTCATTGTTTGGCCTCTTTAATTGCGTTGACAACAATAGACCATTCAATCAATAAATGAAAGAGATACAAGCAGTGATTAATGCCACCCTTTAGGGAAGAAAGCAGAGCATGGAGGCATGGAGCAAGAAAATAATGGTAATAAAATAGAAATCTTTCCAGACGAGCAACAAAAGGATGGTATGAGAATTCTGACATGCTCAGACACATCTTCAAGGAGAAAAGAAATAATGCTTCATAATGTCAATTTTCAAGTGCTATTTATTGCACATGATTGGATGGCGTTGGATTGATCAACAAGGCAAGGCGGCAACCCCTCTTTATCCTAGATTTTTTATATTTAAAAATATTAAAATTATATTTTAGAAAAAAGAGATGGATTATGTTTTTTTTTTCTGATCATCATAAAAAAGAACCAAACCAATAAGTTAGGTCCCTTGAAGAGTAGTCTGAGTAGAGGCAGAAAAACAACAGATTTCTCTAAGAAAAACAGACTATGCTTTTAGAGAGAATGAGAGAGAAAAAAAGTAGGTTCTGCTAGGGGTGTTCATTGGGTACCGTTTAATCGGTTTTGGACCGAACCGAATTAGATCAGTTCAAACGGTTCGGTTTTTTTAGTTTAATGGTTCGGTTTGGTTTGGTTTAAAATTTTCAAAACCGAAATAACTGAACCGACCGAACTTTTATATATTATGAATTTGGTCCAGACCGTCCCGGTTTATTTCTTAATCAATTGCTTTAAATACTTTGGTTTATTTCTTAATATCCCGATTTATTTCTTAATACTCAAATTTATTTCTTAATTAATGTACTTTGGTTTATTACAAAATAATTGCTTTAAATTAAAAAATTGATATATTTCGGTTTGAACCTAACAAACCGAAATAAAACTTTGGTTCGGTTCAGTTCGGTTGCAATACTAATTCGGTTCGGTTTGGTTGTACATGTTTGTTTGTTATTGGATTACAGATGATGAGATTTTATAGAGATGGAAACACATTTTTGAAAAAAAATATATGAGCACAAGGGTATGGCACATACATGATTGATTATAGAAATGTGATGAAATGAGTATTCGGTTGTACCGTAATATTTGTTGTGGAAAATTTTAATTTATTTTAAAAAGAATTATTTTTATTTAAATTTCTCGCCTATTTAAAGTAAGAAAAAATATATGAGAAATCAAATTTAGTCGGAAAATAAAAAAATTATGAAATCTCACCTATTTAAATTTCTATGTTATTTGTAAATACAAAAATATTGTTGTTCGAATCCGTCTGATTCTTTTAGTCCCAAGAGGAGAGTTGTAAATCAAGTTTTTTCTTCGCAGACAACAGCCAACATAATGAGATAAGAAAAAGAAATGTTGACAATGGAGGGGAGAAGAGGGAGAGGAGAGGAGAGGAGAGGAGAGAGAGTAACAACAACACTAAGTATTTAGTTGAGAGCAGAGAGTGAGATTAGGAAAATAAAAATTAGGTCTGAATCTAGGTTTCTTTCTCAAAAAATTACACTACCGTGCGAAGATTGAGAATAAGTTGTGAATTTTTTTGAGAATTGTCGAACACCTGCTTGAAATTACAATCCCACCTAATTCAAATTCATCTAATTTCTATCTATACCAAGGACGCCGACCATATCTTTAGTGAAAATAAATAGATCAAATTAATAGTTATATCTTTCGAACTGAGGATAGTTCGGCCTTGTTGGGAAAAATATTTTTAATATTTCTAAAAATAGAAAAATTTGAAAAGAGGTGCGCATTAACTCGGAAAACCAGATTTGTGGACTTTTTGGGTTTAGCTTGCATAATCACAACTTTATATGGACGAGAGTACTAGCTTTGATCTAGTAGCAAAGACACATGATTTCTATATGAGAGGTCATGAGTTTGAAACTCAAATAATGGAAATCATTTATTATAATAATATAACAAGGGTATAAAATTTGAACAATACTTTCAATAAAATATATATATATATATATATATATATAGAGGTTGGCTAATATACTATCGATTGTTCCTGAGCTTCCGTGCAACTAAGTCGTTTTCTGATTTTCGAAGTCCAAACAGTCGATCCAAACCGTTAGATATGATCTCTATATTAAAATGTACTTGGAGACCAAATTTTACATTTTTCAAATTTTTTTACTATTTATTAAGCCGCTTTGAAAATCGCTGATCCAACGGTGGCTTCTGTTTTTACTGTTTGGTTAAGCAACCGTTGGATTAGCGATTTTCAAAGTGGCTTAATAAATAGTAAAAAAATTTCAAAAAATGTAAAATTTGGTCTCCAAGCACATTTTAATATAGATATCACATCTAATGGTTTGGATCGACCGTTTGGATTTCGAAAATTGAAAAACGACTTGGTTGCACGGGAGCTCAGGAACAATCGATTGTATATTAGCCAACCTCTATGTATATATATATAACGATGC
Source organism: Carex arenaria (assembly GCA_964058825.1). Classification (NCBI taxonomy): domain Eukaryota; kingdom Viridiplantae; phylum Streptophyta; class Magnoliopsida; order Poales; family Cyperaceae; genus Carex; species Carex arenaria. The sequence continues at coordinate 253,629 of CAXKVW010000319.1, forward strand.
ATTTTGATTTTTGACTAAAGTTTGAAGTACATCTTCTAATAGGAAGCAGCTCGGGTCCAATGCCCATCGAATTCAAACTAAGTCCGATGGGTTCCATATCCGCCCGATCTGCTTTAAAATACGTGTGCACGGATATTAAAGCTATGCGTACAAATCTTAAAGCGGATCAGACGGTTATGGAATCCATCGGACTTAGTTTGAGTCCGATGGAGATCGGACCCAAGCTGCTCCCATTCTATTAAGTTCTAGCTATCTTAAGGGCCTGTTCGGACGTCACGGAATTACACGGGATGAGATTTGATGGGAACGGAAACTTACTTTTGAAAAAGTGAAAACCCATGGGTACGGGTACGCACAGGATTTATTATGGGAACGTGCTGAATTGAGTGTTCGGTTGTACCGTGGGATTAGTTGTGGAAAATCTTGTTTTATTTTATATATATTAAAAATATGTTTATCTATATCTTTGAAATTATTGTGTGTGTTTCTTAGTCAATATGAACCTTCCTCTTTAAGACCTCATGTTTTAATTGGTAATTGTGAAAATATGGAGTAATTAATATGAACCTTATTCTTTAATGCTGTCATTTTTATTTTAACCGTTTCATAATTAATTTCAATTTTTGTTTCAATTCATTCTTTTTTTCTATTTTCATCAAATGTGTTCGAAGTAATTACAAAACTATTAATTTCCAACTGAAGATGTTAATACAAAATCTCAAATCTCTATATATTTTGTTTTACTTGTTTTCTTTTTGTCAGATATTAATACAAATAAGAGAGAAATAATTTCTTGTCTATTAGCTCTCTCAAAATAGAAGCCAAAGTAACATAAGTATCACACAACACAACTAAAGTAGAGTCAACGAGCAAAGAGGAAAAAAAACAAACGATCGAAGAGAGAGAGCAGTGTCAGCGCGCAATTGGAAAATTTTTAATTGAGTCGGACTGCATTTTTGATTTCCCACGAATTTACACTGTTTGGAGAAGAATACAGGAAAAAAGATGGGAATGAATTGAAAAGATACTGAGCATCCAAACAGGTCTGAAAATTACTAACCCAATCACCCCCGAACCCATTTGTTCCCACTAAAAAATCTAACATCCGAACAGGGCCTAGCGAAATATGGATGGGATGGGATATATATGTCCGAGCTAAGCAGTAGCTTCCAATGGAAATAGTCAGCACAAGTTGACTCAACAATTCAAACAACCAACCATAGGAGGATAACATAAAACAGCTCGCCCACTTAATTCTATCTATGGGGTATGCAAACATAATCAGTATCAAGTCAAATGTAACAGTTTATATATAGTTTGCAAAGAGAAAAATGATATGATATATTAAACTGGTGATCTGTTGAATCCATATGCGGCCCACTAAATAGTGGTCAAATAGACAAATTCTGACTGGTTCACACTATAGGTGGATGAAAGGCTTTACCATATGAACATTTTAAAAATAAATATTCATTAAGTTTCAATTTGAAAAAATTTAAATCATAAAAACAATTATTTTTTGTGACACAATAGTTTTTTTTGTGGATAGAGAAAACTTGTCCCTCTACACGAATAATGCAAATTTAATAGTATAAAAAAAGAGGAGGGATCCACTTATACTATTTTTTTTTGTGACATAGAATTACACCATCTATTTTTAAAGTTTTTAAAGTTCAAACAGTTGATCCAAACCGTTCAACATAACCTCCATATTAAAATGTACTTTGAGACCAAATTTTACATTTTTCTGAATTTTTTTACTATTTATTAAGTATTTTACAAAATCGTTATTTTCAGACCATTAAATTTTTCTACCCGTATTAATAAATGGTAAAAAAATACAAAAATAATGTAAAATTTGATCTGCAAGAACATTTAATATATCTAACATGTTAAATGGTTTGGATTGACTGTTTGAACTTTAAAAATGGATGGTGTAATTTGGTGTTACCATTAATTGTGTAAGTGGATCCCTCCTCTAAAAAAATCCTTTTACACAAAGAAATTAACAAACTTTTATTTAATGAAAAATAGACAAACAAATACAAGATTATTAAATGAATTTTCTCTTTGGAATGTGTAAATAAATATCGATTGGTATATATTCATAAATTTAGTATAAAGACCTTGTGTTGTTCTAACTCAGAATTCTTGCCTATGAGATCACGTCTACTAATTGCAAGTTGAACCAAAAGCTTAAAGTTACAAGTCGAAGGATTTTATTAATTATTTTATATCCTCTGAGAAATCTATAGCATTTCTTTAGTCATACATAATAACATAAGCTTTTCCATTATGCGGTTTCAAATGAAAAACAGAAATTAAAATTTGTTACCAGCAAGTACTTCATTAATATTTGGGAACTATGTAGGGGTGAAAACGGATAGTGGCAAAATCATATTCATATCTCATTTTCAATTTCTAAATACGAATACGTAGTAGATATCAGACGGATACTGATACAGATCCGGATCGGATCAAATATTTATCAAAATAGTATAAAAAAATATTCAAAAATACTAAAGTTCATAATATTTATCTAATTATAATTGTAAATAACATTTTTTTTTTCATAATATATATTAAAATATATGATTAATATTACTATCTGGATACAGATAATTAAAATGTAAAATCATATCAGTATTCTTATCTACACGGATATTCGGATATCCAATATTGACATCTAATTTTTTAAATACGGATCGGATTTTATCCATACCGTTTTCACCCCTGGAACTGTGTTGTCATCGTTTTTCTTAAGAAGACACATCTATAAGTCTTATTGAAAGCCCAGTGTTACCTTTTCTTTCTTGAAAGCCCACTAATACCTTATCTCTTCTTGTTCTTGTTGCAAGTTGCAGAAAGTTGCATTTGATTCCGGCCCTCTTGAATTATATATTACATTATAAGGCCTCCATTCTCTCGTTAAACTTGATTCAATCAAAATCAAAGTATATAAAAATTTAGAAAACTAACTTAATTGATTTTTTTTTCACAAAAATTATAAGTATCTATTAAACTATTCAGTACCTCTCATTTACTTTTGATACAAGTTAGTCAAATCACTGCTCACCTTTTCTAACGAGCTCTATCAAGTCTAGGGTCTCATCCGCATGGAATCCTCTGCACCACTTGTCTCCATCAGCTATCAATAACAAACAATCAACACTGTTCCTCCTTGCCATTAGCACCATTTTCCATCCAAACTACAATGACAAATCAATACTTCGGATTCGGTTTGGCAGGATCAAAAATTCGTGATTCGGGTATAATTTGAGAATGATTCAACACAACAAGGAAGCAAAACCTCAAATTTTTGCTGTTTTTTGTTTTTTGTTTTTATCGTGAATAATTCGTCGATTCACATTTTATTCTTGAATAAAACGTATTATATGTTTTACGCGTTTTATTCGGAGTTCGGTTCAGATATGTCAAAAAAACGAATAAAACGCAAATACATCACGAGTTTTGTTACTATGATTGAAACCATAACCGTGCCATCTTCACATCAAAATTCTTATTTGAGATATCTATCCGTCGATACTATTAACCGAAATTTTTAAATATACTCTTATAAAACAAAAATCCATAAATACGTGGGAATTTTATTTTTACTCGGACCGCAACGTGAAATGGCGGTTGAGCAACCCGCGGACCCATGCTACCCGGGGGATTGAGCCGGGTAAGGATCAGACTTTTGAAATTAAACCCGTGCTAACCGGACCAAACAACCCGTGCCCGTGCCACCAATTTCTCTCTTTCCTGAAATATACTATGTGGGCCGAAAGCTCAGTTCTTATGATTTCAAACTAAATTAGAGTTTCAACACCAATGGATCATGTAACACAACAGATAGTAAAAGTCACCCCCTCAGTGCCATCATTGATGTCGAAAAGTCACTCAATACTAACTGTACTTAAAATTTAACCGATAACAGAGGATGGGGCATCAAAGACCATCGGTTGGTTAGACCAAATAGTCGGTAAAAAGTTCAAAGTAATTACAGCGCTGCCACTAGTTACATACACCATCAGTGCAAAAAGACACATAATGGTAAATGAGCGATGGTAAATGTGTTTTTGTTTAGTAGTGTTATGATCAAATTTAATTTCCCTTACTGCCTCTATCTCTATATATAACAAAAAATATTAAAAGTTGATAAATGGTTGGTCCAAATTTGCTCCAACCAAAACTAAGACCATATCTGCTACAATTGAATCAAACAGAAACAATTCACAAAAGCTTACGTCTGCTATAATAACAATGCGTATAGATTTTGGTGTAAAAAGAAAAGAGTATCATTGTTTAATAATATATTTTAGAAAAATCAAATAAAATCGAAAACTAAAAGGTAAGCCCAGATCTGGTACAATAGGGCCTCACAGACAAAAGCAATTAACAAAAGCCCAAATCGCTATAATGGTAATGCGTATAGATTTAGATGTAAAAAAGAAAAGAGATCACTTCACAATGATACATAAAAATATTACAAAGTAAATTAGCTTCAAAACAAACCGAGAACTTGTACTCAATGTTATCAGAACCGGACCGGACATCGACCCGATAAAGCTCCGGGTTAACGGTTTACTGGTCGAACCGGTGGGTCAACCGGTTCAACCGCAGGTTTTTGAAAACAGTTATAATTTATAACCTGAAAGTCTAATTAAAAGCATGGATGCCTAAACATTGGAAAAGTAGTACTAATACATTGTATTTTGAATTGATTTTCATATGCAAGTTCTCTTTTACATAGATTATACAACTCGAACTAGAAAAGTAAGCAAAGAAAAAAATGAAGAGTAACTACAGTTGGGTTTAAACCCATTAAGGATTAAGGAGAAACATATATTTACATCAAGAGATTCATTAATACTAACTATATCAAAAATCTTTCATGACTCATTTTGGCAACAAGGTCACCATTATCCATTAACAGATTATTAAAGACCATTATCCATCAAAGATCAAGAACAACAAAACCTTGAGTTAGTTTTGGGAGGAAACTGAAGTAAAAGCACATAATGCAGTAAACACGCCACGTTAACCCATGATTAAAGGCATATAGATTATCAACCCATGTTTATCAAGCAAAACAATGATGGTGTTTAGAAATGCACTGTAAATATTAAAGTCAATCCATGTTCAAAAATGCATTTTCGTTTGAGCATTTCATCAAACACCTTAAATGAATAGATTTATTCAATAAAATTAACTCAAATATTAACCTTTCAAGTGATTCTATCAATTTGATTATATGAGATTACTTCGATTATTTGATCTTGACAACTACTTTTGCGATTTCGTATCAAACTACGCCTTGAGAATATGCAGCCTTGGTGTGTGAGGTTGAGCTGTGCAAAACTTGTGTAGTGAAGAATCAAGAATTGAGAAAGTAGTAAGAAATCACACTAGTTTTGTACTTCTGTTGGATAATTCAGAGGATCGTGTTGCTTTACGAGTGAAGAAAATGTGAGATGGTTGAAGGAGAAGGAGAAATATACTAAAATCTTGATCTGCGAAAGAAAACTGTTTTGAACCGGTTTTTTGTTGGTCTGGTTCATTGTTTTTTTAATAAAACCCGACCAAATAACCGGTTTTGACCGGTTTGAGAGCAGAAGCGATCATTTTAAAGAACCGAACCGGACAGGTGACCGAGTCCGGTTTTTTCCGGTTAAACGACCGGTCCGGTCCGGTTCTGATAACACTGCTTGTACTTAGTCCATACGTATGTGCATGTTACGCACTATTGAGTATCAAATTATTACACTGTATTTCCACGGAAATACATAAAATTATTTCAAGCATTAATATATATAACACTAACTCAGAAATACTTGCAGACTTATCATGAACTACCTGATTACACAATCTGATAATGAGAGCTATAGTTCCAAAAGATGTAAACAATAATAAAGTTTGAAATAACATTAGCCAATAACTACTACCCATCTGCAATCTCATGTTGTTGCTCTTCACCAACTCGCTTCTCTTCACAAACTCCTGCTCTTCCTAAAGGCAGGTACTTGGTCTTCTTGATCAGCTCGATCAAAGACGCCACAATTAGAAAACAAGGCCCAGAAAAGAGTAATAAACTCCCCTCCTTTAGCAAGGCGTGATATATGATTTTTCGTCATTCGTGAAGGCGCCATGAATAGCAACAGATCTACCCAGAATTTGGCTAGCATCTCCCATCGAGCTTCCTCATTCATTGCCTGGTCTCTCAATAGTGTCATACCAAGTTTGGCACCCTCGTCTACTATAGATCTCCCCTCACTATCATTTTCTCCTGCACAACCCCCTCTTTTCATGAGTTTATCCAAAACATCTTTTAGTGAACCACAATTACCAAGAGAACTCCGGGCATCTTCAACTGTTCCTTCAAAGGCCAAGTTAGAAAGAACGGCATGATCTGGGAGCAACTCAGGAGCAGAAACAAGTAAATAGGCACAGTAACGTGAAATGCTGTTTGCTACTATGTAATGATCTCTTGTTTTGGGTTCAAGACTCTCTAGATCAACAAGGCCAGTATTTCTGTGTGACCTTCTAACCTTAACTGTTTGCAAAAGAGAATTCAACCAAGGTCTCTTAATCTCAGGGTTTTGTTTTTCAGATAGCTGAATTTCGCACATGCTTGTAGCAATGTGAAACACCAATATAAGGTGAGAACATGTTTCTTGACTACACGCCCATTGGTAATTCGCTTTAACTCTGCGCTTGTACAACCAGGGCATGCCGTTTGTAAGGTCATCAACATTACTGTTAATTAAACAAAGGGCTTCAACAATTCTTTCCTTCACCACATCGAAAATTTTGATATTTTTACCAAGTTTACCTCCTTCAGTAGGTTCTTTTACCATGTGAAGGGTCAAATAATGCAACTTTTTCTTTACCCATGGTTTATGATTAAACGACTCCAGAAAATTATACTGGGACATTTTGTTGTGCCAACGCATCACGAGATTTGTCTTGCAAAGGAGCAGTATAATGTGCTCCGTCGGGCGATTTCTCAGCAACCTCGAACCTTCCACGTACCAACATATGATAACTAATTTTGTCCAGTATGAAAAAATGTGAAGCGCAATTCCCCAGGTCTCCTTCAGTACAATCAATACTAACAGGACATAGGTGATAATGCGATCTAAATTTGGTCCCTTTCTGAGGTGGATAAAATCATTTTCAGTATCTGTTTCATGGACTTTTAAAGCAAGCAGGCTACTGACTACCATAGTCACTAAAAGGGTAACAAGTTTGATCAGGGGATAGCCATACCAGACAGTAATTGGTAATCTAGTGTGGCTATAGTCGTTAAGAAATGCTATTTGCATCTCCATAATCCTAAATACCCTCTTGTAATTCTTCTTATCCAGAAGAATTCCTTTAAAGAACAATTTCTGGGTCTTTTTATGGCATTCACTAGTTAAGGACAGGTCAGTCATTTCGCAGCGTAGCAGCTTCAGCAAAGTATATGACAGGCAAACATCCTTCACAATCAGTTTTTGGTCAAGGGATTTCAGCAGATAGCCAGGGCAATCCCAAACTGCTTCAAGGGTTATGAACTTCCTCTTATTTTTTATGTTCATTTTGAGTTGATACTTTGGTGCACGGGTGCTTGTAATTTCTTGCTCATCCTCACCACGAACTATGTATCGGTACCCCTTCATATTGGTTGGGTCGGCCTGCCACAAACGAAAACTACTGTTAAGCAATGCTTTTTTTAGTCTTGACACAAAATTGTGTGCTTAATAGTTGCCAAATGGCGTGTACAAATTTTAAATACTATTATATCCATTATATTTCTTAACTCTAGTTGTTTTTATAAAATTTAGTGTGTACATGTATGGAATTTTGTTAACCTCATTATACATGTTGGTTTTGACTCAAACTTGAGTTCATAGTTTGGTATTTGCATTTCTAACTTTTAATATATCAAACAGGTGTGATAACCTAATTTTACACAGAGACAAGCATTAAAACAACATATACATTTGGCTTTTGATTTCTTCAACTAATATCTCTTTGAATTTCCATTTCTTTGCATTTTGTACAAGGCGTATTTTTTTTTATTAAAATCACAACTTGTGTAATGGTCAGTCTAATTTGATATTGATTTTGAAATTGTCAAACTTGGGTTCAATTAGAACAACACAATTTTGGTGCATAATCAGTATACCATTAACAGCTTATAGTTGACTTGTCTTTTGCTTTAATATTTTACAAATATTGTGTTTTTTTTTTACTTTCTTAATTTTATTGGCGTATGTTAGTATAAGTAGGTTTTGTGGAAATTCATTGAATTTCTGCAGAATTATTTTGTGGATTGTGTAATTTTGGAAATTTGTCCAAAACGGATGTAGATTGTGAAATTTTGTATTTTTTTGTATATTAATAAAAATTTCGGTAATATATGAATAGAACTAGGGTGCTCTTAAGTTTATCAAGTCTCTTTGTAAACACAGCTCAAAAACTTATCAAATTAGTTTCAAACGACAAATTCAAGCCATTAAAATCGATTTAATTTACAAGTGATGCATCTACATGTGAAGTATATAGTCAAGTGGTAAAAATAATAAGGTTTATAAAATTAATTTTTACGCATTCATTTTTGAACTTTTTTTACCACTTGACTTTATACAAAATAACTTATAAAATTTTAAATTTACGCATGTAGACACATATATTACTCGTAAAGTAGATGAATTTCAACAGTTTGGATTCATCGTTTGAAACCAAACTAATAGGTTTTTGAGTTGTGTTCACAAAATGGCTTGATGAACTAATTAAGAACATCCTAGTTCTGAAAAGTGAAAACATGCTAACCTTGACTTGATTATTCTCCAGAGGCTCAATCTTCATGTACTCCTTCAATAATTTGGAGTTCTGGCCGTGGGAGTAGGAGTTACGGGCACGTTCAAAAGTGATGATCTTGTAGAAGATCATAATTGGTCCAAGTGACCAAAGAACCCAGAGTAATCCCTGGAAGTTTCTCCCCTTGGTGGCATTAAGATTGGCAGCAATGAAGGTCAGAATTAATTCTCTCAACTCTATGCGCCGCCGCATACTGGTTTCATTGATACTGTATGCTGTGATGAACTCTCTTTCTGGCTTGAGGAGGTACAAGAGTACCCCCCATATTGCTAAGAACTGGTTCTGAAACCCTATGTTCTGAAGTAAACCAGTTGTGTAGGTAACAAGGGGAGTTGTTATTGTTTCAAGGATGAGCAAGACTGTCCCGACAAAGGAGCTGTTACAGCGGAGACGGTACCCATCTATTATGAACAATGCCATCATTAGGATGGCACCAAACACAACTAGAAATTCTGCACGTGCAAGCTTGGCATCATCAGATTTTAAAGCTATGAGGAGGGCTTCAATGATCTGTGCGGCATTCATGGCTAGCAAAATACAAAAAAAAAAAAAAAAAAATACTTTAACCGGGAAGAAATAATCAAGGAAAAAAATACATTACAGAGAAAAAATATTGAATTTCGTACCGTAAAAAAGATTTGTCAAAAGAAATTCTGTTCTCAAAAACCCAGTGCTCCGTAAGTTCTCACTTCTTAACTTTATATTTATATTTATATTTATATATATATGAGGAGGGATCGGATTACACTCTTTTTGTTGACACATTTTGACACCCATTATTTTCAAAGTCCAAATAGTCGATCCAAACCGTTCAACATGATTGATATATTAAAATGTGCTTGGAGATGAAATTTTACATTTTTTTTGAATTTTTTTACTATTTATTAAGATGGTTACAAAATCGTTATTTTCGGACCATTGAAAAACAACGATTTTGTAACCATCTTAATAAATAGTAAAAAAATTCAAAAAAATATAAAATTTCATCTCCAAGCACATTTTAATATGGTTATCATGTTGAACGGTTCGGATCGACTGTTTAGATTTTGAAATTGCAAAATTGACATATAAAAAAAACGGTGTCAAGATATGTCAAAAAAAGGGTGTAATTGGATCCCTCCTCTATAGATAGGGTGTTTTTATTAAATATCTGGAGCATTGAAAACAACGGTTTTCAAACCAGCTTAATAAATAGCAAAAAAATTTCAAAAAATATAAAATTTGGTCTCCAAGCACATTTTAATATAGATTGAACATCTAATAATTTGGATTTGCTGTTTGAACATCGAGTACTAAGATATGACCCCAGTAGCAATTCGGTCGAAGTGCTACCGGAGCAACTTAGCCACACTCATATATATATATATATATATGAATATATATATATATATATATGAGAGACCAGCAAGTTGGAGCAGGAAGCAGAAAATATGTTTGTGGTAGCAACTAGCGAGTTATGTAGCTCGTTAAGTATAAGATTCAATGCAACGATCACAAGTGAACACTAGTAGAAATTTTAGAGAGAATCTAATCATTAGGTACTTGTATTACTTAAAAAAGACAATACTCATATTTTTTTATAATAATAATTTTTAACAGTGCCAGCGAGCGAGGAAGGAGAATATTTTATAAAATAAGAGAAGAAAAAAGAGTATCTTGATTTTTTATGCATAGAACATTGATGAAATTTTTCCAGATCCAACTTTGGGCTGATAAAAATTCAATCGATTCAAATATATTTTTGAATAACGAGCCAGTGTTGCTCTCAAAAATGACTTACTAAAGGGAGTAGTCCAAACTAAACATTGCAAATAAATACATGGGAGACATCTGGAACAAAGAGGAGTCTTTGAATCGGTGGAACTTTTACCGGTCTAATTAAAGTTTGTATCGAGAAAAATTATTATATGAAATATCATACAAATAAATTTTATCATCACTAATTATTGCTCAAACATTATAATATAATTTTATTTTATATAATTATTCTATAGGGCAACTGTACAAAATAGCTTTTACATGTATCTTTATCCGTTTAGCTAAAAAAAAAATTTTTTACCCATACCCATATTCATACTCGATAAGTTAATGAAAACAAAGAAACCTATCCACCTTATCAAATACAGTACAGATAGAGTAAACGGTTAAACAGGTATCATTGACGGTACCCCCAACGAGTTGAACTGCCGCTAACCACCCACCTTTAAATAATTTCCTTTGATAGCAAATAACTGTCACTAATAGTTTCCATTTTTTGAATTGCAAATTCTTTCTATTTTTCCCGGCAATTAGCTTCCATAATCGCGATTTCTTCTCCATTTTTGAATCACGCAGAGATATCTTAGGCTTCCCTGATCTCTCTTCTTCGCACAGCTTCTGAGTTGAGCAGGTGTTCTCCGATCTCAGCGATCACGGGCATCCTATCTTGCTATTCAGCAAGCTCTTCTTCTCTGATTATTGTTTTTCTTCTATGTTGCTTTCCTGTGATATTTTCTTGCTCCGATCATCTTTTTTTTTTCAATCTAGCCAACCAATCATTGTATATATTGGAGGTAATTATGTTACTTATTTTGTTGTATGTTGCAAAAGTTCATTGTAATTGCATTTTGATTTGGATGTAGTTGAAGTAATTATATTTAAATGCTCTACACCTGAGATTTACATGCTTCACACTTGAAGGTTTAAATGTTGTTTATAATGAATATTGCACTTGAGGTTTAAATTTCAGCTTCAGTGGATATATATATATAAAGAGAGAGAGAGAGGTTGGCTGAAATTTAAATTCGACTAACAGCTAGCAGATTATTTTTATAGAAATAAATTTTTGTGAATTAATGATTTATTTAAACTAATGCCATATAACAAAGTTTGATGCTGTATTTTTATATTTTTCAAGTTCAACGCTATCGATTTATTTATAATTTTTTTAAAGCTATGAATAAAAAAAATAGGTGATTATTGCATCGGGTGGATTGGATTGACCAAAATTATATCTTCCGATTTGTCTATTGTCAAAACTTTGCATATTTTTATGTGGTTTATTCCCATTTATGACACTAATTATTTAAGATTGTGTTAAACCTGAACCGTGGACGAGCTCTCATCTCTTTTAGGAGAGATGCATGTTGAATTTTCGGTCATAATATCTAAAAAATGTTTGATGCACCTAATCAAGATCCTTTATAAAAAAAAAAAAAGATTATACTAAACCTCTGTCTTTCTCTAAAAATAAAAAATAGTCTTTTTATTAAGTGGTAAAAGATAGCACTCTCTGTGTGAGAGGTTGCGAGTTCAAATTTTGAATGGGATATCTTTTAGGGATATTAAATGAAATTTGAAAAATTAGACTTCCATCTATCTTTCTCTTTTTTACAAAAAAGAAAATGTATTTATGTGATCATTGTGAGTTTGTGACAGAAACTTAATTGAACCATTACTTCCAGGAACGAATAGCCAAATTTTATAACAAGTTTTCTTTTTTGATGAATCTTGGCAGTTGCTGCCAGTTTTGTTCAAATTGTATATATAAAAAGTCAATCAAATAATTCAGATCAGAAATTATAAATATCTTAGGCATCTTTGACCCTCATCCGGTGCTGAAAAGCTTTCATCTTTTGCACTCTTTAAACATGCACTCTGTAATTTTTCATCAATTTCTTTCTTTTACTGTCTGAACCAAAAATTGCTATAAAATTCAAAATCTGAACTTTTGATTAAACCTTACTACTCTAAATCAACTAATTGATAAAACCTTAATACCCTAAAAACAAAACCAAAATTATTAAAGGAAACTGAGAGAGAACCTATACCGGAGGAACTCGTACGGCTGGGGAAGCTGAGTCGTCGGAGCTGGGCCGAGCTGAGAATGGACTGACTAGGTGGAGGAGAAGAGACCGAGACAGAGAGGCACGGGGTCGGAGTGGAGGCTTTCTCGTTCTCTGAGCAGAGGAGACAACGAGAGAGTGAGAGAGTGAGAGAGAGAGAGACGGGAGGAAAAGAAAGAGACTGTTGACTTGCCGACGACTCAGCGCGAATGTTATATAACGGAGCACGACTTAAATTTCCGTTCCGTTTCTTCTCATCATCTGATAAAACACAAATCTACAACTAATCCAACGATTCAGTACTATAAATAGCACCACCTATTCATCCAAACGAAATCTGAACTGTTCATTTAATAGATCTGAGCCGTTCATCAAAACACATCTCAATCTCAGCCGTAAATCATTAATTTCGATTTTATGCATATATTTCATATTGTCAAATGTGTATAAGTCTAAATTTAGTTATACATGTAATCGCCACATGAAAAGAGACATTGAATTGTTTCGTTTAAACAAGCAAAACGAATCAGTGATTGATCTATCTTGAATGAATAAGTGATTTTGTTTATTTTTTTGGTTCAGGCGTATCCCTACCTCCACATCAGGAACAAGGACTTCCCATTGGAAGACTCCTTTGCTTAGGTTAGTGTGTGGTTTTCACTTTGGCATTTTGTCGAACAAGTTGTGTGCATGACTTGATTTGTGCGATATTATATTTTATTGTTTAGGATTTGACAGGTGGGCTGCTGGTGCCTGTTGAGAGGCCACATTCTCCTCTTTATGCACTCGAGGTATGCTGTGAAGTTCTTTATGATTGACAGTAAAACTCATGAATTGTGCCTGAATCAGTTTAGTTGTAATTATTGTGTGTACTATTAGCTAATTAAACTTGCATTTTGTTAAAGATAAATTCGGAAAAGGCTAGGGAGGAGTTTTGCTGTGCAACTCAAACAAGTGGTGGTACAGGGGTTAAAGATTTCATGGATAGTATAGGGCTTGGGATGATTAAACCCGACCCCGTCATAACCAAACATTTAAAGAAATCAAATATTACGACATAATGTATATTATTTTGGTCACTTTAAAACCGGTTAGACCGAATCAAACAATTCCTTGGATGGTCAAACCAATTTGGTGCCTTTTGACTGATTGTGTACCGGTAAAAGGATACCGGAGAAAACCTTATTTCATTGTGGCAGGTACATTTTGTTTCTAAAAGTGTCAATGTAAAATATATCAGGCCGAGCCAGTTATATAACCGGTCAACTGGTACGTTCCTGGCATCAATACCAGATGCGAATGTTATAAAGTTTTGTGTTTTGGGTTTTGGGTTGGTTTGTGGGTGCATTGGTACGAAACCGACAGTAGATACTTGCATAGCAGAAAAACCATAGTTGTAAATTATTAAAATTGTTAATGGTTAACATAAATTTGGTTAATTTGAGGCTTTATTGTGCAGCGCTTAGAGAAAAAAACAAAATTAGAGGCTTAAAAGGAAAGGTTTATCTAATTTCGGATTAATTCAGTTCAGGACTCCAATGCGTAGGCATAAATTTAGGTATAATTGGCCAATTAAATTAACCAAGTTAAACTTAATGATCTTAATCACATAATTCAAAACTGAACCTAACTTTCCATATATTTTCACAGGTGCAATGTGGATAATATCTACTCTATCTCTAAACAGCATGCTTCCCATAACACTTGCCGCAGTGGCAATGACACTGCAAAGTGCCGGTGCGGCCATATCTGATGTGACCATTGATGCATTGGTGGCGCAAAAGAGCATAACACACCCCTCTCTCACCTCTCACATGCAGAGCATGTACAGCTTGTGCAAATCCATTGGAGGCCATGTCGGGTATTCCATTAGCAGAGTTCTTGTTCATCAAATGGGATCTCAGGTTAGCAATTTATTTAATTTATTTGTTTGTTGCATTTTAATAGCTAAGCACTATTTTTTGCATGTATTATTATGTACTTTTCTTATAGTACGGGGACCCTAGATAATTACAGAGTAGTTTTTGCTTCATCCAGTGCACATATAATAGAACCAATATGACACATGCTCTGTATGAAGCAAAATCTACTATGTCAATATCTTTACCTTAGATAAGGACTATTATGGTACCTAAGTTTGTGCATAATTCTCTTTATATGGAACTAGATGATAAATCAAGTTTCAATTAAGCCAAGAAATGCATAAAATGAAACTAAGAAGGCAAAAAAAAAATTTAGATTGGATAAAAACTGGAACTATTATATGTTATGGTATGATTTTTGATACTTATTTCTTTATTATAGTATTATATCATTGCTTTTGTATTTTTATTAATACTATATGTTTGTCTGAAAGGGGGCTCTTGGATTGTTAAGCATTCCCTCTGCACTTGTATTTTCAATTGGGACTGTACTAAAGGAGACACACATTCAAGATTTCTCTTATAATCAGGACGAATGGTGCAAAAGATGGAGAAATTAATCTGGAGGGCAATTTGGGCATTTTGGTAAAAAGAATTTAAATTCTGAGATAATGGTGCAAACAAATTTAACATTCTGGATATCTCAGTTGGTATTTTTACTGGTACAGCAATCCTACAGCAGGGCCTGCTTTTTCTGAGGTACCAGAACTTTCCATTTTTTATCTGCGTCAAATTTGTAACTGTTAAAAGGTTAACTTGGAACTGTTTAGGTAAAGCTATTAGAGTGAGGCCATGTTACTTTACAAAGTGCAAATCAGCCCATACTATGGATTCAAACAATTGATCTGAACCGGTCAATATGATCTCCATATGAAAATATAGTTGGAGACGGGCTTTTACTTTTATTAGAATATTTTTACTATTTTTTTTACATAGGATGAAAATCACTACTTTTGGATGGTCAAGAATTTTTAAATTAGATGATTTTGTACTTATTTTAAAAAATACTAAAAGAAATTCTAAAAAATGTAAATTTGATCTCCAACTCTCAAGTACATTTCATATGAAGATTTTGTTGAACAGTTCGAATCGACTGTTTGGAATTTGAAACAGATTTCATGATCCATAGCACGGACCAATCCGTGCTATGTATAGTACCATAGCCTCACTTATAAAATATACTCTACCTTATGATGATTGATAAGTTTGCAACGATAAAGGCTTAGTTGAGGATATTTCTATTTTGAGCTGGTATCTATGCTAACCTGTATCTTGTTAGGTTTACATGATATAACATAACTATTGTTTATTTCATTATAGAGTTTCATTGGACTTATCTACTCAGTCGGATCAATAGGTTCTCTCCTGGGGTTATTGCTCTATCAAAGTAAACTCAAAGATCACCCCTTTCGGAGCATTTTCTTGTGGGCCCAGATACTCACTAGCATGTCAGGCATGCTCGATTTGTTATTCCTACTCCGTCTAAACCTAAATCTATGTATACCCGATCATCTTTTCGGTGTAATAGACAGTGGTATCTCAGCATTTGTCGAGAAACTTAAGTGAATGCTGCTTATGATTCTCAGCTACAAATTGTGTCCCCCAGGAGCCGAGGGGACGTTCTTTGCGCTTTTAATGTCTATTGACAATGCTGGTTTTTTTGACCTCGTCTTGGGCCGGTGGCCTTCTCCTTCACTTGCTCAAGGTTACCATAGATGAATTCGGCAACTTGTGGATTGCTGTACTGGTACGGAATTTTTCGAAATTGTTGCCACTTGGGTTTTTGATACCAACGAGTGATCAGAATTTTGCACTGATTCATTCTAACATTGACATTGTTGCGGAAAAAGACATAAATATTTTAGAAAAACAAAATGACATAGAACTAGAGGAGGTAGGAGAAGAAAGGGAGTTGGTCTCACTGATTGGGAAGAGTTGAGATTTTTTAGCAACTCTACATGTCATATTTCTCTTTTGTTTAGAAGAAAATGATATATTTCTTTGTACTTCTTTCATGAATTCTTTTGTTTCTGTTTTTTTTTTTTTTTTTTTTTTTTTTTTATACTTTTTATACTTTTTATACTTTTTATGACAATAAATAGGATGCAAAATGCAACTTGAATAAGAAAGTAATGAGGTAAATGATATTCCTTTGCTGGTTACAATGGAGAAAAAACAATCCATTGAGATATTTAAAAAGATGAGGGATCACTTAACAATAATTTATTTTATTTTGACTATCTTTAAAAATAAAGTTTATATATGAAATCTAATATTAGAGACATGTTTTACATAATGAACATATCTCGTATGACCCTGGACGCATTTATAACTAATATTTAAATTGTATGAAATTTAATTGTCATATTATATGTGTCCAAAAATACAGAGTAAAATGAGGGACTTTTGTTACATGACTAAGAATATAAATGATGAAATTTGTTAATCAAGCATATTTCAATATAAAGATCACGGTGAACATTTTGAATTTCTTATTTAGATTTTAAAAACAGAGATAATGATGTTTGTGTATAAACAAAACCGGCATTTTAATTGCTTCCTCATTTCTATTGATTGCATTAGATGAGAAGGATTAAAAATGTTTGACCTGTCAAATTGAAAAGCTGCTTGTACTCCGTATGAGCGTATCCGTATTCCGTATATTGTATGAAACGAAGTTGACTGGTCAACTCCACTGTCAAATCATGCATTCAAAAGTTCAATTTGCACGGAGAACGGAAAAATTGAAAGAAGAATTTATGACCGCATTTGAAAACAAAGAAACGAACTTTCATTACAAAAAATTATGTTCCGAGCTAACATTATACATTATTTTTTGTTACACTTAGGTGTGTTCAACTGTTAGGCAGGACTTGGATTCGGGTCTAATTTGAATTGCCAAAACACTGTTTTCGTGAGAAAAAACAAATCACATAGAGTGAATTTGTTTTTTCTATGGAAATAGTGGCAGCCGAATACGCCCTTAATTTAGCTGAATGGTTCAAATTATTCGACAATCTTAACTTGTACTTACTGTTTACTTTACTCTTTTTTTTTTCTAATTAAGAATAAACTGAAGAACAAATAATAGATGTGAGGCATATTGGTGTTCTCTGTTTAATTAAGGAAGAACGAACGAACATAGAATACATGAATTTACCCAATTATGATTTATGTTAAATGAATGTGGGCTTCTCTTCGGCCTTGTAGGATCAAACTGGAATAAATCATCGAGCAATTTGTATGAAAGCATTCGACCTAGTTTCAGTGCAAGAATTTACAGGGAAAAAAAAAGGAGAGAATAATGGAAAATTTTAAGTTCAATTTGAAAGACGATTCAACGGCGTATTTATCATGTTTATAAAAAGTGGTAAGATTTAATATGTATTTCATCATTTAACATAACAATTATCTGTTGCATACTTTTCCGAATTTATTAGTAATTTACTATTTTTCTAATGCGGTCTACAATGCAGTTAAGAACAAAACATTTAAGATTTCTTGAACAAAACATTATTGAATTAACATAACAATGAGATCCATGATGACATACTTTCAAGTCTGTCGCGCAACTATTCATATCTTGTCGAACCAGCGTTCATACCTCATCGTGCAAGTATTCATTACTCAGATACCAAGTATTACAATTTCTCATGGCATTAGATGATGTTTGAAAGTATTCATATCTCGTAATGCAAATGTGAATAGTTTATGTATCAAGTATATGTATCTAACAAATTCTATTAATTTTTTTTCTTGTAACATTAAATGATATTTGAAAGTATTAATATCAAGTATTGCAAGAGTATTCATACCTCGTCATACAAGTATGAATAGTACATGTATCAAAAGTATTTGTACCTAACATATTATATCAAATATTGTTCATATTTGTACCTGACATATTCATACCTCGATTTATGAATTCTTGCACGACGAGTTATGAATACTTTCAAGAAGAGGTGTGAATACTTGCTCGATGTGGTATCAATACTTGCTCAACGAGGTATGAATACTTACGCGACGGAAAACTCAAAAGTACTTCATCATGGATCTCATTTGAAATAGCAAATTGCGCAGAAGACGTTTGTGATTATATATTCAGAAAATTCTCACATATCATCAAAAATATGGGCGACATTGAATGAAGAAAAAAAAAACACACACATTTATAAATGTGTAAACGATGGGTGTGTGATGAGAGAGATAAAATAAAGTTGATGTCCATCTTTGTAAAGAAATACTTGATATTTTAGATATGAATATTTGATATATTAGATGTTAATACTTATGTGCATAAGCATAAATATTTGTGTGCGCCAGTATTAAATTTTTTCAAATATAAGTAGTCCACCCAGTTAATTAACGGTCCCCACGTAATTAATGATTAATACATGTTTTCTTTTGTCTTTTTATATTGAAAGTTGTGGTCCTCTAAATAATTAATGATTGGAGGATGAATGAGAGAATAGAGTGGGTGAAAAAATCTTTATTGAAAAGATAAGAACTACGTACAAGAAATGTTGTATGCTAAAAAAATAAAGTTAATTCCACTTAGAGATTGCTTGATAGGAAATTAGTTCCACTTGCCTTTTTTAGTATTTGACCAACTTAGGAAAGACTAGTATAAACTTATATTTTTCCTATCTAAATTAAGGAAAGGCTTCACTTTTGTCAACAAATTAATTAATACGACACCGAAATGCATCAAAAATGGACTTTGCAGAATGCTATGAAATATGGTATTGCTACCATAATTGTTCAGTGATGTGGTGAAATTGGTCAAAAATTCAATTTATTTTGCATATTAATTAAACATATATTTCCATAGTTGAGGAAACACACATTACAGAAAATTTTATAAATTATTCTACCTTTCAAATAAATTACTGATTTATTTGTAGAGGTGGCAACAAGGTCATGACACCGGCCGAGCTAAGTCCAGCTCGTAATCAGCTTGTAGTAGGAACTAAGCAAGTCGAACGGGTTAGAATTAGAAGGTCGAGCTAAAATCTTAGTTCATAATTAGATGGAGTTGGCTCATATTAGTTTGTTGTACCTAGTTGAATCGAGTTAAAAAAAAAAAATTACAAACAATTAGGATCGAGTTAATTAGACGAAGCTGAATGGAGCTAGATAATATATAATTCACACAAATTCATACAAATTCACTAACAAGCAAGCTAGATTCAGCTCGAAGTCACTCATTATGAACAGAGCCATTAACGAAGTGGCTCGTTTTGAGCTCAGATCAGTAACGATCAAGCTATTACCGAGCGAGTCACACACTGATCACGAGTGGTCCACGAATTACAAAGTTTTTTATCTGCCCTGCTAGAGAGTAGTAAAATCACGATTTAGTATTATGACATTAAACATTTTTAAAATAGATTTGTAGGAAAATGTTAATGGAAGATCGAAATGTTGGATAGCTGGAATTCAAAATTTCCGGTTTTATAAAAATTTCAATGAAAATTAAAAACATTTATATAATTTATGAAATGTTATTTAAAATTTCGACCTTAGAAAAATTAACTATCATTTTCACACCACAATGATTTGGCCTGTAAGGCCGTAAGCTAGAGTGAAAATTCTATTTTACTGCCCTTTCAGAAAAAAGATACGAACTACGTACGTACAAGAAATGTTGTATGCTAGAAAAAATAAAGTTAATTCCACTTAGAGATTGCTTGATAGGAAATTAGTTTCACTTGCCTTTTTTTAGTATTTGACCAACGTAGAAAAGACTAGTTTAATTTACAACTTTCCTATCTAACTTTTCACATACCGTGATGTGCTATAACGTATCGTAATGAAGTTAGTAACATCATAACTGTAACGCCTCTAAATATGGGTATGATTTAATTTTATACAGAATCCAAATTATATCAGAGATTAGTAATTAATAGTAACAAATAAAATAGCAGACGGTGTAAAAAAAATTAGAAGAATTAACATTTAAAATTCAGCCAAATTATATTAATAGATTTATTAATCTGTTAAGCAAACTCAAAATTAGAAAAGCCCAATCTAATTTCAGCCCAATCCTCCCCATATAACCACCCCTCTCCTCTCTTCCTCCTCAGCCGAACCCTCTCCTTTCCTCTCTTCTAAAACAGTAAGTCTCTCTCTCTCTCTCTCTCTCTCTCTCCCTTCCTCCCTTTGCCGCCGGCCACAAGGCCGCTCTCTCTCTTCCCTGCCCCTGCTGCCGCCGGCCACAAAGCCCCAGCCGAACCCCACCCCTTGCCCTCTCTCTATCTCGCCTCTCTCTCCCTTCCCTTGGCTGGCCGAACCACACCCAAACCCAACCAAAACCCGAAAACCCTATACCCTAGACCCGAAAACCCTTACCCCAAGACCCGAACCCCTGAGGTTGAACCCAAACCCGAAAACCCTAGACCCAATAAACCAATATCCAAACCGAACCCATTCCCTCTTAAAATCCATCCAATTAGTGCAAGAATCAAGGGTATTACCCGATTTAATTATACCAAATTGAAATTGTAATGATTAAGGGTTTGTAATTGAGAATAAATCCTTTGGATTAAAATAGAAACAAGAATCTAATCAAGTGTGTTAAAACTTAGGAGCAAACCGCGAGATTCTAGGAGACGCTGAGAATACACGCTCAAACGAAGTCACTGAGAATACAGGTGCGGGTTCCTGGTCTTTTTACAAATAATATAAAAATGCATGGATTGAGGTAAGTAATCCTTTTTCAAAATCTGGTAGATAAACTGCATGTTGTGAATATCGAACATTCGTTTGATTTTGTTTTAGAATTGCACGATAGAAATCCTTGATGCATGGAATTGAATTGACAGGAATTGTGATTGTGAATTGGGAATGGGGAATGTGAATGAATGGTTTTGTTTTTAAATTAGGGCCGTCCGTGTGAGGCGGCTCAGCATGTGTTTCTTTTTGAAAATCAGACTGTCCGTGTGTGGCAGATTCCAGAGTGTGATGTGTGAACAGAACGGGTCGCCCTTGTGTGGCGGTTCGCCGGATGGGTCCCCGCAATGGCCCATCTAGAGTGTGATTGAACGGGTCGTCCTTGTGTGGCGATTCGCCGGATTTTCATGTACGGGCATGGATTTCCAGAGTGTGGAATTTAAAAACCTTAAATGTGATTTAAAAAGGGGCGAGAATGAAAAGGGTTTTAAAATGATTGCATATCCGAATTGTTAGGAAATGGGGGGGTAATTTTGAAAGTTTTACTTTTATGTTATTTGGGTATTGAATGTATTGGTTTGTAAAAACACCGGGCTGGAACTAAATCCCGCACTGAGAGATAGTTCGATCTCTCACCGTACCACCTTTTATGTGGGTTCCAGGAAATGAAGAAGGAGACATAGAGGAAGGTCGCGAGTGAGGAAATTAGCGGAAGTTATTAAAGTAGCCACTATTTGTTTTAATTTATGTTTGTATGAACAATATATTGTGTAGACATGGCGGTAATTGTTTGATTTGCCATGTCCGACATATTTTTCCCTTTCTATTTTGTTTGTGGACCCCATTTACTTTTAATATAGTGGCTTGTTGGTTGTGGCATTGATGATGTATGTGATGTGCTTAACGCCTTGCGCTTGAATGCGCGGCGGGTTGTCCGGGGGTGTGACAATAACTAATTTTTTTCACTAATTGCAAATCCATTCTAGATTTCTAGGAAGATCCGAAACTGGTAATGGGCTCCTTTCCATTAGAGAACTTTGAGCCTTTTGTGTAAAATCAAATGGTCAAATTTTAATCCGATTGGCACCTACAACAAAAATTGAATGCTACTTGGGAACTATATTGCAATTGAATCTCAATTGAGTCAATTCTTCAAGAAAATCTTGCAAGTGAAGTTCAGAATAAGCTAGGAGTAGATGGAATTCACATCCTCTCCAATATTGCACAAGAAAATCTTTTACAATTAGTGAATCCGGATCATTCTTTTAAACTTGGAATGAATCTCAAAGCCCAATAATACTGCCCCCCTCCACTAGCCCGAATCCCGAAGCAGTGAGATTTAATCTCAAACCGTAAAGCGAGACCCATCATCTATAGTTTATGTAGTATTGGAGAGGAGTTGAATCCGGAGTAGATGGGGGCTCATCAATCCATTCATTAGCTTTTTTTTTGTTCCATTATCTTTGTCTTTTCCTTTTTATTAAATCTGGTTCTTTGAATCCTTGAATTAATTTGTGATATTTTTCTTCTTGGATCCCCTAAAGTAACCCATTTTTTGGGTTTTGGACCGAGATCGTCTGATTCAAATTCGACGTTCAGAATCATTTTGGAATTCGAATTCGTTCTCGGAATGTGTGCGCTCCAAATCCAGATAAATTGTCTCGGATTCGAATCGGATAGTCCCGATTTATTCAAATCACCACTTCACACTTCACACTTCACTCATAATCAAATCTAGAAAATTCAATTAGTAATGCAGATTCGGCCCATTGGGCCCTCCATGGAAAATAGCAACTCAGTATTGTTCTTCTATTACTGGCCTATTGAATAAGAGTGCGTATCCTCTGAGATATCTCAATTTTTGCGTGACCGACGTGTCCGGTTCCTATTCGGAGGTAGCGCAGGGACCTATTATTTGTGCTTTGAGATTCGTGCAGAACATATTTGAACGGTTGGGATTTTTCATAAAACACTCAAAAGTTAAGATATCTCAGAGGATGCAATTCTATTGAATAAGGGGAAGGATGTCAATATATCTGAAAATATGAACTGTCTCATGATATAAAATACATGAAGTTACTTCTATTCATATAAATAATTGATATCGTAATATCATTTCTTTTAACTAAGCTGTAAATATTAAGACAAAAAAGAATTTTGTATAAAATAAACTAGTTATGTTTTCGAAAAATTCATACTTGAAATTTTCAACTCCGCCAGGACAAAGCTTTTGATGCCTAAATTTTCTTATTAACTTTTATTACTCATTTTACTCTAAAACTTTGAATGTCACAATTTTTTTCATTTACCAACATTTGCATTCAAATTTAATCTCATTAATCTTCATAAGAATATACAACCATTGAGTAAAATGAATTTTATTTAAATAATGTTATCTTATATTTGAATTTGATCTCAAAATTTATAATATTATTCAATTTGTTAATTATGTTAACATTCATGGTAACCTCCATTTTTTAATGAAGAATTTCACTTTTATTTCTTAACCAGAATCAAGAACTTCATAATAGTTTGCATCTTTTTTTTCTTACAACAGACACCCAAAAGAAAGTTACAATTTGAATGATTATGATGCTTTCTTATTTGAGGTAACTCAAGGAAAAGAAAATTAAATTTACGTTATCTTTCTCAAATTTTGATTTTTTTTTATGGAGATTGTGATGTTTCATATATCAATAACGAAATTAAAATTTTTATCGAACTATTTGACATTTATGTAGATAATATCAACCATCAAATTGATATTCTCCAATATCTTATTTAAGAAATTCAAAATTATGCATAATATGATAAAAAAAAAAGATTTATTATTAAATTTTATTTGCATATAATATGTTAATAATATAGATCATGCTTATAATGATGGGATTTCAAACTTGAGCTTTGTTTTTGAAGATTGTTATGTTTGTCAAAATAAAGAATTGTCAAGTCCATTTTCGCTTTTTTTCCTTATATAGCAAATGGTAACTAGTGCATTCATCTAATTCATGTGATAGTACAAAATAATAATGAGCAATCATGCAAAACTCTTCTCTGTACTCATCTCTCTCTTTCTCTTTCTCTTTCTCTTTCTCTTTCTATACATACAAAACTTCTCCATCTTTTGTCTCTCTCAACACATACATAATTTTTTTAAAAGTTAATTTCAAAAAGGTTGTAAATAAATTTACTAAAGAACTATATTACAATAAGTTTATTATATTTCTACAATTAGTTTTACAATAATCTCTCATTTCATCACCATCTATTCTTCTCATAAAAAAAATTCACGACAAATTTTGTATAATATGTACTCTTATTATGACATGTATACTACGCTAAAACCTAAATCTCAAATCATGTTCCAACATAAATAATGTCAAAAAAAAAAAAAAAAAAATTTTGAGAAAGAATAAGGATCTAGCAACATTCTAAATCAAACAACAAATTAAAATACTTGGCTTTCATATTTGACCGCACATTGAAGGAAGATGTCATTGTTTGGCAGCTCTTTAGATCTCACAATGTTAATCCTTTTTTTTTTTTTAACCCTTTTCCTCTCCTTCAATTAGAAAAAAAAAATAACACAAACATAATTAACAATTTCTACTAACACGCAACCAATCCAATTCTCTTGTCCAACTCTAGTTGATTATAATTTTGTTCCATCACATAATTAAGGACGTTAATATATTTATGTTGTTATAATTTGAAACATTTTATTTTAATCAGCAACCAGATATCAGCAATTTCAAAATAAATTATTGGTATAATTAATCCTTTGAACTATAATGACTGGATCTGGACCGTTCTTTTTAGGATGATATTAACAAGTTCTTTTTATCACTTACAAAAACCAATATATCAAACTCAATACTAAAATGAATAACATCTTGGTAGGGGTGTAAACAGAGCAGATTCGGAACGGATAATGCTAATACCATATCCGCATCCGTTTTTCAACAAGTGGATACGGATACGGATACGGATAGTAAACGGATATCAAAATTGAAAACCATATCCGTCTTAAACGGATACGGATACGGATACGGAACGGATAATCCATGGATATGGATTCGAATACGAATATGGAGCGGATAATTGTCGGATATTGAGTAATTGTACTAAATTTCATAATTTTAATTACCTAATTTGATTACCTAAATTTACAAAAATTTAATATACTTTTTTAAGTTTGCACAGTGATGATTATGCATGACTAATTGCTTATTGATTCATAGAACCAATCTATTATTCTAATAGATTATATGATTTTTCTACCAAGATTTTTCGACTTAAACGAATATGTATGTTTTTTGGGAATTTCGCAATGGTAAAATGAATTGAAAGCTGCTGAAAGATTAAATTTTGGATCCAGATATATACGGATATCCACTCCGTTTATATCCTCACGGAATTATCCGTATCCGCATTATTTTTTCATATGCTAAAATTATCCGTATCCGTATCCGTATCCGCAAGTATCCGTATCTGTTTAATCCGGATACGGATAATAAGTGGATTCGGAGCGGATTATCCGCGGATAATCCGTATCCGTTTACACCCCTACATCTTGGTGGTCCGAAACAAAACTATATTCAATATTTAAATATCAAAATTAATACTAAAATGATATTAACCAAACCTCTTGCCTCTATGGGCAGAAAATTTCTGCTATTGAAGTCACTACTGGATCGGTCCGAGATGGATCCGGAACAAAACTATATTCAATATTTAAATATCAAAATCCACTCCGAACCCACCCGACAGTGACTTTAAGAGTAGGAATTTCCTGTCCATAGAGAGCGGACTCACACCTGCTGCGATCCTAAAAGGATGAACTAATCCTAAAATTCCTATTTTTCCAAATCTAGCTGTTCAATAATTTATGTGCATGTATCTCAAAATAGCTGATTTTTATTTGCACGAATCTCGAAATAATTCAACACTTGAATTTGAAAAAACAGAAATTGTAAAATACTGTTCATGAATAAAGAATCGCAGCAAATTCAGATCTACAGAGAGCAGGTGATCCGATTTCCTGTAACCCCTATAACCCTACATCCATTTGGAAAGGATCTGAGGTCGGAACAGTTAGCATGCCACACCGGAAACGGCGCCGAAGAACCGGACTCGACAGAAAAGACAAAGTGAGGCAATCAAGAAGCCCATAAAAGCCCAAGCAAAGCGCCATGGGTCTGTTGGGTCATGGCACTACCGAACAAGGCAAAAGTAGCCATAATTCATCTTATCTTAGAGGCACCTAACCAATAACACTGACAGTCAACAAAGCCCTTCCTTCACAAGAAAAGAAAAGAGAGCAAAAATTCCAAAGGACAGAGACAGAGATAGAGTCATAGAGATAGAGAAAAGACAATGCTTTTGTATTTTAATGCTTGGTGATTACGTTAACATCGCATCATCACTCCGTACGGCATCATTCTTTCTTTCTTTTTTCTTTTAACCTTTGTTTCTTTGTTCATTGCTAGTGCTCTACAGTGATGCCCACATTATCAGTTTATCACAGTTGGTTTTGGTAAAAATTAAACTGTGAAACCCAATTGGGAAGTCTGTAATATAGAAATTGTTGCAAATTTGCTTTCGTAATCTGCGCTGTACTCAGTACTTAGACAATAATTATGTACTTTTCTAAATGTTATCAACATGCAATTCGTCCACTAGAGAAGAATAAGGTCCTTTTCGGCACTTTTAATGTAAGCGTCAGCTGAATTTTTTTTTTCCACATGCATAGTAAATATCAGTTCAAATTTCAATATAAATCCTGTTCATAACTATATGCCGAAGAGGACCTAAGACTGTGCTTCAAAACTGAAAGTCGTAGAGGAAGGAAAAGGGACAGGAAGGAAGAGAAATGAGTAAAAATTTTCTCTGAACAATAAATTCTACACTCCGATTTGAGATTAACAAATTTCGTCAAAAATCAAAATGGTGCTCCTCTCTCCTCCCCTCTCCTCCCCTCTCCTCCGAACAGTAATCATTTCCTCTCTTATAGGGCAAGTGAACAGTGTGGGCAATCTGTCGTTGTGAGGATTTCCCCTTTATTCTCTTTAATGAAAGAGTTCTCCCCCTCTCTAAAGCACGCCCTAAGAGAGATTTATGGTTATTTGCTGCAACAAATGAAAAATTGGTAGACAAATGACATTTTGAAAAAATATATTAACTAGAAATAATTTTGGAATTCATTATGAAAAAATACTTATTACAATGATGTAAATTAATAAATTAGAATAATATTTACCGATAAACATTACATGTAGCAAATTTAGAAAAAAAAATACATATTTTTATCGCAATATATTAAAATATGTATAATTAATAAAGAACACACAATTAACTATGTGATAACTTTTGTAGACATCTTAGACATACTAAAAATACTTATTTTACATGGAAAAGAGAAATATATGAGTCATATGATCAAAATAATTTAAAAAACTAAAATATATTTAACGGTTGATAATCAAAATAACATAAAAAATTATGCCTGTAAATTCAGTTTCCTAACTTCCACCTTTATTGAAATTCAATTATGGAGAGTGGTCCAAATAGAAAGTATTACATTAACGATTTTAACAACCATTAATAATAATTTATAATTTTGAAAATTGATAAACTATCATATTTACTTCATGTATATAGGGGTGAAAACGATATGGATAATATATGATCTGTATTCGGAAACTTAGATGTGGATATCCGATATCCGAATATCAGTGTGGATAAGGATACTGATATAGTTTTACATTTCAATTATATGCATCTTAATAGTAGATATATACCATATATTTTAATATATATTATGAAAAATTTATGTTATTCACCATTATAATTAGATAAATATTATGAACTTTAATATTTTTTATTTTTTATATTATTTTAATAAATATCCGATCAGATCCGGATCCGTATCCGTATCCGTCTGATATGTCCGATATCCGCTCCGTATCCATATCCGGAAAATGAAAAAAAAAAATATGAATATGACTTTACCACTATCCGCTCTGTTTTCACCCCTATATGTATATCATCCACCATAAAAGTTATGAAAATTAATATAAATTTATCATGCATCAAATTAACTGAAATTTGTTAAGATAATGTTTAATGAATTTTGAGGAAATATAGAATGATATTGAAATTCAAATTGTATGAAACTTTATATATAATCAATCTATTAAATAATTTTTTAACTTAATTCGAGAAAGAAATGTTAAAATTATCAAGTTAGACCGATTAATTAAGTAAAGCTAGACTTCTTTTGAGGAATATTTTTTTTTGAAAGCTATCTTCTCAAGCAGTTCTCTGAGTTGTCCCCTAATCAATGTAATTTGACTGGTTAATCATGTAAAAGCCATGTGATCTTTACTATGTAAGGTACAATATATTTAATTCCGGAGTGAGTCTATGGTACTGTACATATCACAGGTTGATCCGTAATACGGGTTAATATTTCCGTTTTTAAAATTTCAATGGTCGATCTGAACCGTTCAATATGATCTCCATATGAATATCTACTTGTAGATTGAATTTTATATTTTTTTAGAGTATTTTTTTTTTACTATTTTTCAAGGTAGGTAGAAAATCACTTGATATGAAAATTTTAGACTTTCCAAAAACAATGATTTTCCACCTATTTGAAAAATAATAAAAAAATTCTGAAAAATATAAAATTTTATCTACAAGTACATATTCATATAAAAATTATTTTGAACAGTTCAAATCGATCATTAGAATTTTAAAAATAAAAATATTAATTCATATTATAGACTAAATCTTGATATGCATGCATAGTACCATAAAGGATAAGACTCACTCTTAATTCCAAATAAAACATGAAAAATAATAATTGGATAAAAAAAAAAAAAGAGAAGTTGATTGGAAATGACAGCACAGCTGCTTTTGCCCAGTGTTGAGCCGGCACAGATCCGACATTGTCCGGTCTAGTCAGACCGGTCGGTCCGGTTTCCCAGGTATTATAAACAAGATATCTAATAAGGTTCCTATTTGGGATAGCGCAGGTTGGCCAGAATTTGTATGCTTTGAGATTCGTGTAAAACATATTTGAATGATTGAGATTTTACAATAAACATCGGAGGTGCAGCTTTTTTTTCTGATTCACCGCCCGGTCTGACCGAACCACGTGATGTGTTTCTTCTCCATTGGCTCTTTCGCCGATGTTAATTTGCTTTCTGCACCAAACATTCTTTCATATATTTTTCTTATTTTTAACCACCAAACTAAAACTAAACAGATCTAACATGTCATGCTCACTAACCTTTTCCTCCGACACCTTCATAATTAGATTTAAAAACCATTATAAATTACTTGTTTTCATGACTTTTTCGAAAGTTTGTACGACGAGTTGATAACAGCTATAGAGAGGCAGAGAGCTGGATCCTATATAGCTAACAAAGAAACTAAAAACATAAAAACAGTAACAATATTATTACAACTAAATAAAATAATGAAACCAAAAGCCTAGCTGCTAATTTTCCATCTCCCCAAGCCATAATTACTAGTTCATTAGATCCTCATCATTGTTCATTCTCCACTTTCTCAACATTCTAGTAATAGAGCTAGCTACTCCGGATGCAAGAATGAGACAATATCCGCGAGAGTAAAAAATGACTATTTGCGATGATATATTGACAAAAAGGTGCTTTTCCTATTAGCGACGGGAGTATCCGCGAGGGTATACTGGCAGTATCCCTCGCAGATATTGTCCATCGATCTAGCTTTGCACCAAATAATAAAAATCCGAATATAAGTAGCAAATAATTAAGATTAGGGCATGTTCGGCGTTGTCATTATGCGCATGGGAAAAAAAAAATCTGAACTGAATTTTTTTTCCGCCACCAGCACAGTGAAAATTATTTCAAAAAGTTTTAAGCCATAACTTAAATTTAAATGACAACCAAGAATAACTTAATCCATCATAATTTAAAGTAAACTTATTCTACTTTAATTTTAACCCACAACTAAGATATCTATACATGTTTCTAACAAACTTCCAAATATTAATCGAAGTGGAGTTTATATGTTTCTAACAAACTTCCAAATAGACCATTAAAATTAGGGAGGTGCTGAGAGAATAATTTCAATAATGAGGGTTGAGAGAATATTTCTTATACTAATACCGAATTTGGCCTTCTCTCTTAATACTATATATGAATACATAATCAATGGATAACTAATAAGGAAATTATCTCAAATATCTTTCATCTTTTTTTTTGGTACATATAGAATGAAAACCAATCATTCCTAATCGATATATCTGCTATGTCATTTACATCAGTCACTACCCTGTTTTTGCAAACTCCGTTAATTAAGACTATTTATGCCTTTATTTTGAGTTTATCTTTAGATTAAATGCAAATTGTACATAGTTTTTAGTTGGGATTGTGTATCTGATCTATCTAGTCTAGAAAGAATAGAAGGTTTTAATATTTGGGATATATAAGAATGCATTATGCAGCACTTCAGAGGCTTTATAATTAACGTACAAAACCCATTATAAATATTTATAAACTTTATGATATATTATTAAGAACTAAAAATACATTATAAAGTTTATAAATATTTATAATGAAGTCGTTAATTAAAATGAACTTTTAATTTGAGTGGTTTCCAAATTTTTTTTTTTTTTTGCAACTCAAATGCCCTTGGCTTTCCTTTCAAATATCACTGCATTATGAGTCAAACAATAGAATTGGGTATGTGAATGTTGTAAATGACATGACACATATATATCGACTAGGAAGGATTTGTTTCCATGTACAAATGAAAGAAGATGAAAGATATCTAATATAATTTCCATATTAGTTATTACATTGATTACGTATCCATATATAGTATTTTGAGAGAAGGTCAAATTGGGTATTAGCATAAGAAATATTCTCTCAGCTCTCATTATTGAAATTATTGCACTTAGAATAGCACCTCCCTAAAATTATATGAACTTTTAGTTTTACTTGACAAATTTTCTTAAGCCGTCTCTTACTTGGTATATACCACTTGATTGAAATCTTAACTCAGCCATAATAACAATATTTTAGCATATATTGTAATTTTCAATTGGCCCCTTATTTAATAAAAAGCAGTAATAGACATTTTGCTTGTTCAGAAACAAAAAAACACCAACTTAAAAGTCACTTTTAAATAACATCATATTTAGGGTTATTGTTTGTCTTATTGATATTAATTTGTATTAGCTTTATATAAGTATGAAGTGTATATCATAACAGATGAAAAAAAAAAGATGTAGTGAACAAAATCTGTATATATTTATGAAAAAAATGTATATATCCCGTATTCCTATTAAGTAGGAAAATAAAAATCCAGAGGTAAGTTTGGATTCCAACATAGATTATATAAATCATCTTTGGGCGAATTAATTTTGGTATCTTGTACTGATTTTTTTAGGAAAATATGAGTTTTCGGTCCTATTATTTTTAAGAACTATTAATTTCGAATTTCTAAAATTTTAAGTAATTTAATATATATGATCCAATGGTCCAGATTGGTTTTATTGTTAGGTTAAGCAACCATTGGATCAACGATTTCCAAAGTAGCTTAATAAATAGTAAAAAGTTTCAAAAAAAAAAAAAATTTGGTCTCCAAGCACATTTTAATATAGAAATCACATCTAATGGTTTGGATCGACATTTTAAACTTTGAAAATTCAAAAACAACTTAGTTGCACGGGACCTCAGGAACAATCGATTTGATATTAGCCAACCTCTCTCTCTCTCTCTCTACATATATATGAAGCGGAGGGATCCACTTATGACATTTTAGATCTTACAACATGTTGCAACATTCGATTTTGCGATTTTCAAAGTCCAAACAGTCGATCTAAACCGTTTAACATGTTCTCTATATTAAAATGTGTTTTGAGATCAAATTTTACATTTTTTTTAATTTTTTTTACTATTTATTAAGTATTTTACAAAACTTCTATTTTTTAGTTGTCCAGAATTGTCGAAAAAAGTAGTTTTGTAAAATAATTAATAAATAGTAAAAAAATTCAGAAAAAAATATAAAATTTGATCTCAAAGCACATTTTAATATAGAGATCATGTTGAACGGTTTGGATCGACTGTTTGGACTTTGAAAATTGTAAAATCAAATATTGTAACATGCTGTAACTTTTAAATATTATAAGTGGACCCCTCCTCATATATAAATTATAATATAACTGTAATGTTAGATTCTATTTTTTTTTAAAGACTCTCATGGTTTTAATTTATTAAAATTATGAAAAATAAATAATTGCTAAGTAATCCTTATCTTCTTCTTTTTTTTCTTTTTTTTAAGATAATCTTGATAGTAGTAGCTATCAAGTTATGTCTCATTACAACCAAATTGAAATGCTCTACACTAGCCTTGCAAGGCTTACTTCCTTAATTGACTATCCTCAAGCAAATTTCAACCGCATCCTCCATTCATTTAGTATTTTCTCAACAAGCCTGACAGGGTGAATCAGTATTCTCTGCGGAGTTTTTACCTGCGGAGTTGATCGGACGGTTCAGATTTACTCTCAGCCGGTGAGTGCTCGGGATGATGGAGGGGGCAGTATTAATTTTGCTTTGAGATTTGTGCCAAAATCTTATTTAATCCGTCTGATCAAAACGAACGAACCAGATTAAAAGTATCGCACAGCTCTGCAGCTAAAAACTGCGCAGAGGATGTGAATTCTGACAGGGTCGGTCTGCTCTCTTTGAAATACCACTGCATTAATCCTTATCTTTTGTTATTGTGTGATATCAGTTGTTTCTCCAATTGGCAGTAAAAAAATTAAAACAAAAAAGAATGATATCAGCAGATACACAGGGACAAAATATCAATTGATACAGTGAAAGAATGAAAAACATTCCCAATTGCGTGGTCCCCAGCACGAACTGTTCTGCCCTATGGACCCCACCGACTCGCTGTCCCGCACACCTATATATATATTCCTCTTGAGGTGGTCCCACTCCTCCTTCTATACCTCCTTCCCTGTGGCCATTACTTTGCATTCTTCTTTAAAAGTATCAACTATCAAGTGCGCTTCTGTAAAGCACACGGAATGATACAAGGATAATAACTACAGAAGATCTTTAAATCCTAGTCGGCCTATCCCTGTCCGGTCGTAAAGTGTAACGCAAATTGCACTTTGGTCCCCAAAAAGTCATCTAATCTCAACTTGAATCCCCCACCAGCCGTCCGCTTGATCCAAAATCTAAATCCGGTAGAAATTTTTTTTAAATAGAATATAAAATTTGATATAGTCTTGTACTATGCATATCACGATTTAGTCCGTAATACGGATCAATATTTTCATTTTCAAAATTTTAACGGTTGATCCAAACCGTTCAAAATAATTTTCATATGATTATGTACCTGCAGACCAAATTTTATATTTTTTAGAATTTTTTTTTACTATTTTGTAAGATAGGTAGAAAATCACTATTTTTCGATGGTCTAGAATTTTCAGATCAAGTGATTTTCTACCTATCTTAATAAATTGTAAAAAAAATATAAAAAATATAAAATTCGATCGATAAGTACATATTCATATGAAAATCATATTGAACAGTTTGAATCAATTATTAATATTTTAAAAACAAAAATACTGATCCGTATTACGGATCAACCCGGGACATGCATAGTATCATAGACTCACTCATAAAATTTTATTTATTAACTGTAACTGTAGTACTACGGGATCTACACGGCACTCAGAGAAGGATTTCCTCACGTTTTTGGAATAGCGAATTTGATATTGAGATTAAAGTGTTTGCTGACAAGGATATTTCATTAAGAAAGTATAAGTTGTTGGGTTTGGATCCGCTGCAACTATCATGCATAAAGTTGATGTAATGTAATCGTCTACTATTTCAATTTTGGTTTTTTTCTATGCTAAGGATTGCGTACAGTTAGCCCAACTTAGAAACCAGACAAAAGGATATAGCTTTTCTTTCTTTTTTTCTTTTTGAACTATATATCTTAGTCCCACTGGGGCCAAAAAAAAAAAAAGATCTATATTAATACACGGTCTTAGAAACCATGCTGTCCATATAAAGCTAATTTATCGCTTGCCTTTCACATTTTAATTTTGGAAATTGGAAATTAAAAAAAAATAGATTAAGGAATGTTCCGGTTTTGACCTTACTTTGTGTGAAAGAATAGGGGTCTGTTCGGCCTCCAATTGAGAATGAACGTGAGTACATAATTGAACTGAAATATACTATTTACGTGAGAAAAAACAGTTAGTTGAGGATTTAGGATTTCGGATAACTGAATTTTTAATTTTCCACGTGAACAGTGAGGAGACCGAACAGAACCTAAATGTGAAAAACACTATGAGATTGGGGCGGATTCGATCCAGTGCCCGTTGGACGAATTACCAACTTTTCTGTCAACCTTATTCATTGCTATCAAATCTAGAACGCCTATTTCATTTTTTTTTTCCAAAGTATGCATCAGATTGCCAGTTTGATAGGCTAATCAATTAATATATGAGAACTCAATAAATAACAAACAGTATGAATTATTTCTATTTATTTGGGTTTTAATTATCAAGACCAAGTCAAAAGTTGAATGCTTAATTAATATAATTTTTAAACGGAGTTAAATTCACTAAAATATCGACCTCTTCTATGTCTAATTTTAAAAAAAAATTATTTGATCAAAATCAACTAAACTAATATAATTGAAATCAATTAAACACACCTACATACCCACTGGCACCTAGCTAGTAGGGATGAAAACAGTACGGATAATTTCGAATACGACAGTACGGATAATATCCGATCCGTATTCGAAAACTTAGATGTTGATATCCAATATCCGAATATCCGTGTGGATAAGAATACTTATATGGTTTTATGTTACAATTATCTGTATCCAAATAGAAAATATATACCATAATATATTATGAAAAAAACTATGTTATTCACCATTATCATTAGATAAATATTATGAACTTTAATATTATTTTAATAAATATCCAATATGATCTGAATCTATATCCGTATCTGTTCAATACGTCTGATATTCGTTCTGTATCCGTTCAATACATCTGATATTCGTTCCGTATCCGTATTCAAAAAAGAAAAAAAGAAATATAACTATGATTTTACCACTGTGGTCTCCGTTTTCACCCCTACTAGCTAGTCATATACATATATGTCATCTCGCTGTTCTAATACAGCATTATATAGTTGTCCGTGATGGTTCCCTGACAAAGTCTGGTAAGACAGAAATATCCGCAGCATGAGCATGAGGTAGCTAGAGGCCATGCACAACATAGGCATTTTAGCTTATGATGGTGACAAGCTGAGAAACAAGATCCAACAACAAACTTCTTGACCTTTCAGACGTACCGGATTATTTATTTGTTTGTTTACATGCATGGTTCGATATATGGTTAATTTGCACCAAAGGCTGCATGCATGTCTCATTCAAACCACATATTAACCTGTTCGCATTCCATCGTCTTATTATACCTTTTTCTTTGGTTTATGACAAGGATAGGAGGATAAGACACCAATGGCAGCGTTTGTCACAACTGTAGATTGCCTTGTAGCTTTCATCTTATTCCTTTTGGCCTCTATATTCTATATACTGTACCTTACCAACCCCTGTCATTAATATAATTGCTGACACTATTTATTTCAACCAACCATATTGAGAGAAAGCCCTTAGGCAGTAAAATTATTGGGTATTACACATTTCTTTTTTTCTAGGTTATATAGCGCCATGCACTGCATTAATTAGTTGTTTAATTTAAATTAAAAATTGGAGATGCAAAATACATCTATTTTACTTGTTAGATACGATTATACGAACAATCAAAATATTATACTTCATGATTAGGGGTGTCAATGACACCCTTTTATTCATTTTCCCGACCCATATCGTATCTGAAAAGACGGGTAATGATAAGATTTGTTTTTTTTATTAGCTTATCGGGTACGTACGGGTAAGGGTAATAATTTTTTTCGTTATCTTACCCGTTATCCTATAAGATAATTTTTAAAAATAAAATTATATATAGATATATATTTGTATTATAATACATGATACTATGATGTTTTGTAATTTACTAAATTTTCATAATATAATACAAATTAGTTGTATTCATTATTATTATTATTATTATTTTTTATTTTGAAAAATATTTTATTGAAAACACAAATAAGAATGTCAATGAATTTTTTTTATTTGTTTACCCGACCCGCATTCGAAAAAACAGATAAGAATAGTTTTTTTTTTGTTAATATGAAAATGTCTCCACCCAGCTAATATCGTACCCATTGACACTTGACACCCCTATTTATGATGCTTGATTATGGCAACCAAGTTGAGAACTATCCATGATACTTTTTTTGGAATACCTTTTGGTACTTCCTTTTACCGCCTAGTTCATTAATAAATGATTTTTGAAAATGACAACAAATAGTAATAACACAAATCTGCTAATATAATCCTTATCTTGAGATAATTTTGCACTTAAAAATGTCACAAGCAAGTTGATATTCTTGGATCGATATATCTTTGACCAAATCTTGCAAGAGATGACTAAACATTTTAGAGAAAATTTGTTTTATGCCACTCTAAAATTTGATATTTGTCAAAATACCACTCAAAAAACAATATTGGTCAAAATACCATTAAAACTCAATGCCTATTTTAATTTTGCCATTATTTCAATTTAAAAATTATAATCTTTCAAAATGCCCAAATTGTCCCTGTCATATTTTTTTTTTTCGAATTTCAATTTTTTTTGAAATTTCAAATTTCAAAATTTTCAAATTTCAAATTTTTTTGGAAAATCAAATTTTGAAATCAAATTTTCGAAAATCAAATTTTGAAAATCAAATTTATAGATGAAAATCAAATTTAATCAAATTTTGAAAATTTGAAAATCAAATTTTTTTGGGGAGTCCGAGCCGGGGGCTGCCACGAAAAAATTTGAAAATTTTGAAATTTTGAAGTTTGGAAAAATTTGAAATTCGAAAAAAATTTGAAATTCGAAAAATTTGAAATTCGAAAAAATTTGAAATTCGAAAAAATTTGAAATTCGAAAAAATTTGAAATTCGAAAAAATTTGAAATTCGAAAAAATTTGAAATTTAAAAAAAATTTGAAATTCGAAAAAATTTGAAATTCGAAAAAGAAAAATCTGACAGGGACAGTTTGGACATTTTGAAAGATTAGAATTTTTAAATTGAGATTAAAGAGGGATAATGGCAAAATTAAAATAGACATTGAGTTTTAATGGTATTTAGACAAATATTATTTTTTTAGTGACATTCTGACAAATATCAAGTTTTAGAGTGGTATTAAACAAAATTTTCCAACATTTTATATTAATTAACATCTCGAAGAACTATTTAAAAAATTATAGTAAACCTGCTTTTGTATGTTAGTTAATTAAAAGAAGTTGGCATATACTGATGACATGACATTACATATTTTGTGGGCCACACAAATCTTGTGACGTACGTACGAATCTTCCCAAGCATTGAACAAAGAGGAGAAATATTTGTTTATGTATTGCAATTTAAAAAAAAAAAATGCATGATACATGATGATCAGTTTGGGTCCGATGTTCATCGAACTCAAACTGAGTTTGATAGATTTCATAATTGTTTGATCGGTTTTAAGATCTACACATAGTGTTTTAATATCTGTGCATATTTGTTTTAAAAATGTTCAGACAGTTATGGAATCTATCGGACACAAATTTAAGTTTGATGGGCATTGAACTCAAATTTAAGTCGATGGGATAGAGGTCCGAATTCGCATCCTTTGAGATATCTCAAACTTTGCGTGACTTTTTGGAATATCTCAATCGTTCAAATACGTTCTACACGAATCTCAAAGCTCAAATAAAACTGGACCCCTATGCTGCCCCGAATGGGAGCAGCTTGGGTCCGACGCCCATCGGACTCAAACTGGGTTCGATGAGCTCCATAACCGTCCGATTTGATTTAAGATCCGTGCGCACGGATATTAAAGCGAAGTGAACGAATATTAAAGCAACACGCACATATCTTAAAGTGGATCGGACGGTTATGGAGCTCATCGAACCCAGTTTGAGTCCGATGGGCATTGGACCCAAGCTACTCCCGCCCCGAATAGGCACCGGACACGTCGGTCACGCAAAAATAATTGAGATATCTCATGGATACGGACTCATAGCGCTTGAAGGAGGCAATTTATGGTGTGAAAGTGGATTTATGATGATTCTGCATACGGAGCACTGGGATTTGTGGTGAAGTACATTTTGAGGTACTTGAAGGGCACCTCAACGATGGCATTAATTGTATTTCAAGCACGGTGAAGTAGTACAATAAAGATTCGTAGATGCAGAACTAGACGGTGATATAGAATTATAGATAGCCGTACGTAAGAGCAAATTAATCGATTAGATTTTCATATTGAATAGACCCAATTAATGACGAAACCTGAAATTTACTATAACGATTAATAAAGAAATAATATATATTCAACAAGATATATTTTAAAGTAAGACATTTTTATTTCTTTAATTAAAACATGGAGAAATTTATATAATTTTATTAAAAAAATAGCATAAATTATGAAATTTACCACTTTTCTGAACTATAGGAGAATTTAACCACCCTGAACGACCCCCCGTTAAATATGCCCCTGAGACAAGGAATGTGGGATAATCATGAAGGCTGAGAGGACTATGAGGAGATGACATAGTTGTTGACATTACTGATTCTTAAGAAAAAAACAATACTTGGAAAGTACGAAGGAAAAGGCACACTCTTCACTAGGCTGCGTTTGGATTCAATCTGAAAATAGCAATAATTAATAGCACGCTATTTTATCGTTTGAATGAACTAGTTAAAATAACGCTAACTTCAGGAATAGTTCTAATTTTAGAGTGATTCAAACGGAGAATAGTAGAGAAAAATATCCACTAACTCAAAAACAATACTAATCCATGGTATTTCATGCTATTTTTGACAATTCAAATATATATAAAAAATATCTAACAAAGATCTTGTGTAATTTCTCTCGTCCACATTGATTTAAACCCAACTACGATTTTTCTAACATAAAATCCTCTTGTGCAACTTCAACCTCCATAATACTATAATTATTAAGAATCTTTTTATTCTTCTTGTTGTGTTTTCACCTTGATTAATTAGCCTCGATTGTTCAGTTTCTGTGCAACCGTCATCACAAGATAAACCATGACTTTATCCTCTAATATATATCCTGATTCAATTCATTATTATGGTTCGTTTTATTATGTATATATATAGGTGATTCAATCTCAACAACTACATTAATTCTCCAGCTAGCTAGCTAGCTAAACTGAAAAAGATTGAAGGTATCTTTTACCACTTTTGTTGCACTAAAAAACTTCTCAAAATCGAATTTGTTGATGTCATAATAAGGCTATGATCGGAACACCGAAGAGTAAAAAATTCAGTTCATTTCAATAGAATAGAATAGAAATGATATGATTGTCAATTGAATTTTGTTGATCGAAACAATGAACGAAGAGAATTCATTTCAGTATCAAACAATGAACAAAAAGTCTTAAAGTTTACTTAATTTACTAAGAATGCCATTCACCTAAATAGTAAGGTTTCGTTGTAAAAAACAAAAAATTAGAATGACAAAAGCAGCAATAACAGAAGCTCAGCTCGGAGAAGAATGACGAAGTCGGAGAAAAAAGTCGAAAACGAGAAGAAAGAATACTTTATTTGAATGCACGACGATAGTACGGAGAAGAACCAAAGAAACAAGGTTATTTTTGTCTTTTTCATTTTCGTAAACCAATTCTCACCGAATCCCACCTATTTTCACGCAATTTTCCAGCGTCAATTCGGGCTATCCAAATCGTGTCGAATCGCAATTTTCCAACGTCAATTTGGGCTATCTAAATCATGTCGAATCGAATCGTTTCTTCTTCGTGCTTGTCTTTTGATCACGAGGATTCATTGAAACGAGAATTCTCCTCTCGTTTTGGAGAGGTAGAATTGGTTCCGATCAGGATGTAGGGTTGTGAAGTGTAATTTTTGTATTTCAATTGTGCTAGTCATATCATTCAAATCTTCAATTGTTAGGCACTTAGGCATCATATTATATAGCTGTACTGGCTTTTTTTTTTTTTTTTTATCTCAATTGACATTGGCGATTAATTTGATATATGCTTCAAGCAATTGAAACAAAACTTTTCAGTTGCTTAAATCTTGAGATACCATTTTTACCAATTTTGGCCATCACAAATATCTTTGTGTAAGAATTATATAAAGAGTTCGTGTATAGTAGAGAATAAGTTTAAGATGATTTGTGAACAATCTATAAATTAAAGAGATACAATAACTTTAAATGTTTTGATGTTTGTTTCCTTTAATTAGTAGACTTTCAAAAGTACGTCTCATTTATATATTTATGTTTCTAAATAAATAAAAAATTGGAGACTCGTTGAGACATTTGGAATATTTGTCTTATAACATGATCATTGCAATTTGACACTTTCCATCTTATAATCCTAGAGCCACTCATTCATTATTTTAATTGAGCACTTTACGCCTAGAAATTTTAGTTTACACAAAACTTTTTGTTATTTTGATTTGACTAATCTAATAAGAAGTATAATTAATCAAGTTTATCTCTCAACATAAGTTACCTGAGAAAGAAATGTGATTTTCCAAGTTAATTTACTCGCATATTCTATATATATGTCATAATATTTGAAGTATAATGATGCTATATCAACAAAGAAAATATATGACATCAACTGCATGCATGTCTTGTATGTACATATATACTCTCATGAAGAGCTCCCAGATATAGAAGCTCATTGCCATTCTTTTTGCATACCACCTCTTCAGCTTTAAAAAAAAAGAGAGATGATTAGATAAAAGTTGGGGTATATATGAAAGATAAAAGGAAATAGGCCTTTTAGATGCCATTGACCTTGCAGTGGATGGCTATGATGAAAGGGGGACACTTGAAAAGCTTTTGGAGACAAAATTATTGCTCGTAATGCCATAGACAATGGGTAATATTGCTGTATTCATGTAGTAGCTGTAGTGGTGGACCCCACCTCTCTCTCTCTCTCACACACACACACACACCCACACACTACTAAAAGCACACCAAGCTACAAGGCGATGGAATGAT
The DNA here is from genome assembly GCA_964058825.1 of Carex arenaria. NCBI lineage: Eukaryota > Viridiplantae > Streptophyta > Magnoliopsida > Poales > Cyperaceae > Carex > Carex arenaria. The sequence goes on from CAXKVW010000319.1 coordinate 295,098, forward strand.
GGGTATGTTAGGGTTTCTAAGGGGCAGCAAAAACGGAAAATTATTACAAGCAAGGGGCACCGCAGACAAGGGGAGGGAAGCCCTAGAAATATTCCTTTGGTAGTCTCTCAATCATATGGGAACAAATATGATTGGATTAGGAAGAGCATAATAATCACTTGGGTTGTCCTATATATGGTGATTATATATATTAATTATCTGAAAGGTTAATAGCTAACTTATATATATATATATGTAGCTAGCTAGGTTATAGTGTAGGTTTATATAATATAGTCTGGTTTGTGGGGCTCCAAAAAAAGGTTTATAGTGTTTAGGGACATCTAGCTATGTGGGCTAATTGTGAGCATTTTGTAAGATGGTAAGACCGTTTTGTCATAGTCAAGATTACTGCAATGCATATGTGGGGTTGTTTATATTTTTCTTGGAGGAAGGGGAATGAATCTTAAACGTTATCTTTCTGAGGTTTAAGATCAGTAGTGTAGTGTTGAGCAACAAATGCTCTAGACACCCATTATGTGAAATCATTGTGGATCCATTAGCTTTATAGCTTGGACCTAGGATACCCATGTTTAAAGATACAACAAGAATTAATGAATAAACCCGGTCTAACATAGCATGTAATATTCAAAGGTTTAAATTGCCGACAGTGAATTCATTAAGAGCTACCATATTGTAACTACAAGAATGGAATAATATTGGCGAGGGTAATTAAAAACTGACTATCTGTGAGGGTATACGGACAAAAATGTGGTTTTTTTTTCTATTAGTAACGAGAGTATATGCAATATTCCTTGCAGATATTGTCTCATTTCGTTGCTGTTATAGCTCACATACACTATAGTTTGTAAGTTGTAACGTCCAAATATTTAATAAAAGATAACCAAAATTACAAAAATAAGTTATATTGATAAAAAAAATTAGTATATATATGACCGACTCATCAATAATTGTCAAAAATAAAAAATATATAATTTTCTCTTATTTTGATGTGTTGTGTATAAAAATATTAATGGGAATTTTTTTTAAATTACACCAAATTAATGCGCCACGTATTTAAACCATAAACAACATATAAAATCCTAAAACATGTTGTTTAATTGTTTATATATCATTTTCTCCAATAGACTACGCCGCAATATATGTATAATAATTTTAAATATAGATTAAGAATTTTTTTTCGTTGTTATAAAATATCTTAATTACTTTCTAATTTATGAGTTCAGAATTTTTTTTAATATAAATTAAAAAATTCATCAATCAATTCTTTAAATGGGAGCAAGCTAGAGTATAGAATAAGCTATCGATCAATACGTCGACATTTTAGTGTCGGATATTGTGAATAATTAATTAACTGAGAGTGATTACTATCGCAATGAAAATGTAAAATAGGGAGAAATATTAGAGTTAATTTATTTTTATAATATAACCGATATCTTAACTGTTTAGGGTCAGTTTTTTTTAAAGTAGACCCTGATTCTTTTTTATCAGGGTCGGTTTTTTATTTATCCAACCCTGATTGTTTTTAATTTATAATATACACACCTACAAGAATGGAAGAGTATATCGAGGGTAAATAGTGAGTATTGATCCGCGAGGATAAATAGTGACTATCCACGAGGGTCTACCGACATAAATATGTGCCTTTTCTAATAGCGACAGTAGCATCTGCGAGGGTATACTGACATAATCCATCGCGGATATGTCCCATTCTTGTAGTTTAATTAATTAATTATATATATATATATATAATTCCCCTCTCAGCCAGCCTCGCGAATTAATTTCCAACCCTAGATCCATTAATCTCACAGTTTATTAATATTTAACCAGTCTTATTCTTAATTACTAGTATAGAAATATGTAACTAGGCATAAATATTAAATCTCCCAGCGTTTTTTTTTAAAAATTGGACAATTTTGACCACTATTTTAGTCGTTATTTTACATGATGCTAATATTGTTAAAAAAAAAAAAATTAATAGTGTCATAGTGTTACTGTTTATCATCCGGCAAGCTATAGTGGTCGTTATGAACACTATTTAAATCTTAATTTGGTTATGCCATAGTGTTTATCATCCTGTGAACTGATCACACTAATTAATTAAATTGTTAAAGAGCATAAAGCAACATAATTGTACATCCGCCTGCCAGAAAATAAGAGCTCAGATACAATCTGAAAATCTGTATTATATTCCTGCTTTCCTAATTTCTTGGAGAGCTCAAATTTTTATATATATATAAAATCATGAGTCATCACTTGAGTCCTTCAGTTCCGATTGAGTTTTCAAGTTAGGTATGTATGTATACGTACGGTATATATATCTTTCTGGAAGAGTGTATAAGCCTTTAATTAAATTGATTTCTTTTCTTTAGCTTTTCCATATAGATGCACTTCCATGAAAACCCTAGCAAGCAGTAACTTTTTGAGCATGAGCAGGCTCACATGGGTTGTTTCTTTTCTTTAATTAATAAAGGAGAAATAAAAAGTTTTAGTCGCCTAATTATACTAAGATTCATATATCAACCCATAATTAGAAATTTGATATTGTTGCTTCACTGCTGCCTGACTTCAAATAGTCCATGATAACATATGTGAATCATTTTGTACCTCAAAAGACAAAAATGAATCTGTAATGCGCGCAATGCGCTTTATCTCAAGTAGCAAAGAAAAACAAAAGTAAAAGAAAGTACAACCAATGTTGTAAATAACGGTAAGCGGTCGTGGGATAAATAGAGTACTGTCAAGCGATTAATCAGAAATATATAATCGACTATAATCGGAAATAATCGGCCGATTAATCGAGAAAATCCGTGACGGTTTGATCACCGTCAACAATTAATCGGTCTAAATGGACATTTTTTATAACACTGAGTACAACAACAAAGATAATTAATTAATGAGGTCATTCGGTTGGTAAAAATTACAGTATATATAACTTAATTTTTTTTTTTAGTAAAATGGTTAATTATCACAGATGATATATAAAACAACCACACTTTTCCATTGCTGCCCTTCAAAATTTCATATTTCATGTTTTTGGCACATAATATATATTTTTAATGCAAATTAAAATAGTTGTATATTCCATCCATATATATAGTGGATAATTCACAACGTCATCCAATAAAACAAAAATTTGGCCTATAAGCATTTGTTCAAGTCTTGGTGCAAAGTTTTTTTTTTAAGTAAAAGTTAGAGGTCAAGTTATCTAACTATTAATTAATACGTTTGGATGCATCAAAAATATGTTATTTTTGGGATTAGGCTATTCAGAATAGCCTATTCAGTGTTTTGTTAGTTTAGAATAGCTAGAATAGTGAATCAATATTTTTTGTCTTATTAGAATAGACTATTCTTAAGAATTTGTAGATTTGACTATTCTAATAAGACAAACAATTACTATTTTTGAATTGACTATTCTAACTATTTTTGTTTTGCAACCAAACATACTAAATATCCACAAAAGATTATTCCTTTCGGATTTTGAACCTGTGATCTATATGTTAGAGTATTGCATTTGCTACTAGATCAAATGCTGGTTCTCGAAATCTTGGTGCAAACTAATTACTTGATGTTATGGTTTATACCGCGCCGTTTCATGCATGTATCAATAATTATAGGTCATGGACACTCATGTAGCAGACTGGCCGAGGTTAATTAATGACATGCGGTGCATGCATATGCTAGCTAGTAGATATACAAAAAAAAAATTGGACTTATACAAAAAAATAATTTCGAGTTGTATTAATTAATTAATGCCCCGAAAAATTAGACTTTAGTCTAGTAACAAATGCATATGGTCTTTATATGGGAGGTCATGAATTTGAAATCTGAATAGAGGGAAATTTTTTGTTGCAATAAGAAGAGTATGGAATTTGGAGGCTTGACCTTCATCGTTCTTTCTTTCAAAAAAAATAAAATAATAATTCCCTAAATCTTTCATGAATTAACTGATACATTGCATCTTACTTAATTCGGAATTAAAAAATAATAATAAACATGAGGATTAATAATTAAATTTATCTTAATCACTAGATAAAAGATCCATGAACTGAGAACCAATTAAAGCTTGGTCTAATGACAAAAAAACATTGTTTTTAATGTAAAAGGTTGCAGTTTCGAAATTCAGATGTGCTCTTTCTTAATATTGAAATTTGGAAAACTAGACCTTCATCTTTGTTAAAAGAAAAAGATTGATTCTAATTAATTTCAAAAGTGGTCTATCCTAATATAAGAAAATATATAATATATATAAAAAGTAAATCTAGGTAAAGCATAACCAATAAAGATTATAATTAACTAAATAAAAGTAAGCCGCCCTGATCAATTATGGTTTCAAGAAAAATTCATAATAAAGATTCTGATTTTGTGTGCATGTTAATATTAGGCAGCATGAGCACATGATGATGGAACGCATAAAAATGAGCAAATTCATATCATTATATTGACATTGGTGCTACTGATGTGACATGCATGAATTTCCACCAAAATATCAAAAGAAGATAACGACATTAAAAAAACCAAAGTGATACACTAAAAATGGAACTTAAAATACAAAAAGAAATGAAAAAGGGTTCTATTGGAAAATTTGTGATGATGAAATATGTATTGACAATAAGAATAATATGTTTGATATATAACTGTTACAATCTGCTCAATGCTTATTTAAAGATTAAAATAAAAATTTGTAGATAACTTTTAGATATTTAAATCAGGTCATGTTTCAAATCTTCTATAATTAAATGACTAATGTTGATACTCTATTGTACTTTTTTTTTTATGAATCTTGGCAGATGCTGGGGCCACTCCATAAATAATTACATACAAATAAATAATTTTTTCTTTTACTCACACTATAATCATTAAGAGTGTTTAAATATATTGTTCAATCAATCCTCCAAATAAAATGTTTAATGTGTGATTGTAACTTGATGATAAAAATTTCTGTGATTACAGAAACTTATAATAATCAAATTCATATGACACTCAACCCTGTCATTAACTTATTTATTTTTTTCAGACAACAGTTTGGCTCCAATGTCCATCGGACTTAAGTTTGTGTCCGATAAGTTCTATAACTGTCCGATCCGCTTTAAAATATATGTGCACGGATATTAAAGAAGATACGAACAGATATTAAAGCACTGTACACAGATCGTTAAGCGAATCAGACGGTTATGAAATCTATCGAACTCAATTCGAATCCGATGAGCATCGGACCCAAAGTGCTCTCATTGTTTCAAAGGTTAACATGTTCCTCGTTCTAGCTAGCTTGACATAATGATCAGCAGCTCACATTATCCAATGATCAATAGTATATAGTTTTCGTCATGGGAACATGAGAAAATATATGTTAGCTTGGTTCTTTTATTTTATTTTGTGAATTGACGTACATTTGAACAAATTCATATATTAACTTCCATGATACACTATGTCAATGCAGATGATCCGGCATGCATATCTCTTTATACCACTAATTAATTTGAACCCAAGAACTTTAATTAAAAGATACAGAATTATAAATTACAAGGCAATTTCGTACTCCTCTTTCTTCATATGATCCTTTTGTGTAATGAGTCATATTAGCGAATCGGAATCTCTTCAATCCAGAGGTTACATAAATTAATTTGATAATATGTTATTTTTTTTACCAATGTATAATACATAAACGGATTCATAGAAGATTTTATTTTCAGACTGATTTATGAGGTTTGTCTATGTATTATCTGTCTAATTACAATATACTGTAATAGCTAGAGAGTAGATCATTTTAATTAGTTATTTAATAATTCAAAGTATTTTTGACCGATATTTACAATGTTATATTGTTTATTACATAAATCTTAGTATTGATATGGCCGGTTACACATAATGATTTTTTTTTTGTAAGGAGTTAATAACGAGATTGATTTGGGAAATGACTAGTAAGAATTAGTGGCATAGTCATATAGTCAGAGGTAGGTAACTATTTATTCTAGATTTTGAAAATTTAAGTATAATCAGACTATTGTCTACTTTTGAAAAAAAAATTATTTAATTTTGAATAACCTACAATTTTAGTTTATTAATTCATGAAAGATAGCACAGCTAATTGCGTCAGTAGATTGTTTTGCCTATCTCAAATAAAAATCATGACTACATCTCTTATAGTTCGACTCCGCTGCTCTCCAAATAGGAGAGCAGGATCCTGCTATTCCAATCTCAATCTTAGAATTTTTTCATTCATGAATCTCAACACAGATGAACGGTTGAGATTGGAATAGCAAGATCCTGCTCTCGTATATGGAGAGTAGTAGAGTCAGTTCCTCTCTTATAAGAAGAATTTATTTATATTATCTCAATTGCTTATGTATGAATTAATATTGCTGACAGAATTAAACGAAAGTCTCAGTCTCTCCAACAACTTTCTTCTGTACATATTTTATATTTGCAATTCAATATACAGTAGCCGTCGGTTATATGGGAAATCCATTAATTCAGTGCATGTAGTTGCACAGTTTACCACAGAGAATCGCCACAGGAGATGGGGATTGGAGATTTTATTCCGAAATAACAAATAAAATTATGACATGCACTCAGAGCAGTGAGCCTTTACTTGGTCTACTATCACTGAACATTGGGACCCACATGACACAGACACAAAGAATTGTTTCAAAGTGGTCCCCGAGATAAATGTTACTATATTTACAAAGACCCCCTAATTTAATGGCAAAAGATCTCCTCTCGCCCGCCTTCTCATTTCTCTCCTTTTCCATTTTTGCTCAACAAGTAAATTTTGACGAACCAAAATTGCCTTCTAATTACTTAACCGAAAAACAGAAAAACAGAAACTTCAGTGGAGAGTGAAGACTAGGATTTTGACGCCTCGAGATTCGTGTACGGTACGCCAACGGTGGTGATGGGATCAGAGCACAGGCTGAGAGAGGCGCTAGCTGCCCTCTGTCTCGGTGGGGGCTGGTCATATGCGGTGGCGTGGCGTGCCGACCACCGTGAGCCACGGTAAAGAGGAATTCTTTTTTATCTTTGTTTTTTATCCTTTTTTTTGGGTTTCTTTAACACACATTTTAATTGTGGTGCATTTGTTGAGCTTCAAGTTGAAGGAAACATCGCACATTTCAAACCAAGTTTTTAACAAATTTTTTTTTTCCTTTGTAAGATACTTCTAATTTTTTTTGTTGTTGTTTAATAGGTACATGACATTTTTTTTCATTTTCATTTAAATAAAAATTGAAAATAGCTATGAACTGACTTGAACTAACCAAGACGGCCATTTGTTTTGAGATAACCTTTTTCAGAAATTAAACCTGTGTAGAGACAAGATCCATTAACTGTGAACCACATGCAAAATGCAGCTCCTAGTTTTTTTCTTTAATCATCTGAAAATTTGTTCACTTTTATGTATGTTTCAAGGCTGCTTTCTCATAATTTCAGAAAAGAAAAATAGAAAATGTTGCAATATATAATTTTTTTCAAAGAATATTCCAATTTGAAAAAGCATCAGGCTTTCTTGGGAGAGCCCTGCTTTTATAGCCTCATTGACAATTCAATACATGACTTTATCTTGAATCTTTAACTTTTTCTCTTTCTAACTTTGGGCCTTTTTGTAATCTATGTTTTATTTTAATTTTTGTCTTAAGTAAAATGCACTGTATTCAATATAATTTTTAACTTTAGGGTGTTGGTAATGGAAGAGAGCTACTATGAAGATCATGCCAGAGGAACTATACAAAAGATGCTTAATCAGATACACATTGTTGGAGAAGGGTATAAATTAATTTCATTTCTTCTTTTAGTTTATATAAAGTTCTTTTTTTTTGTTCTCTCTCTCTTTCTCTGTCTGTGTATATAAGTATCTATTTATCTGTGTCATTACATCTTTTCATGGTTCAAAAGCAGAGGAGTGCTCTGGACCATTGAGCTTTATTAGCAATTCTTGTTAATTTTTGCTAATAAGAAATGTGAATTCTGAATGGGGTTTTCTGTTTTCTGTTGAAACAGAATAATTGGTGGGGTTGTGCTCACCAAGAAGTCTCAATGGATCTATTCTGATACTTTTGGTATCAATGTGAGCAGCATTGATTTAGACATGATTCAGGTATAAACATTTATAGATTCCTGATATAAAGCTTTCAAAGATCATACATATGTTTTTCATTTTCATCAAGTTAATATTTAAACCTTGTCTTTTTAGGGATTTACTTGGTGGCAGCACCAGTTTTTGGAGGGAATAAAGGTGGAGCTTGTATTTTATTATTCATTTGTTAGAATTTTGAATATATTCATTTTTATTTATCAGTATTTCGATGTTTTTTATTCAGACCATAGCTGTCGTTCCCCTTCCGTGGATTGGTGCAGTTCAATTTGGTTCCATGCAAAGGGTTAGTTCTTATTTTGTGAAAACAATAGCTTAATTAAAAAAAAACTTTTCCCAATAATAACTAACCATTACTTTGCTCAACTATTTGTTTTCTTTTGCCAGGTAGCTGAAAGTTTGGAGTTTGCTGACAAAGTCAAACATATGCTTGAGAAATCTAAATTCTCTAGTGAAGATGCGATAATCTACAATCAGCATTCTGCAAACAAGTTTGTATCAGTGCAAATACCACAAACCATACAACAAAACCTGTACTACCCTAATGCAATTGAACCTGATTTACCGTGTCAGATGAGTTCAAATGGATTTCCTGTCTCTACGTTTGGTGAATTAGATAACAGATCCATAAATTTCCCTCAAATTGAATCAAGTGACAATTTCCTAGGTATAAGTTCACAGTTGGGTTGCTCCACATCTGCATCAACACCTCTTGAGCAATTGGTGCTTCCCGAAAATGATTTGCTTGAAAGTATGATAACAGAACTCAGTTGCAATGCCTTTGCCCATAATTGGTGGGATGACACAGCATTGGCTTCCGACACTAATTCAAATTTCAGCATTCCAAATTTGGGAGATTCAAAACAATTCATCACTTCCGAACCAAGTCTTGAGCAATTGCTTGGCACATTCATCACTGATAGTGAAAATAAACCATCTTCATCCCAGTCAAAAAATCAAATTAGTCATACTTCAGATAACAGCAACAGTAACAACAGTAGCAGTATAATGCAAGGCAGTTCCATAGAGGGGGTTTTGGATGGTACAAATGGGAAATTTTTATCAGTTGATGATAGTTGTAGCATAAATAATACAAAAAAGCCTGAAGAAGGTTTAAAGATGGTTAAAAAAAGAGCTAGGCCAGGAGAGAGTACGCGGCCGAGGCCAAAAGACCGGCAACAGATTCAGGACCGTGTCAAAGAATTGCGTGAAATTGTCCCCAATAGTGCCAAGGTACTTCATATTGATAACCTCCTAAAACTTTTTTAATTGTTTTTCTGTGTTTTATAAGTTAGGAATTTATCAAAATTTATTGACCATACAGTGTAGCATTGATGCTTTGTTGGACCGCACCATCAAGCATATGTTGTTTTTGCAAAGCGTAACTAAGTATGCTGAGAAAGTTAAACAAGCTGATCATCCCAAGGTGAATTTCATAACAATCATTAATTTCTTTTTCTTTTGTATCTCTATGAATGCAATTGTACTTGCACATGATTCTAAAATCTATTGCTGTTAATCTATCTTTAGATGATTGGGGAAGAAAGTGGGGTGGTATTAAAAGATAATTCCAGCAGTGAAAGCAGCGGAGGGGGCGCTACATGGGCCTACGAGGTAGCGGGCCAAACCATGGTTTGTCCAATCATAGTTGAGGATCTCATGCCACGAGGCCAGATGCTCGTTGAGGTATGTAATTAAATAATGCCTTTCAAAATGGCCACATATAATTTGATCGAAAAACTTGAACGCGTTTTCATTTATTATAAGATCCAATTTCCATATTAACAGATGCTTTGTGAGGAAAGGGGATTCTTTCTTGAGATAGCCGATATAATACGTGGTTTTGGCCTGACGATTCTTAAAGGTGTGATGGAACTACGTGAAAGGAAAATTTGGGCACGATTTCTAGTTGAGGTAATGGCCAATCTTCTCCATGAAGTAAAATGTTTGAAAAACTCTCTTCATTATATGTTCTCTGACATAGCATCTTTTTGTTTCATATAGGCTAATCGAGACGTAACGAGGATGGATATATTTCTCTCGCTTGTCCAATTATTGCAACAAACTAGCACCATTAGGTCTAGTGATCAGCTGGCCGAAGTTATTGAAAAGGGACCTCAATCTGTAAAATACTATCAACAGTCCCAGATTTGTAGCTGACATCATAATTAGAAACAGTTTAATGAACAGATTTGAAAATTTTAGAGAGGTTGAGTCTGTATATATGCCATTTTTGGTTTGAGAAACCATCCAAATGGCATTGATTGCTAATTTAGGAAACTGGATTTAGTAGACTGAGTGTATCAGTAGGTATGTTTGTTTTAATATTCTGAGTTTGTGCCGATTGCGGTTTGTGTTTAGTTGTTAGTAATGTGTTGATATTTAGTGTTTTGGTTATTTGTTGCTGTGATTGATGTATTAATTGTTACTGACATCATCCTTTTTTACTTCCTACCTCTTCAACCCTTTTTTCCTTGTGCAAATAATTCAAAGAATGAGTTAATAGTTGTAAGGCAAAAAATGATATTTCTACTGTGTTTAAAATATTTGATCCTGTCATTTTAATACCTCAGCCTAGTACCTCTATATTACCAAGAAAAGACACAAAAGCAAGCACAAGGATTTATGAAAATTGCAAAACAATTAGAGGAAAATCTGCACTAACAACAATTATATTCATCTAGCTCTCAAACCAAAATTATTACCACTATCCCACATAACCATGCCAGTTGTCTTTGATATGGATATCCGATATCTGAATACCCGTACGGATACGGATATGATTTTGAATTTTTAATTATCCGTATCCGAATAATAGATATATACCATATAGTTTAATATATATTATGAAAATATTTATGTCTACGGATATCCGATATTAGATCTGTACACTTTTCTGTATATACTTTCTTTAAATTTAATTTTACGGGCCGACTATCAAAGGCCTATTACAGATATATGTAAGTGGCCCAAAATTTCAAATTATCCAAATTATAAATGATATTGGGCCGGTCATTTTTGTGTCTGGATGTTTCAAGTGCAGGTTCACAGATCATGCTATGAATAATGAACTATTAAAGAAAAGAGTATATTGAAAATAAATTGTAGATGAATTATTTTACAACGTCAAATTTAAGTTTGGTTACTTATGAAGTGCTAATAATTTTTATTTGCAATATTTTTTTTTGGCATGAGACATTTCAATTATTTCTTATTTATCTTCACTGAGATTTTATTATGTGTTTTTATATGCAAATTAATGATTTAAGTAACCATGTTAGACAAATATTAATATTTTAAATCAGACGATAATAGATGATTGATGAGTTTTTAAATTGTACCAATTTTAAGGCACAAAATAATCTACATCATAAAGAACGTATTAAAAATTTTAAGTTCTTTTGTTGCAAATATTAGGTCAGTTATCAATATCACAATTATATGCATTATTTAATCTCAACAATACAATTGGGAAACTCAAGGGTGTGAAACATTATTAAGCACAAAACCAATTATGTATTTTAACCTACTCTTTATTATATGGTCTCAAAAAGATTAGATGTATTTTGTGCAACGTGATTTAGCATATGTGTACTTAAATTGTGATATATATCAGAGAAAGAGAGATTAAGGTAAAATTTTGCATGATATATCATACATGTGGTGCTTGATATTTATTTAAGAGAAAGAGAGAATGAGAGAAACTTTACATGATCTATCATACATGTGTTGCTTGATTTTTTACTCAGATATGTTATATAATTGTGCTAGGAGAAGATATTTGTCATACTAGAAAAAAAAGTAAAAAAAAAAGTTAGCCTATTGTGTATGTCGATGTTCTGTAAAAAAACTATGATAAAATTAATTCTTAACTAATTGTATTTGCACACATTTATAAATTTTGAATTCAAGATATTAGAGAAAATCAATAACCTATAATTATTTGTTTGTTTTTATAATCTTGTTTAAATTATGTCATATTATGAGTGTCATTAATATAAGATAAATATATATTGAATTGCAAATTCGGCAATTTGTTATTTTTCAAAAATCAATCAAATGATATTTCTTGTCCTGTTATTTTATAAAAAAAATCGAGAGTAATACTCAAAAGTTCTCTTTTAATTACCAACATAAGAATTTTAATAAGACATATATCTATATTGAAGAAATAATTCATAGTGTCCGTATTGTGTTTTTTTTAGATTATACAAAAAGTTTACAAAGTTATTTGAACATAATATTGAAGAGAAACACGTCAATTTAATAATGTCGGTGAAAAGCAAATAAACTTTGATTCAAACATCAGTTTCTCAAAAGACTTCAAATCAAAACTCATGTAAGTTATTTTTATCCCTCTATGACATATTGTACTTACATTTTCTTTCCAACTATTAATTTCAAATGCATTGGATATTAGATCAAACAACATAATTATATATACATCTTTTATTTGATTAGATGTATTTTTTTTACATAAAATTTTCAATTAAGAAAGACCATTTTCAATTAATTTCATGTGTGATTGATGAAATTTTCATAGGCAGATTTGTTGGCACGTCCTTAGACATTTTAAGTTAATTTTTTTAATATATTTTGAGATTTTCAAATTTATTTATTTTTTTGCAGGTAATGTAATTATGGAAAATAAAAGAGACAATTTAAACCCTATTTTTCTTGAGGTGGTATATAAAAGATAATAGCTCAGTTATTTAGTATTCATGTATTTCATTAAGTAATCCAAAGTTGATTGGAAGGCTGTTGCTAGATTGCTAAATAGTTTTCTTTCAAATAAGACTAATTCTTATTGTCAATTTAACTCTGAAATTAAAAATTTAATTGAATTTTAAATGATAGCATAAGTTTGTTTGTCTTTGCACTACAAAAACAATAATTTAGAGATGGAGATACTAATAGTAACTAACAATAAATTCATAGCTTAAGAGTTTTGTTTTTAATTGTTTTTTTTTTTGTGTGGTCAGCTAGTTCAATTTAATCTAGGTAGTTGGTACCTAGACGCACAAATGGTTGTGCGCACATGCTGGACATTACAAATAAAATAAAAAATAAAAACTTGAAATGTTTTTTTATTCTTATTGATGCATTTGTTAGTGGACAATTAGCCTCTTACCTTAAAAAAAAAAGCAAAAGAGAAGAAGAAGAATATATAGTGAAAAAACTTTTTGATCAAATTAAAATTAAAAGAAATTGTGAAAATTAAAAAGTGGAATTAGATTTAAAATTTACAATTGAATTTCTGTATTTTACGCTTCAGTCACTGTCTATGTATCTTTTGAGCTTGTTAGGCAAATGAGAAAGTGACAAAAATGAAAAAAAAAAAAAAATTTCTATTTAGCACTATTTCATTGTGTTCGAAAATATGGTATAGTAAACGTAAAGCCAAAAAGAAAAAAAGTATATGGTATAGTAAATGGGTGAAATTTAAATTATTCTAGTCGGTAAAAATCGCTCCTGAGTTTTATTGATTATATATTTACAAATGTTTGTGTGTGTGTTTTTTTTTTACAATTTTATTCAATTTTATTTGTACTTGACATATATTACCCATTCTTTCCCGGAAATAAATCTACTGTGATTCCGATCCCAGCTATTAAATTTCGTTGAGATTCGTGTATAAAAAATTTATTTATTAAGACTCGTGTATGGAAAACTTTGAATTGTTAAGATCAGAATAATAGAATCCTGTTATTCTATTGAAATCACAGCTGAATTATTTCCTTATTTCCCTGCTTGTTTCTCAAATAATCGCTCCTGAATTTTATGTCACCTGCATTAAATATACCATATTACATTCGAATAAAAACTATAGTGCAAAGTGCACGAGTTTTATTGATTATATATTTACTGTTTGTGTGTTTTTTTATTACAATTTTATTCAATTTTATTTGCATTTGACATATATTACCTATTCTTTCCCAGCTTGTCTGTCAAATAAGTTGTAATGTAGTGATCTATTATATGGAACCAAATTCTCTGCCTTTTAGAGGTAGGATTTTTCTGCCCCTGAGTCATTGGCATGTGGACCTGCAATAAAATTAAAACTAATTTTTAAATGTTTAAATCCGTCTGGACCTACGTGTCAGCTGCACTAGAGGCAGAAAAATTCTGTTCCCGGAGAGCAGGTGATCTCTTTTCCTATTCTATTGATCTATTCTATTGTATCATTGCATTAATTGTACTTACTCGGCTAGCTGACAATAAAATTTCCCTTTTATTCATATTGCAAGACACACTATGATAAGTTGTCTAAATAATTAAAGATTTGGAAGAAATTGTTCTCTGCTTATCCATATTAATAATAATTCTCCTATGTTTTTTTTTAATGAAATGAAAGCAAGTAAAGACAAAAAATAGAGTTGTTAGGTTAATCATGACATGTCATCCGACAGCCCTAATTTAGGATATTTTCTTTAGTGGAGAAGGAAGTGCAAGTTGCTCTTTCTTTTTGTAAGCACCGTCACCATGACCTTTTACATCAATACAACTTATTAGGCGTTTCGAGAAATGATATTTTAGTATTTTGTAACACTACCCAATAGTTGATAGGTCATAGGTCCGTTGGGATGTTCATCGGTTCGGTTCGGTTTAATTTGGTTTTAAAAATAGAACTAAACTGAACCGATTTAGCATTGCAACCAAACCGAACTAAAATTTTATTTCGGTTTGTTCGGTTTATTCATTTCAAACCGAAATATATTATTTTTTTAATTTAAAGCAATTGTTTTGTTATAAACTGAAGTATATTAAGAAATAAATCGGGATTTTAAGAAATAAACCAAAGTATTTAAAGAAATTGATTTATAAATAAACCGGATATTAAGAAATGAACTTGGACAATCCGGACCAAATTCATAATATATAAAAGTTCGGTCAGTTCGGTTATTTCGGTTTTGAAAATTTTGAAATCGAATCAAACCAAAGTTATAATTCGGTTTTAAAAAGTAAACCGAACCGAACCATTAAACCGAAAAAACCGAACTGTTTTGAACCGATCTAATTCGGTTTGGTCCAAAACCGATTAAACCGGACCCAATGAACACCCCTACGTATAACGAGTAATTAGTAGGTGAGTATCTCAATTATATTATAAATATATGAAGAGTAGGGTTAAAATCCATCATTAGTTTTGTATCCAATTATGCTCCATGTTATTTTAAAAAAAATTCAAACAGTCAATATTTCAAACTGTTTAACATAATCTTCGTATTAATATATATGCTTGGAGATCAAATTTTATATTTTAAAAAAAAAATATTATTATTTTTAGATAAATACAAAATCACTTGGTCCAGAATTTCCTGAATTTGGTACCCACCTGATATAGTGATATGTGGGTTGGCTTTTCACCAAGAAAGCAACAAGGACCACTGGCACAGATAAGGGGTCTGAATCTCTCTACCCTGCGTCGCCACCGTACATTACCAGCTTAGCTGCTTGACTACTGTATACAAAATAAATTTTAAATGTGTTGAAAAGAGGTCTCTATGGTAAATTGGTAATTAGGTTTTTGGTTTTAGTTGTGACCTAATTTTGCCATGAAGTTCATTTTATGTGGAAAAATGGAAAAAGTTGGTAAGCAATTCTTTTTTTATGCAAGTGGAAAAGTTGGTATATATATATATATATATATGAATAAAGCTAGTGTGCTACCTGTAGCATAGTGATATGTCGTACTACTTCTTCAAATATCTATTGAATATGTTTCAATGGCTAATCCAAACCGTTGAAACCAATCTACTACATAAGTGATGTATTTACATGCTAAAATTATAATGTTTTGAATTCATTTAGTATAAAGTCAAGCGATCAAAAAAATAAGAATTATAAATTAATTTTAATACATTCATTTTTTATTATTTTTTGACCGTTTGATCTTGTACTAAATGAATGTAAAAATTTGTAAATTTTATATGTAAATACATCACTCGTGAAGTAGATCGGTTTCAACGGTTTGGATTTGTCGTTTGAAGCTTATTCGATAGGTTTTCGAAGAAGTAGCATGACATGTAACTATGCTACAGGTAGCACGCCAGCCTTATTATATATATATATATATATATATATATATATATATATTAAAGGACCTAAGGACCTATTTGAGCGATGCTTCTATGGACATAAGGACCTATTTGTAAAATGAACATATTTTTATTTTCAAAGTTCAAACAGTCGATCCGAACTGTTCATCTTGTTCTCCATATTAATATGTGCTTGGAGACCAAATTTTACATTTTTCTGAATTTTTTTACTATTTATTAAGATGGGTACAAAAAAATCAAATTCAGACCATTGAATTTTGTATCCATCTTAATAAATAGTAAAAAAATTCAGAAAAATGTAAAATTTGGTATCCAAGCACATATTAATATGGAGAACAAGATGAACGGTTCGGATCGACTGTTTGAACTTTGAAAATAAAAATATGTTCATTTTACAAATAGGTCCTTATGTCCATAGAAGCATTTGCCTATATGAAAATGTATAATTTAGAAAATTGTTTGACTACGCAAGATATAAAACTAATCGAACTTGAAATTTGTGATTGGAATTGTGGTTTAAAAGCCTTTTATCTTTTTTCTGTCTTCTTCAAAAATACCTGAATATTAGAAAAAAAAAAAAACATCCAAATAACGAATCGTCAATTTTTGCAGATATATATTCATGTAGGGGTGAAAACGGTATGAATAATATCCAATTCGTATTTGAAAACTTAGATGTGGATCTCTGATATCTGAATATGTGTGTTTCAATTATCCGATCTGAATAGTAGTTATATACCATATATTTTAATATATATTATGAAAAATTTATGTTATTCACTATTGTAATTAGATAGATATTATGAACTTTAATATTTTTATATTATTTTAATGAATATACAATCTACTCCGGATTCGTATTTGTATCCGTCTGATATCCACTCTGTATCCAAATTCATAAAATAAGATAAAAAAATATTAATATGATTTTATCACTATCCGTTTTGTTTTTCCGGCTATATGCATGTCGTTTTCACTTTTCAAGGTCAGGATTGCTATACGGTTTGTCACCTAACTGCTCCCTCTATGAAAATCTCTTTTGTTCTTTTATTATTACTAGATTTCTTCCTCGGATTTAACTCCGAAATAATTAGCTATTAAATAAAAAAAAATGAGATTTTTTCTTTAAATCATAAGTATTTTTTATATTAAACAAATTTTGGGTTTTTTTTGTAATGCTTAAAACATGTATAATGATAACATAATTAGTTGCGCATCAATTCATGGAGAAAAACACACAAAACGAATTAATTTGGACTTGTCTGGGAATGTTAATGCTTGTGACGTGGAGTAAAACACGTTTGTACTCCACGCTATATCTTAATTTTTAAAGTTCAAATAATTAATCCGAACCGCTCAACATATTATACATATTGAAATGTGGTTTGGAGACCAAATTTTATATTTTTTGAATTTTTTTTACTATTTATTAAGCCACTTGAAAAATCATTGATCCACTATGAACAGTAAAAAAAAAAAAAATTTCTGGACCATTGGATCAGCGATTTTCAAAATAGCTTAATAAATAGTAAACAATTTCCAAAAAAAATGTAAAATTTGGTCTCCAAGCATATTTTATCATGAAGAACATGTTTAGCGACTCGAATCGACTGTACAGACTTTGAAAACAAAGATAAACGATGTAGAGTATATTGAAACATATTGGAGCACCAAAAAATGGTTCATTTAAACCCTCTTTATATATATATATATATATATATATATATATATATATATATGAATTTTTAAGGACATGTGACACTATGATACAATCAATATTTATATATTATACTTAGCATACAATATGCATGTATCTGATGATGTGGCAATTTTTTTTTTGTTGAAGAAAAATTGAGCCGAAATTTTTATTTATACCATTTAAAAAAAACCAAATCACCACTAAAATTGAAGAATTCCAAAAATATCAGGACTGTCAATTCTACCAGTGAATTTATTAAGAGGGGGGGGGGGGAGGGGGGGGTCTGCATATTGAATTGACGGAATCCCAAATGCCATTTAATTCTACTTTATATACTGAAATTGGGATTTTTGAGAGTTCACTAATTCAATATGTGAACTCCATAAATGGATCCGCATATTTAATTGACGGTCCTGGTATTTTTTGGAATTATTTATATTTTGTGTTTTTTTTTTTGGATTATGGTATAAATAAAAATTTCGGAAAATTGAGTCACATGTGAGGACAAAAAAGAACTATATATTTATCTGATGATGTCAGATGTGATTTCATGACAGTTAGTGACTTAGTGTAAACATCACTGGTAAAATTAAATTGAGGAATAATCAACACTTACTGTCAACAATGTAAGAGATTGCTTTGTTTAATTAAAATTTATGAGAATATTTAAAACCCGGGCGACAAAGTCACAAACGTAAGAGGATCTCCTAAAATTTAGGTAAGTGGTTTCTAAAGGTTTTTTTTCGAGGCTATTTTATAGATGAATTTTAGGAGATCCTTGTGCTTTTGTGTGCTGTGAGGTTCTATTTGTTTTTTAAGATACAACCTCTCTGCAGGGGCGGATCTAGGATTTTCATCAGGGAGGCAAAAAAATATCGAATCGAGTTTAAATAACTAATCGGATTTAAACCCATTAACTAATTTGGTACTCGATAAAAAAACATTGCTTTAATTTATACTTTTCAATACTTTGACTTGCAATTTTTGATATTTTAACCTATAATTCTAATTACCAATCAAAATTCATGAAATTTATTTTAATTTTAACCTTAAATTTAATCCGAATTACAAATCAAACATTCAGAGGGGGGCAGAGTCGATCGAAACATCCCAAACTCCACTAAAACTCAAAATCCAGGGGGGGGGGGGGGGGTGCTCCCCTGAATTAACATGGGTCCGCCCCTGCCTCTCTACACAAAAGAAAAACACAAATATTCCATAAAATTCGTCTGAAAAATAACCTAGAAACCATGCATTAGAAATCAGTTGTACCGTATTCTGAAAGGAGCAGAACTATAAAATTGAGATATGAGGGTTAAAAAAATAAAATATAAAAATATATAATGTAGTAGGTGGAATTTGAATTTAAATTCTCCCACAATCATAATAAGTAAATTTAACCACTATACTACAAACAAATATTTAATATTTTATAAGAGATGCTGAACTATATAGAAACTTAAAAAGAAGAAAATTCAATTAAATTTTAATATATATAATATAAAAATTTATAATCATAGAATGACTTAGTCCCTTTAGTGTACACTAAGATCGGTCCTTAAAAAAAGTTTATCAAAAATAATTTATATCACCACTCAAAAATTGACATTTTGGACCTAAATTCCTCCTTTGGACATTGTTTTAAGGAAATCATATGGTTTCAGTCAATAGTAAAACAAACTCTACAATACAAATAGTCTCCAACGCTTATATATGTTCTCCACTGGTGCACATATGAGCTTTAGTATCTGTTTCCACATTGCAGCACTTTAATTATCCATACTTAATCTCTATTATTATAATATAATATTCGGTCTGTAGGATTTTATCATGTTTGATTTGAAATTAATGGCAATGAATCTTATCCTGCAAGTAATATGTCAAGCTAAAGCTTGACTTGCTTGTTAAAAAAAATATTTCTGGCTTGCCCTGACTCAACATAATGAGATTGTTTGACAATAACGGCTTAAGGCTTAACTCGTTTCTTTTAGCTTTTTTAGTCACTTAATCCTACTGAACACTGGTTCTTTAGTGCGGGTATAGATCACCTCATTTAGTCTCCTTTTGTCCAGATCTTAATCATCTGCTCAGACCTTAAGGCACTTCTACTCCTTCCTTTAGATTCCTTAGCTTTCACCTACAGATTAAGACAACCGAACATCAGTTCCTTAGTGCTCTTTAAGTTCTTAATCCTCCACTTTTAATCGCTTGTTGCAGAACGATCCCATCAATAGACTTAAAAATAATGACCGGCTCATCCATTGGTCTTTCCTCCATACCCGCACCTACATGGCCATGCCCATGGGCTATCTTAAAATTAACCACCCCTACCCAACCCAAACATATCCTCCGCGTTAACTCAAAAGAGAATCTTTTCAGTTAATACATCTCAGCCATCTGATTTTAAACGGAGTCAATCCATCCGTCTGATTTTAACACAGGATTCTGTGATATTAGTGCAAATTTAGTCCACACAGATCTTAAAGCAAGTTGAACAGCTGAGATGAATTAACTCAGAAGATTCCCTTTTAAGTTAATGCAGCGAATACGAATTCACCCAACCCAACCAACATAACAATTTATACAATTCAACCAATACAAAACATGTTACACAAAATAACATACTTTAACACTAAATAAATAGTTTAAAACAACCCATTTCAGTATGTGGTTGTTATCCAACAACTACAAAAACCAGTGAAAAAAATAATTCTCAATACTAAATTTTAAGAGCTTTTAAGTAATACAAAAAATTGGAGAGACGATTTTAAAATAATATACAAAGAAAAATTTAAAAAAGAAAAGTCTCTTTTACTCAACATTAGATAATAAAGAATAGAGCACACAAATTATGTCAAATTGTCAATTTCTAAATATAGTTTCTCTTATCTCCATTCTAGTAGATTTTCTTATATGCCAACAGTTGTGATTAAAAGATGAAATTTCGAATCAAATATCCGCCCTCCAATCAAATAATCTGTCTTTTTTATGTTTTTTTTTTCTACGTGTAAAGTCTAAATTTATTTAGACACATACTCGCCACATGTAAATTATATCATATTTCTGATTGGTCATGATTTGTTTTTATTTTTTAAGTGTTATTTAAGAAATTTTTATATTGATTGATCATGTCTTCATTTCTTTCAATTTTTTTTTTATATATTTTAAGAAATCTTATTTGTCATTTAACATGTCATTTTGTATGAAAATATGTCCAAAAACATAAAAAAAAATATCATTTAATGAAATATGTCATTTAAATATTTTATTTACGTATAGATGTTATTTAATATGTTATTTAGAAAAGTTATTTGTCATCATCAGAAAGATAAATTGCTGTTTTTCCCCCACTAGAATGTAATGACATTCATGTGAGATCAAATTTCACGTGTGCCTTTGTTGATCCCCAACCGAATTATTTTTCTTCGTATTTTGTGATAAAATTTGGAGTTAATTCTCCGAACGGATAGAATTTGGAGGGAGAAATAGGTAATTTCATAGTTTTTTTTATTGAATTCCTCAATATATATTGTCATGAATTTAAAATTTCACATGACCATAACCATACATATTTTGCTGCTCCAATATACAATTTTGAGCAACTATTATGTTAATGTTATCTTAGAGTACTATTATTATTATTATTTTTTTTTTTGCAAAAGTAGAATTCCACTTGTTTCATTACGAAACCAAGTCTATACAAAACTGTCCATAATATCAATTATCCACTTATTCTAAACTAGAGAAACAACATCCAACTAGCACCAAAATTCACAAACAAAGAAACATAAGAAAATCCACTAATTAATTACTAATAACAATCACGCTAGGAGAAGATGAGGAACTAGTATCAATCAGACACCAATCAGGAGACTACAATCCATATGCCTCATCAATGGTCTCAGAAAGTAGGGTCCATATCTGAAGCCAAGCTGACCTATGAATCCGAATCCGAGAGAACTAACATGGGGCCTATCTGAGTTAAAGGAGAAACATCAAAATGCAAAATTAATGATAGTTTAAAATATGAATTATCCAAACGAGTCTTACACCAATAAGAAGTCTAAGTAATTATAGAAGATGCTACTGAACTAATAGATGGTACTGGTGCATTTTGAAAACAAATCTTATTTCTGGTCAACCAAACAATCCATAAAGTAGTTGTCTTAATTAACTCAACCAATAATGAATCCTTAAGAGATATCCAATAATAAAAATTCTAAATGTCAAAAACTTGGTTACAATTAATTTTTTTTTTGTTATGGTTACTAATCCAAGACCAAATAGTAGAAATAAATGGACAAGTGACAAAAAAATGATGAACAGTTTTAGGGGCACCACAAAATGGATGGTCTATATTATTTTTGTCAATCTCTAGTACGTAAATTACATCTAGTAAGAATTTTGTTCTGTCTAAGTAACTATAAAAAAATTAAAAGGAATCTTAGAGTACTATTTAAGTAAATATTTCATATTTTATTCTGATATACCTCTGTTTTCCTGTGGTTCCTTTAAGAAAGAACTCTAATAGGTAATAATTGCCATAATGACTTGGAAAAAGGTGCTCCTAGAAATTAATTGTAACTAATTAGCACTTGAGGGGGTCCTAATTGGTGGCATGTTCATCACACTCACAGTTTTCATTTTAAAATTAACTGACCAAGTACCTAATCTAATCCGACACCATATAATACTTAAATCTAATCTGATATTCTCCACTAGTGAATTAAATTGGCAACTTCAAATATAGACCGCGATTAGGGAATGATGTCTAATTTGTACGATATAGGTTTATCTTGCTCATAGGTTACTTTACAGCACTATCTTTAGGTATCAAGCCACTGGTATCAAGGAGTGCGTATCCTCTGAGATAACTCAATTTTTGCGTGACCGACGTATCTGGTGCCTATTCGGGAAAATGTAGGGGCCCAGTATTATTTGAGCTTTGAGATTCGTGCAGAAGGTATTTGAACGATTGAGATATTCCAAAAAGTCATGCAAAGTTTGAGATATCTCAGAAAATGCGAATTCGGTATCAAGTGGATATAGCGCACTGATCTCATTGAAATAATAATGAAAAAGGTATCAAACCACTGGTACCATTCTCATAATTACAAAACATCACATATTGTTATGTTTGGATGGTGTAAGAATAGCTAGAATAGCTAGAATATCAAGTTATTCAAGAATAACTGTTATTCGGAATAGCAATGTGCATCCAAACGATATTTTTGCTATTTGGAATAGCGAGAATAGCTGCTATTCTCTATTCCTTGAAGATATTGGAATAACTACTATTCAAAAGTGTGAATAGAGAAAAATATATTTATTACCGTCAATACAGTTCCGAAATGATAAAATTGACACTCATTTATTTTATTTCTACATCGTGACAATTCATTTGAGACCCCACTTGCCTATTTTTTCTCTTAATAAGCATCTTGTTAACACTATTATTTATCAGTTACAGCTATTCACTATTCTAAATGTACAATCCAAACAACATTTTTACTATTCCGAATAACACTATTTCCACACTATTTTGAAAATCACTATTTTTTCACCATTTTTATATACTATTCTAAATAGTAGTTATTCTAGCTATTCTAGAGTGCATCCAAACGTGTGTTTAAAAAGAAACAAGCTAGCTAACCTATTAAAAAGAAAACAGATTCTAAACGGCTAAATCATCATAACATGTGACAGTTTCAATAGGACACAAATACACAAAGAACCCAAATAGCTATCAGAAATTATGAGATAAATTTAAATATAACCAACCTTTTTTTTATCTCTGTGTTAATTGTTCATTCTCTTAATGACTGTCTATTTTTGTACTCGATGAGATAAATTTAGTGCGATGCATAAACAAAAGGCATAAAAATCACTGCGAGTAAACAATTAATGAATATAATGGTATTGGAACTGTAGTGGAAAATATTAAATCAGTAATCAGCATATTTATAATTAACATCGTTCTGATCAATATCTTTATCCATTGTAAAATTATATATTAAATCTGTTTTAGGATGAAATCGTTCCTGTAATACTATATTCATGTCATAACTCATAACCCTCTTTCTCGCAAATAATAAATCCCGGTAAAAAAAATTACTATCCCTGTTAGTAAATTTCTGACAATTTGGTTTGGCAAAATTCCTGCGCTATTCTGTCATCTTCGCTATAATAGTTAATCGTGTAGAGACTATCAACAAGGTAGCTAATCTTTTTTTTTTTTTTAAACTCATCTATAGAGGTGCTACTTTTATCCGATTATCCGGAACCGATCCGGAACCGAACCGGATCCGAACCGGAACCGACCCGGATCCGGTTCATTTGGGTAGGGTATGATTTAAAAAATATAACCGGTTAAATTATGGGTACGGTTACAAATTTAATAATTTAATATCCGATCCGGATCCGAACCGGAACCGATGTTGTAATGGGTAGGATATGGGTTTGATTTTATTATCTGAGCCATAACCGAACCGAACCCGATACCCGTATAAATACCCGATAAAATATATATTAGTTTTGCATATTAATTTAATATCCGATCAACAAATGTCACACCACTCCAATAATCTCGTTTGCATATTAATTTTTTCTATAACATTTATTGCATTGGAAATTTATTGCATCCTTTGCCTTATATCCTCCCCATAATTATGGAAATTTATTGCTTGATATGTCATTTGTAATAAATCTCATTAAAATAAAAAATCTGCCATACCTTCTTGATCTTTTGTCAACTAATATTTTACTTTCTAAAAATTATATCTCTTATTCAATCTTTTAATTTCAAGAACAATAGTATAATTTTTATTTTGCAACAACCTTTAATTTATATTATAATGATTTATTATGTGAGATACTGAGATGTTATAATTATATTTAAATGTAAATGATTTCTCAAATACTTAGGAGTTGTGACATATACCTGCTCCGGATCCGGACCGGACCCGATAATCTACAAACAAGTTATGGGTACCTATTTACCCGGAACCGAAAGATTGGACCCGAAATATCTACGGGTAGATAGGTATCCGGATCCGGATCCGACCCGATTTGAAACAAATAAGTGTATGGATTGAAATCTGGACCCGAACGCATTTAGGGTTAGGATCCAAATATAATAGTATCCGGACCCGACCCGACCCGATAGCACCTCTACTCATCTATACCCCATATTCTTATAGAGTACGTTGAGATGGAAGCTAGAATAGTTAGAATAGCAAAATTTTAAAATGTTAAATGAGAATAAAGAAACAAATAATGATTTTGATATTAATATGAAAATGATGCTATTCCGATTAATAAAAATATTATTTGAATTATACAAATAGAATAGTACATAGCTGTAACTAATAAATAATAGTGTTAACAAAATACTAATTAAGAACCGAAATTTTTATTAATATACAAAAAATAAAATAAATTTAACAATCTATACAATATTTTGATGAAATTCGAAATCTATCGAAACTGATAACATTGCTATCAGTTTCAGAAGCTAGAACCGATGACAATGTCATCGGTTTCAGCCAAGCACGATTTTTGATGCATAATGCACACTTTTTGATGCGAGAACTATATCATATTAAAACAACGAACGACTCAGATTAAAACACTGTTTGGTAATGATTACAAAGTTGCGGAAAACTTTTCTTAAATTTTTATTTTTTCAGCCAAGAACGATTTTTGATGCAGAATGCACACTTTTTGATGTGAGAATTATATCAGATTAAAACAATGAACGACTCAGATGAAAACACTGTTTTGTAATGATTACAAAGTTGCGGAAAACTTTTCTTAAATTTTTATTTTTTCAAAAATAGAAATACCATAATATTTTATGTATTTACCTAAAAGTGACTTTTGAACTGGGATCAATAATTCAGATTCAAAGTATTTTTTTTTCCAATAGCACACAAAGAAATATTTTAATTTTTCTTACAGCCACAAAAAAATCTGATCTGAAAAACATTGATCCGGGTTATTTGTTTAAGTCTTTCTAATAAATCAAATTATATGGTATTCTATCTAATTTAAAAAAAAATATAAATTTTTTTCTAATATTTTAATAAAAAAATTATAATATTTTCTAATTAAATGAAAAATTATTTTAAATTAAATTGGGATGAAAATCGATAACAATGTCATCGGTTCTAACTTTTGCATTTTGTCATCGGTTCTGGAATGGATGACATTGTCAGCAGTTTTAATTTCCTGTGACCGGCGAATTTGTGATCGGTTTGATCTTCTGAAACCGATTACACTTTTATCGGTTTGGATATTTTTTAAATTCTTTATAAAAATTGTATAGATTGTTAAATTAATTTATTAATTTGTATATTAATAAAAATTTTGAAATTAAGAAGAAAGATAAGAAAGTGAAATTTGAAATGAATTGTTACAACGTAAAGATAGCAGAAGTGGTATCAAATTTGTCATTTTGGGACTGTGTTGACGGAAATCCAGAAAGGACTTCACACTTCCAAAAAGTAGCTATTCTAACTATTCTGAATAATAAAAATATTGTTTGAATACACATTGCTATTATGAATAGCTACTATTTTAAAATATATTTCAAAATATTCTCTTTTCTATGTCATCCAAACAGAGCCCACGTAGCGAGAAGAAATTACCTAGTTGTGCCCGGCCTACATCCAAACATGTAGGTGCATGCACCTCTGTCATTGTTGTCGACAGCTCTAACATCAAATGGTAATAAGAGAGTCAGTATAAGGAAATAGTCACGAGTAATGTTCTACATCAAATGGTAATAAAATTGATCACATATTTCAATAATTTATATTATATTTTAACTAATTATATGTTAACAATATCAAAATATGATTGCTGATTTTGATGGTCGAACCACACAAATCTCAATAATGAGCCAGCATACCAATCATAGTTATTTTTTAATAATGGCCAAACAGCATATTAAACCTTGATATAAATATGGTGATCACATCAAAATCGTTTGATTGTAATTAAGGGTGTTAACAAATTAAGGGAGTTCAAGTATAATTTTTCTTAAAAAAAAATAAGAATATAATATTAATAATATTATATGTGCAATCTAATTAGAAAAAAAAAAATTAAAACATTGGTCTTCATTTTACCTTACTAAATTAATCCGTCCTTAGCGTCACTTGTGTAATATAGGAAAATATCTGAATCTGTTTATTGCACTAATGGTAAATTTTTGAACTATAAAATAGCGTAACTATATATATTTATTGAACATATGACCGAGCAGATATAATATCACTTGTACTTGGGGCCGCAAAAAAAATTGTAGTTCGTGATTCGATTATATTGATTTTGATTCGAAACAAAATTGCAATTAATCCTTTCGATTGAAGTTCGTTCTGAAACAAATCAAATTAATTCGGTTCGAATCTTATTCAAACTCAAACTCAAACTAGATATATCGTTCGAAATTGATTCACGAAATATTTACGTTCAAATCTTAAATAAATGCAACTAATAACTTCAACCATCAATCTTTAATAATGCAGGAACTAAATTTATATCAGAGCTCAAAATTGTTAATATAATAGTAACTTATAATAAGAAAATGCTTCAATAGTGAACCAAATTAATAATGATATAAGTTTCATTTGACTAGATTCATGCCGTAATTTTAATCAATCCAGCAGAGTAAAAGGTAAGAGAATTTTGGACTGGTTCATAATCCATCAGTGTTTATTTATGAAATGTAAAATGTAAAAGGAAACTATGTAAATTTTGTTCCGTGTGAAAAAAAACTAATGCATAAACTACTGGTATAACTAGAGCTTTCAAAAAAATTCGTTGTTCGTGATCCGATTGACTTTGATTCGAAAAAATTCATAGTTCGTAATTAACTCGTTCAATTGAAGTTCGTTTTGAACCAAATCAAACTACTTCGGTTCGAATCTTATTCAAACTCAAACTCAAACTGGAATAAATTTGATTTTCTCGGAGATATCTTATTTATCGTGCGTTTTTCAAATAATTAATGTATAGAAAATTGAAAGACCATTTATCATGTTGTATATTCGGCGGCTGTATGCATGTTATTGCAGCCCTACTTTAGAAAAGAGACTTGCCGCTAATTTTTATATTACCGTGCATGCTTTTGAATCGATCCGACATAACCTGTTTGTATTCAAAAGCAGAAAGCACCACAAAACGAAGTTGAATTTGATTTGCTTTGGTTTGGGGTCAAAATTTATGTCGGACTCGGATCACATTTTGTTGTGCTTTTGGAGTCCTACGGTATACATATATACGGATCGAAATGATTACAGATAAGAGAACACTCGACAATATTGTTTAAATAAATTTAAATAAACTTAAAAAATAATTAAAAAATATATGGTATTAGAGATATAAATAATTTAAATAATTAATTAAATTTTATATAATTTGAGTGCCATTTCATGACACATTAAAAACTGTTATCTTTTTACCACTAAAATTTAAAAGTTGCTTAATATACGGCAAAAAAAATATACCTCAAATAATATATTATTGCATCATTTAGATCATGTGTACAACGGCATTATTTTTTAAATATAAGTTTGCTCATAATTTATGTTCAAAATGATCATAAGCCCCATTTTTTTTTTTCGGGTGGGGGGGGGGGGGGGGGGGGGGAATATTATAAAAATAGATTGGTATAATTAAATAACTATAAAATTATAGTCTTGATGTGTGGGGTTATAGCTTAACAAATAAGCTCTAGTTCTATATATATACAATAGGACACGACCTTAGAATCACATTGAGGAGGAGCATAGCCAGAATTTTTATCAGAAGTAGGTAAACATTTAATAGTACAATTAGCAGGTTGCAGATCAACAGTTATGAATTAACCAATTCAGACTATGAATTGTGTTCATGAGTTATACGTAGGCAAAATTATCTTCATATATAGAGCAACAGTTCGATTATACATATATAGATCTATACCCATGATTCAATGTGACTCTGCCACTGATTGTGTTAGTGCTCGAATTAGCTGCGACTCGACTGGAATGGCACGACTCGTGCTTCTGTGTCCGATTGAGAAAGGAGGAAGCAGCCCTTTGTGGGGCAGAAAATTGGATGATAATGGTGGGGGCCCCCTTTGCTTATGCGTAAGAGACATGAGATAAATGAGAAGCAGCCCCTATATATGAATCGGACTCTGCTACTTTTATGTGTAGAAAAGTAGGGTCCTGCTTTTTCGATCTCAATCATTCAAATTCGTTGAAATTTGTTCATGGAAAAGTTTTTTATCGAGATACGTGAATTGAAAATTTTGAATGGTTGGGATCAGAAAAGCAGGATCCTGCTTTTCTCTCAGAAAAGCAGTAGAGTCGGATCCCCTATATATGGAATGAATGGCTGCTGCTGTATCGAATAGTAAGGGAATGAATCCTGTTGCATGTATGCTCTATGTATATATGGAATGAAAATGGAAATGAATGAATGAATTCTCTTGACTGCTGTTTTCATATGACATGTGACATCTTTTATTTTTCTGTTTTGCATTAGTCAAAGATCTTGTATATATTAAGGATTTTCCATACATGCATATACAATTAACAAATAAATTGCACAATTTCCTGTCTCTTGATAAAAAATAAATACATAAAATAAAAATAATTAAAAGGCAGCACAAATATGAAACTTGAAAGTGAGTTTAGATCCATATATATCAAGGTTCTAAATAGAGATTATAGCACTATAGCTTTTAAGGTCTGAAAAAACTATAGCGCAACCATAGCTAGTTTTTTGCCTTTTTATAATCATTATAAAAGAAAAGCAGTTAACAGTGTTACAGCTTTTGAGGTCCGAAAAAACTATAGCGCAGTTATTTAGAACCCTGATATATAACCAAATGAAACGTAAATTTGATTTCTTTTTCCATTTTTATGTCATTAATCACAGTTGATTTTCAAAAATCTCAGAAAGGAAGAATTAGTTCCTTTCTCTGTTGATATTTGCTATATTGCATGAGGACCACCTTCCTGAAAAGGTACTTTAAATTGTTTCTGTGTTATGACTTACGAACATGGTTTCCTTTTCGGTTGGCCAACTTTTTTTAATTATAATATCTTAACCATCGTCAACCTGCAATTCTAAGGCTTCCTCTCGCCTTGCTATATAAACCACACAACCCCTCCCTTTCTATTTCAACACAGAAACCTCCAAGTATACATCTTTTTCTTCTATCACCTAGTCTGTTACAATAGGGACCGATCTCTTACCCGCTTATCCCGTTCCGTTTCTTTGATTCTCAAGGGAGGGGCTACGATGGCCAAAGATAGTAAGACGACGTCCTCTGAAATGGAATGGAGGATGAAAATGCCTGACAACTCATCTGCTAGAGCCGAACAGTGTGTTGAATGGGAGGTGAAGGTACCTGAGGGATCAACGGTGAAAGTTGAACATGAAACCGGCGTAGTCGCTAGAGCATGGAGTTGGTTGGTTCGGGTTTTAGTGATGATGAAAGATAAGTCCGTTGGCTTCTTTAAGAATGTATGGCAACTCGGAGTTGATGATCCGAGGAAGGTGATACATGGTTTCAAAGTGGGTCTTGCTCTTGCTTTGGTCACTCTTTTTTACTATACTAGGCCATTGTACGAAGGTGTCGGAGGAACGGCCATGTGGGCCGTAATGACAGTTGTCGTCGTGTTTGAGTATACTGTTGGTAAGCTTTTTTATATATACAGAGGTTTAATTTATAAAAAAGGACCAAAACATGAATTAGTTACACTTTAAAAATGAAAGTGCTCATCATTCACAAGACAAAAAGTTAACAACTAATTAAACAATGTTTTGTTGTAGGTGGCTGCTTGTACAAAGGATTCAACCGAGCGACTGCGACCGCCACAGCCGGGTCCATTGCCTTGGGTGTGCACTGGATCGCTCACCAATCAGGAAAACAGTTTGAACCAGTGATTCTGAGCAGCTCTGTTTTCCTCCTAGGTATTAAATTAATAGTTTAATAGTAACAAATTAAGAAAGAAGATATTTATCTCCTAATCCTCTACATGACAAAGACTGATTAAAAGTTTAAATGTTAATTAATTCAGCATCGGCGGCCACCTTTTCACGCTTTGTGCCAACAATCAAGACCAAGTTCGACTACGGCATAACCATCTTCATCCTCACATTCAGCCTGGTTGCGGTATCAGGTTACCGTGTGGATGAATTGTTTCAGTTGGCTCAGCAACGTCTTTCAACCATAGCCGTTGGAATATTTATATGTCTCTGTGTCTGCATCATGATTCGGCCGGTCTGGGCTGGGCAGGAACTCCACCTACTTATCGTTCGCAACATGGAGAAGCTCGCAACATCTTTGGAAGGTACTATTATATGGTTTGCAACACATACTTCTATATATTACTTGACTATTAGTAAATGACCTTTTATAAGTCAACAGAATGTGAATCTGTTATTGATGGAAAATATTTAATCAAACAGGATGTATTGAAGAGTATTTTGAAGAGGATCCAAACTCGGAAAAAAAGAGGTCACAGAAGTCACTAGGTTACAAAGCAGTTTTAAACTCGAAAGCATCAGAGGAAACCCAAGCAAATTTGGCTAGATGGGAGCCGAAGCATGGTCGGTTCGGGTTTAGGCACCCATGGAGTGAGTATCTCAAAGTCGGAATCTCCATGCGGTACACTGCTTACTGCATAGAAGCTCTGAATGGTTGCATCAATTCAGAGATTCAGGTAAATTAAAAAAAACATTACAAAAGGACACATACAAAGTAAAGAATTAACTCATAAGTGATGACCAACGAAAATCATACAAAAATTTTAATCCTGTTACAAATAACGAGATATACTGTGCTAGACTTTGCATTATAATATCAGTCTGTACCAGTACTGATACAATAATCTATAATGGTTTAAGATAACATCATGCTGACTTCTGCAATAGCTTAGAGCATTTTTGTTTCTATTAAACTTAAATCTTAACTTCAATTTCCTTAAACTTTCAGGCCTCTAACTCTGTAAAGGAATGTTTGAGTGATGAATGCAAGAAACTTGTTACACAATGTGCCATGGTACTAAAGGAGTTATCGAAATCGATCAAGGAAATGGCACAGTCAAGTAGCTTAGATATATTGGTTGGTGATATGAACATGGCTGTTCAAGATTTACAGGATGCATTAAGATCTTTGCCAAATCAATTGAAAGAAGAAGCACAAGTGCAAAATGTGGCAACCATGCCTCTGATGGAGGTCCTACCTGTTATCACGGTGGCTTCACTACTGACTGATATATCTGCTCGGATTGAAGGGGTTGTGGATGCGGTTGATAGTTTAGGGGAACTATCAGGATTTAAACCCGTTAGTGATGACAAGCCCGATAAGGTTTCTACTTCAAATGATGAGACAAAGAAAAGTACCACTGAAGTGGTCTAGAGAGGTCTTTTGCGTTAATATACAATGCATGCACACCCATTTTTTACGTCGGAAAAGGAATGCAATAAGGAATACATATAATATTTTTATGGTTTATAGAAGAATAACATATATATATATATATATATAGTGATAAATATATATATATATATATTACTGTTAATATATAATAAGGATTACATGTATAGATTAATTCTTTGGTGTTTTGTTTCTCACGGACCAGATACTTCCTATGATATTTGCATGTGCAAATAGAGCAGTATATGGTCTGCAGTAATATATGTATTAATTCTTTGTATTAATAAAGATGAAATCAAGTTTTTCAAATTTATATATTTACAACAGAAGTTCCAATCATGCATCTTTCAAACTGCCATATATCACACAAAATGTCTAAATAAATAAATTAATTAGCTTATTTTATAAAAACTAAGGACACTTTGAAAAGATGGTTTGCTGCTCTCTGTCTTTTGGTCATAAATATATAATAACTAATAAGTGCTGTAAACAACTTTAGACAGCATGCTTATTGCCGTACAGCACAAAACGCATTTGAGGAAAAGAAAAATGGAACAGAAAGGAAAGTTGATAGTATGTGGCCTCCAATTTGGGCATTGGTGGAATAAAATTTGGGCATGCAGTTGACATATCTGGTTTCAAAGATTGCACCGGTTTGACCTAATTAAAAGTCGAACCATTTTCCTTGTCATCTTTGAAAATGGATAGAAAGCTTCTTAATTTCTACTTTCTAGTCTGTTTTTAATATGATAGCGAAATAAGGAGACATATAGTGACAGTGTTAGTGGGAAATTTTTTATCTATAGAAATTATAAAATTATGAGCAACACAAATAGAAAGAGTATCTTGATTGTAACAAATATAGTAAGATTGGAGTCATTGACTCCGATCCATGATTTTTTTTTAATTTTTTTAACTGCACAGAAAACTTGCAAAAAAAAAAAATTATATATGGATCGGGATCACTGACTCCGATCCATAAAAAAATTGATTTTCTGTGGCACAAAACTGTTGTATCCATAAAAAAACAATAGTTATAGATATTTTGCGCCACAGAAAATCAACAAATTTATGGATCGGAGTCATTGATCCCAATCCATGAATTTTTTTTTTTTGCAAAATTTTCATGGATTGGGATCAATGACTCCGATCCATAAATGGGTTGATTTTCTATGGCGCAAAACTCTTGTATCCATAAAAAACAATAGTTACAGATATTTTTGTATTGCAGAAAATCAACCCATTTATGGATCGGAATCATTGATCCCGATCCATGAATTTTTTTTTTTTTTGCAAATTCTCTGTGAAGTTTAAAAAAAAAAAAAAATTCATGGATCGGAGTCAATGACTCTGATCTTACTATATTTACTACAATCAAGGTACTCTTTCTATTTGTGTTATTCAGAATTTTATAATTTCTATAGATAAAAATTTTCCGTGTTAGTGCCACAAAAACTTTATTAGGTAGGGAGGAAATTTCTTTTTACTTTCTTCAATCGTGGAAGTGAAATTTTAATTTGCTATTGAGATCGAAAAGTTGGTGCGTCACTGAGATTAGACGATCAGGAATATCCTTAGACATGCACTAGCTACTTATAGGAAGCATGCACGATATATAACAAATATAAAAAAGAATTGTCTGCCGCCTTTAAATTATATATAATATGTATAATCCATTGAGCATCTAATGATATTCTGGAGGATAAGATATATATAATGATATTATCCCATCTGATGACGTAACAAAATGCGTATTTCTTACTGTTTTAACAAGACTTAGATCCAGAGTCTACCATGCTTGAATCCCGGTATTCAAGAGTAGAGCCAGACATTTGAACAATAGGGATCAAATATATATGGGAGTCAATCATATAAATTTTTTTTACGGAGAATATGAGTCAATTTTACCATATTAAAACATTTTACTCTAAATTATATAGAATAAAGTCATACAAAACTATAAAAAAAATTTAAAAAAATGGGGCTAGCTATTACAAAAGCATTTGACCCTATTCTCCCTTCTTCAATCCGTCACTGCCGGTATCAGATCGACAATGGCAACCAAGTAATCAACTTTGTCGTGACACTATTGTTAGCAAATATTATGGTATAAAATTTGAGTGAGGCCATGGTATATATGTACGATGCATAGTATGGATTAATCCATACTATGGATTAAAACTTTTGTTTGTAAAATTCTAATAGTCGATTCAAATTATTCAACCTCGCCTCCATATGAATATATACTTGTAAACTAAATTTTATATTTTCAGAATTTTTTTACTGTATTTTTAGATAAGTAGAAAATCACTTGATAAAAAAAATTACTATTTTTTAGATGGATTGTGACGGGTGGTGTGTACAAGACCCGAGAACAAATTCCCCGCCTAGTGGCTGACCACCTATTACTAGCGATTCATGCTTCATGAAGACGAGAAAATTATTGTTTTGATTACGTGATTCCTGGACCACGAACATCTTCATTGTGATAAATAATTCAGAGCTTTGTGAAGGGGAGGATTTCTTTTTAAATCGAAAACACTTCTGATTTTGAAGTTTAATTAATTGGAACTAAAACTCTAGTTATTTATTCTAATTACGAAGAACATATATGATCTAATTAATAATTTGCAGGAACTCATGAAAAATAACAAACAACAAATATGTGGTCAGTGAGAAGTCCCTTGTGTTTATTTTATTTTTTTCAACTTACTATTTGTATTCATCTTTCTTGGCATTATAAGTTCATATAAAATTTTAATTTCCGTCATAACTAAAATTTAATGATCTTGTGATCATATGTTGTCATTTTTTAAATAATATGCATAATAGTATTTCTAAAAAAATATATAGTTTTCTAATTCCATTTTACACTTAAAACATCTTTAACCTGAATAAATTACTTTACATTGATAATAAATAAGAAAATTGTATAGTTTTCAAGTTTGGTCTCCTTTAATTCTATTTTTTTACTCTGCTGTACATATACTGGAGGATTGAAATTCATACGCATATTAAAACTTGAAATTTTTTAAAATTTAAGTAATTTAATCATCAATTACCATCATATAATTATCATTATAAAAACTACTGCTCTAGAAAGTATTTATTGTTGTCATAAGTTATATTTTTTATGATCTAAAACATGAACTTTATTTTATGATGTGATCTAGCATATGCATTCCAAATATATTATTAATAAACGTTGAACAAGTCTTCTTTTAAAAGTAACATCAAGACAAGTTTGGCATGTGCGATGAAAGAGATAATTGTTCAAAGAGAGGTAGATAGAGTGAAGAGAAAATTTTTGCATGATTTATCATGTATGTGTTACTTGACTTTTATTTAAAATATCTATTAACTATGTGAATAATATTTCGTATCACTTGTTATATATTGGAAAGAGTTGATAAGAATTAGCAAATGAGTCTATTTTAATTTTTTTGTTAATAAAAACCATGTTTATAGTAACTATTTTTACTATTATATGTATTTGTAATTCTCAAATAAGAAATCAGAGTAGATCAACAATTGAGAGGACAAAAAACACATAGTAAGAATGCACTTGATTGGTTTGACATTAGTTACCTGTTTCTTTTTGTCTAAAGTCCAAACAACAAAGCCAACTAAAATATTATTTTGCAAATTAAGAAATCATTTATGATTTTGATGGTCCAAAATTCCAAATTTTTTATTACTTTTGTTTTCCACAATCCACATATCAGTTATATCACAACTTAGATTTGTTACACGGAAAACGAGATGTTTCTAATGTTTATTGCGATTCTGATTGGGCGGGTCAATTGATGATCGGAAATCTACTTCAGGATTTTATATTTTCTTGGTGATAATTTCATATTCTGGAGCTCCAAGAAGCAGCCTACTGTAGCCCAGTCAAGCACACAGGCTGAGTACAAGTCGCTCGATATTACTAGCTCTGAGCTACTTTGGTTACAATTCATCCTAACCGAGCTGCACAATTTGCTTCCTTCTCTTCCTGTCTTATGTTGTGACAACATTGGAGCCATTTTTCTCGCTTCGAATCATACTATTCATTCTCGTACCAAACACGTCGAAATTGATTACCATTTTGTATGGGAGAAAGACGCAAAAAAAACTCTTCTTATTCTATTTCTTACCTAAAAGGGCCAGATTGTCGATATTCTTACAAAAAATTTGGCCTAATCTAAGATTGATACTTTTAATATTACAATTGCACATTAAATTAAAGCCTTGTGTTTGGTTTGTGAATTATTTTGTCAATGTAATATTAAAAGACATAAAAGATATATCAATTTGAAATGTGGAGGTATAATATTATTAAGCCCAATGTTCTCATAAATTGTGATATTATATTGTTTTCTTAGTAATTTATTAATATTAAATTCTTCATATAATAATTGTACTGATGTACTCTCATGTGCTGTTACGATTTGGGTTAATTTTTCAACTACCAAATTATTACAAATGTGGTGATTTATTAAATTTCAACATTCTTATAATATTTGCTCAATTTTGTTTTATATGAATCAAGGTTTCACTTAAGACTAAATTTTAGATGATAATAATTGGTCGCAAACGAGGTGAAGCAATCAGATGGAAGTATTAAATTTTGTATTAGCCACAAGCTAGCGAGCTCTTTTGTATACAAAAGCGGTAAAAAAGAATTAAGATGAAAGGGAAAAAATTGTTTTTTGGGTTTAAAAATAGTAAAGTTGTTTATCTGGTGTTTTAAACTGATTGTAATCCGCTGTTTTGGGTATGGACCAATTAAGGCCCATTTATATACTCCGGTTCAAACCCAAGAGCCCTAAAAAACAACAAAATAATAAACTGTTGGCGTCGCCCGGACTCGAATCGGAGACCTTCAGTGTGTTAGACTGACGTGATAACCAACTACACCACGACACCATTTTTGCAGAAAAATCAAAATAAATTTTTTATATAATATTAGACGATTATTCCACATTTTCTACGTCTGCATAATAGCCATTAATAGGCTGTGAAATTGCCTTGCAATTTTCATGATATGATGAGGTTTATAAATTCCTGTGCTTTAATTCCACGCTTAAAACGTAGCAAAAATAAATCTCTTAGAATTAATATAGAAATTCGTGAAAACTTATCTTTAATAATCATGAAAATGAACTTTAATGATTTTATTGAGTAAATAAATTTGAACATATACAGGTTAACAAAATCAATTCACATTTGTCACATTTGTTATTCATTGAAAATTTTAAGTTTGATATACAAAACATCTAATTTGTTTTCTGCAATAGAAGAGATCAATGCCGGTAACAAAAATTTAAAAGTTAATTAAAGAGTTAATCTATTTTATGCAAGATAACAACTTGATGGTTTCATTCTAATGAAATTGTGATCATCATATTTTTTAGATTTCTGGTCTTATACAAATGGACTTCTAATAATATTTTTTGCATTAATTTTTATGTATGATAAGATTTGTTTGATTATTGTACAAACATTTAGTATTTCGACCAATATATAAATGGTTTGAATTAATTGTGTCTTTTTATATCAAAACAGTTGATCCAAGATGCTTAATTAATATATATGTTCGAATTAAGATGTTTATGAAATAGTAAAAATTAATAAAAATATAAAATGTTTTGTCTCTTATAAGATTTTGTTATATTAGGATCGACCATTCGTATAAGAGAACAAATTAAATCCGGGCTATATTTTTACAATAATTCAACTAATGTTAAGATTATTCGTATAAATTGTTCATCTATAATTTTGGTTTTGAATAGTCGTTCAAAACAAAAATGAATTTATGAAATATTGTGAACTTGAGTTGCACATTAATTAGCATTTCAACAAAATATACTAGTTGGAATTATTATAATTTTTAGCAAATGATTTGAAAGAGCTATATATAGTTATGGTGATTTTTTATTTTTTTTTGCATAATTTAGCTTTTACTATTTAATGAGAGTGATAATTAACAACCTCCTAGTTATTACTTCAAACATCTGATTCAGACAGCTAGCAAATCCTAAATCATTGCTCAAAAAAAGAATAAATCTCAGTATTTCAATCACCTCACATCTTGACATCATAAAGCTTACAAGTTATTTTTATTTTTTCAAAGTTCAAACAGTAGATCCGAACCGTTCAACATGATTTTCATATTAAAATGTGCTTGGAGACTAAATTTTATATTTTTAGAATTTTTTTTAGTATTTATTAAGATATGTACAAAATTGTTGTTTCAGATATTGTTGGACCATTGAAAAACAACTATTTTAAAAAAAATCCAAAAAAATGTAAATTTGATTTCCTAGTACATTTTTATATAGAGATCATGTTGAATGGCTCCAATCAACTATTTATATTTTTAATTCACAAAAATAACTTATAAACATACAGTGTCAAGATGTGTCACCATTATAATTAATGGTGTAATTGAATATATCCCTCCTCATCTTTCATTTCTCAAAGTAGTTCCTCGTCTCATCAAACTATCAATCAAAGGTGTTATTTACGTAGCATGAACGGTGTCCATAGGAAGAAAAAGGTTCTGAAGCACCAGCAAATATTTGCGTTACATGCATGGCGCCTCTTTTTCCTCTCAGCCATCCCATTTTATGTCCCACTATAAATTCCTAAGCTTTCATTTGCACCTCCTTTGGTTTTACAGCCCAATTACCCTAATATCTACCTTCAACAATACATTATTTTCCCCTTTCTTTTCTTTTCTGAATCAAAAAAAGGAAAGAAAATTTATGAGATTTGTCCTCTTATCTTCCTAGCAGCGCTCGGATCAACGGATCCTTTACCCGTTGCTCGACACCATAGGAAGAGGCTATGAGCTTTGCTCTCTTGTGATCACCAATGAGGAGCAACTGCATGGCAACAGCAAGTTGGGTTCCGGATCCTGTCTTATCGGATCGTGTCACACACCAGTTTGTCCATCTGCCCAAAACCGATCCTTTTTCTGCTGCATCTGAAGCCTTCTCTGAGAGCATCGACAACTTAACATTTTTCAGTTTGAACCCTACATCTTTCTTGTAATTCTCACAATTTTTGTTTCTCTTAGATTTGTTGGTTTTACTGTTAATTGTAAATGGGAAAGGGAAAGAATGGAAGTGTGCACGCGAGAGAGGCAGGAACTGACAGCACTGGCCCCACACCTAACGGGTGTGAGAAGGGTTTTCTTGAGCTAGACCCCACTACACGGTACATGCGAGTATGATTTTATTTGTTTTCTCCTTTTTAAATGTTTTACTTAATTACTCCATAATATATATTTTTCTTATGTTCATATATTAACAAATGGTTTTTGATTTTTTTTATGATTCCTAGTTTGACGATCCTCTGGGAAAAGGAGCATATAAGAAAGTGTAAGTTGTTCATCACCATCTTATTAATTTCATGTCAGCAATATTTTACCATTTTATAACGCTTCATTTCACAATCCTCTGTAACTCTGTAACCAGTTCTTTGATATATAATATAGGAAAAATTCTGGCCTGTACTTTATGATGGAACTTGGAACCTCTTAAGTTATTCCTTATGCTATTGTGGTATTATTAATTAATTTGTTAATTTAATTTATTTATATTTGTTAAATAACTATTTGGAAAATAGTTGGAAGGCATTCGACCAGATTGATGGCATTGAAGTTGCATGGAATAGAGTGAGCATAGATCGGATGCTTCAGTCGCCAGAAAACCTCTCGAGGCTATACTCTGAGGTGCATTTTCTAAAGACCCTTAAGCATGAAAACATTCTAAAGTACTACAGTTCATGGGTTGATGATGAGAAGAGAACTGTCAACATCATTACTGAGCTATTCACCTCTGGCAGCCTTAGAGAGTAAGTAATATTCTGACAAATCAGTTTAAATTGATCTCTTAAATTTGAGGTTTATTTGTTGAACTAGAGGCTGACAGAGTGTGGAAATGAGTTGTGTTGTTTTCCTAGAGCACCTAAAATTTCACTTTGTTATTAAATCTGCAAACATTTAGTCTCAAAATTAATATTAGTTTTCATTTACCAGATTTAAGGCCAAATTTTGGATATTTTATTGTCTTTTTTCTCTGACGAATTACTCAGTTTTGATTTAAGGCCAATTATGGAATTATTATAATTTGTATAGGAGTGCTGAATTACTGATACCAATCAGTAAAAGATTCCAATTTGGTTTATGGTATTTAGTAATTTATATATTAAATTTTGCGCAATACTCAACAGCACCAATAACATGTACGTACGTAGGTATCGTAAGAAGCACGATTGTGTCGACTTGAAGGCCATAAAGAACTGGGCTCGACAGATATTAAGGGGACTAGAGTACCTCCATGGCCACTAGCCTCCTATAATTCATAGAGACCTAAAATGCGACAACATATTTGTTAATGGAAACAATGGGCAGGTTAAAATTGGAGATCTCGGTCTTGCTACGATGATGCTGCAAGAGAAGGCTCAAAGTGTCCTAGGTTTGATCTGTTGATCTGCTTTCTTATAATCAATAAGAGTTTTAAGACTCAAAACTAAAAGTAAACAACTCTTAAGAAATATTACAGGAACTCCTGAATTTATGGCTCCTGAGCTTTATGAAGAGGAGTACAATGAACTAGTAGACATATATTCTTTTGGCATGTGCATGCTAGAGATGGTAACTCTCGATTATCCATACAGCGAGTGCCGAAACGCAGCTCAAATTTACAAACGTGTCACCTCGGTACAGATTTTGATATGAAAACACAAAAATAGTAAAATACTACTTAATTATTTGATGGTGTTTTATTAATTACTAATATTTTTTTCTTTTACAGGGAGTGAAGCCAGCTGCACTGGAAAAGGTTACTAACTTACAAGTGCGTCAGTTCATAGATAAGTGCCTAGTTCCTGCATCAGAGAGAAAATCAGCTAAGGAACTTTTAAAGGATCCATTTCTTCATTGCAATAACTCACATGAGATTAAACACAACAAGGTTCCGCCTTCATATCCGCCTCCAAAATCACAAAGCGGTGCAAGTGTTGAGGAGATTCTGTTGGACATCGAGGCGGAGTGTCAATCAGACTCAGTCTGTGAGAATATTGAAGATGACGATGTCGAGATCGAGTTTCCATCTTTGGAGCTTATACGAACAAATGGAGACAATGAGTTCTGGCTCAGGGGAGAGAGACAAGATGAGAATACAGTCTTTTTCTACATGCATATTACCAACAGAATTGGTATGTATAGTTATTCGATCCCATTCTTTCCTACTTTGCATAATTGGTTGGTAAAAGGATGAGTACTTAAATTCTTCTTTATTGTATTTTGTTTAGTTCCTGGGAAAAAGGTCAATTTTGTGTTCTACTTGGACTCGGATACATCAGTTAGGGTGGCGGAAGAGATGGTCGAGCAGCTTGATTTAGCAGATCATGATGTGCCATTTATATCTGAATTCATAGATTATCTCATCATGTGCCTTGTGCCTGGATGGAGACCTCTCAATGAAGAGTTTTCTAGTCTTGATTATACCTCCACTGCAGAAAATGGTTCATGCAATTTGGAAACCGAATTTGCAATGGAAAATGAGTCGATGCTGGTAAACGAGCAAAGGATGATAAATAACATGTCAGTAAAGAATGCATCAGATGACTTACATAATACTAATAGATTGAGCTCAAACTCTACTCTGGTCCATGATGAGGAGGCAGCAGAATCCATCTTTGGATTAGCACTTGCTCAGCTGTTGGGAATCAGTCAAGAGAGAAAACCTGATTCTGATGGTTCATCAGCATCTATGAAGCTCTTGAATGGAAGCGGGAGCACTCGTCAATGTTTAGACAAAGACGAGGAGGAGGAGGAGGAGGAGGCCGACGGCCTTCAGTCAGAGATTGATGACATTAAAGAGCACTATAGACACTTGTTCGAGGAGCTAACGAGGATGCGAGAGGTGGCGTTTGAGAATGTACGCAAGCGGTGGATGCGTAAGATGGGAAAAAGGCCGGCTTGATCGATGCGCATATATTGTTTTAATTTATTTCTCTCTTATAAATATGTTTAACATATATATTGATGAATTTGGATTATGACTGCCGTTTATTATTATTTTCTTTTTCTGTATATGTTGAACTGTTTGTAATATAGGGCTGCAAACGAATCAAACCGAATCAAACTTATTTCAGTTTGAGTTTGATTTGAATTAATTTTGAACTAAGTTTAGTTTGAATTAATTTTGAATCGATTTTTTTACGAACTCAATTGCAAATCTTTTACGAACTTTTTTAAGACAAAAAAGAATGATCGTAGTCGTCGATAGCGAGAGATGAAAGTCGTTTAGAGTTTCGGAACTAAGAGCGAGAGTTACGACTT
This sequence comes from Carex arenaria, assembly GCA_964058825.1. Taxonomy (NCBI): domain Eukaryota; kingdom Viridiplantae; phylum Streptophyta; class Magnoliopsida; order Poales; family Cyperaceae; genus Carex; species Carex arenaria. The sequence continues at coordinate 337,725 of CAXKVW010000319.1, forward strand.
ACGAGTCATGACTTATGGTTGAGCGGCCTTATATTTTTACTTTTAAGTCATTAGCGGAAATCAACGGTTCATGTTACTTTGAGATTTGAACTAGAATAGTTCACGAACCTATTTTCGAACAAACCAGATCCAGTTTGAGTTTGGTTTGAATTAATTTCGAAATATTTCGAATCGAATTTTTTACAAAATTTTTCGAATCAATTCTCTAATTGAATCACGAACTACGATTTTTTTGTGTAGCCCTAGTTTGCAGAACTTTTTTTTTTATATTTATAATTGTTATTATTGTGAATGTGGCTAATGGATGTTATTAAACTTGAAGTCGTTTATATACCTCAAGTACATATTTCCTTTTGTTTGCCTGTTCCTACATCGCTTATATAATAAAAACCTTGGTTGCCATTTTATATTGTCAAATATTTCAATAGATGTTTTTAATCCTTTACTATATATGAAACATTTAAATTCTGCAGCATATTCAGATATAAAAATTTCTGGCCATGCTTGGAGCTAGCTTTTATAATTAAATAACACAATTTTGATATGAAAATGCCAATTAATTAATTAGCTAATTGGTTAATTCAAATCATATGAAATTTAGATGGTACACTTTGTTTTTTTTTGTTTTTAAATATAAACATGTATGAAGTAAATCAAATGATATAGAATTTAATTCACCATGCATGTTATGCAATCGGGCTGAATTTATTTGATATTTTCAATACAATGGACATCTTATAAATTTTTTATCCGATTAATCAAAGTACGATCCGTAATTAGTCATTTATAAGTCAAAATTCTATGACTCATTCTCCTCCTTAATTCACAGCAATAATGTGTCACGTTAATTAGAGCATCTACATTTTTGGTATTATTAGAGTTTTTAATTTGAAATGGCAATTTTTAATTCAGTTTGAAGAAGATAGGAGAGTTTTTTATTTAGAAATTATGCATAATTTTTTTTTATTAAGAAATTGTTTATAACTCCACACTGATTAAATAATTGGCTCAAATAATTTCTCTCTTTTTAATTTATTGCTAACATGGCTTAATAGAAACTCTAAAATTAATTTTAGAATTGTTAGAGTTATTAGGGACCATAATTTCTAAGAAGTGATTAACAATTATTTAGAAATTCATATGATTTCCTGAGATCAATTTTGTGATGCAACATTATACAAAATATCTTTCTAAAATTTATGCTCTATAACAGCCTGTTCGGCCTCCCCACTGTTCACATGGAAAAAAAAAATTATTTTTCTCACATGAACAGGACTTTTCAATTCAATTCATGTGACTATACTCATTCTGAATGGCTTGCCGAACAAGCCCTAAATGTGGTTTGCCTTCAATGTTTATTAGATAAGTCACATGACGTTCAATTCAATGCTGCTGACTTGATCTTCTTTTGCCTTCAAAGTATATATTCTTCAATTCTTTTTTCTCATTGAAAAGTGTATTCATTATGTTTATGGTGTTATGAAATTCTTAAAATGAAACGACAATATATATTCGGTAGAAATTTTCATGCAACTAATTGCGTTGTCCTTTATTATACACAATTTAAACGTTTAAAAAAATATTTGTTTTTGAATTTTCCACATTATTTTTTTCTTTGAAAAAAGCTTATATTAAAATTCATTTTTTTAATAAATATTTTATTCCATGCGGAAGTCCAAATAGTTCTAGTAGAATATATACACACTAAATTTTGCATCCGCTTCGCTATAATTGGCCTTGCATATCAACTGGTTAATTTACTTGTACAATAAAATTTCTTAAAGTAAATGTTGCAAACAGCATGTTGTTCCCAAAAAAATTAATGAATTAAAACAACTATTACGGCAAATATGTCGGATTTATATTTTCCTTAGCACCATTGATGTTATTATAAATCCTTATAAAGTGAAATATTAATGCTTATCCCTATCCCTACTCTAGATAGAGATAGTGGTAACCCCAACTATAGATTAGATATATAGTCTGGCCATGCCTGTGTCGACCAGCATTAGTGCGTGAGTGGTAACTGAGCTATATAATCTTGAGTATCAGGGTGGTTGACCCACCTAAGGACCTAAGTGAGAGAATAATCATACCTATCAATGCAAAATAAAAATTAAAATGTGTTACGGAACATGACAAACACACCGTGACTTGATTATGTGACGTGCTTGTTGTTGATTGACTAATTTGCAAAGCATATAAATATTAAATTTTACAGCTTCTACGTTTGGGATGTGTGCATGATTACTTGTTATGATCGAAGGTCAAAGCAAGTCAATGTAACATATCATGACAAGTTGGTGTAACAATTGTTGCGTCCGAAGGTCAAAACAAGTCAACATGCATATCATGACAAGTCGAAACGTGACAAGCTGCACAAGATAATCTGTTGCATGATATCCTCGAGTTATAAGAAATGACTTGATGAAAATGATCTGATGGAAGATTCACACAAGCTATTTGGAATGTCGAATATTAATAAAGACGTTGAATCATAAAGATTACGGAAGATCGTAGAAGCTCAAGATCATGAAGATTATGAAAATCATACTTTACTATTTTGCGTTGTTATTTTTATTTATCTCCAAAAGTATGGTAAAGTAGTTCTGAGGTTGAGACCAATTACTGAGTGTAACTGTTGCATGGCTGAATATCCAATTCAAAATTAAAATTACCAGACTTAGTCAATACTGAAAACTAGGCACAAGAAAATTAGACTAAACCATTATATTGTAGATCTTGTAACCTGTATAGAGTCGTTGGCTCTCATTTGAATTCTACTATAAATAGTGAGCTATGTCTCCTGTCTAAATTGACAAGAGAATGCATTACAAATCTTACACTTTGGAATCCTTTTGAGAGGTTTAACTTAGTTCATTGTTACTTATGCCTAAACTTCAATTATCTTTTTAGAAATCTCAAATATACTTCACCTAAATTAATCAATTGTAAGATTAGAATGAAGCCAGTGATTGTCTGGACTTAGAGCCTATGAGCTCACCTATATCTTTGAGCTTGTGTGCTCATTTTCTCTCTTTGAGCTGGTGTGCCTATCTGTCGTCTGTGTGGACCTCTAGATTGTTGTCTTGTGATTAATTTCTTGTGGAAGATAGGGTAGAACACACGTGTCATGGCATAACTTCGTGACCACATATGTCATGGCAGGACTAATTTCCTGTTCTACCCTATCCTCCATGGTCCATCCTGATCCTACCCCTAATCATGTGGCTACATTATTTCTTAATGTAAAAAATGTATAATAATCCAGTAGAAAATAAATGCTAAATGCACATAGTACATTATAGATAACAATTTGTATATATTTTTGGAAGCAGATAATAAATGCTTAACAAAATAAACAATACAGACAGTAATAACCCACATGATGTTCACATGAAGGCTTTGACAATGGAAGGGCATGGACCTAAGAACTAATATATAACGCACTACCTGTGCTCTAATTTCTTCGACTGGTACAGTTTTCATATCACGGGCCTCAGTAGCCCAAGCCCAACAAAAATCAAAGCCCAGTGAACTCCATACCTCAAGGCTCAAGGCATGCTTGCTCGGTGTTGCCACTCTTGTTGCGGGTCATCTTCAAAATACAATAATAACTAATAAGGCCCTCTTTGAAGGAGAATGAATAATGATGTTGATATGACCCCTCTTAAATGAGATTAAGTCGAGACGATCCAAAGCACATACTAACTCGAAAGATATTAGTTTGTATTTGTGGAAGTATAGTTATTGCGTGTTCGGGTCTAACAGATTGCTGATTCGGTTGGTATGTAATTTTATTCTCTTTTGTACCTAGTGTTACTGGCATCTCTCCTCCCTATGTGCGCTTCTGAGTATTTATAGGCCAATATGTCAGTTTGGGTCTCGTACGAAGACTTGATCAGGCCTTTTCTGCAGGTTGAGAGGTCGGTTTTAATCCCGTTTAAATCACTCGAATGAGCTTTTTCCTACAGCTTTGTTGGTCAAACTGCAAGATATATGGACACTCAACCAAGCCTTTTTTTTGGGCTTGCTATCAGAGCTTTAGTATTCAACTTGAGGTGAATTTTATGAGACCTTTAATACATGGTTCTATCAGATGTCATTAAAGTTCTACATCTATAGATTTTTATGGTTTATTGTTTTTAAAGTTACAATTGTATATAGTTTTAATGCTTAATTAACATTGCTTTAGATGAAACGATCGAACATGAAATTTTCTTTGATCAAATAAATTAATTAGTATATAAATATAGTGTAAATCTAACTTTGCTGATACATTAAAAATTATAAAAAAAAAATTCAACATGTATTCATGAGATATTTTACGCAATATATATGTACCATAAAAGTGTACAATTTTCTCATTCAATGCCCGAGATAGCGACTCATTGCAATAATGAACCTGTCCTTGTAAATATTGAATACAAACTTTTTTTATGATAATAAAAAACTATTGAATAGTGCAACTCAACAGGGAAGAAGAAAAACTAATCAAAATACATGGATTATTTTAAATAGAACTAAATTAAAATATTAAAAAAAAACAAGTCCTATCGATTTAGTTTCTAAAAAAAAACAGCTCCATTAATCCACATGATCAGTAGTGTCATTTGCTGTTGATTTCTGTTATCATATTGTATAGATGGATCATAAAATAATTCTACCGATTCTGCGAATCGGTAGAGCAAATATGTTTTGTAGATTCGAACCACCAACTCTCATTATTTAAATTCTTAATGTTTCTTTACTTCATTTTTTTTTCTTTATTTTTTCTTCTTTATTAAAAAGAGATGGAGATTTAGCCTTATAAATTTGAATATTCATAAAACATTCTCATTTGAATTTGGAATTTTCAATCTTTTTTACAAATACATTGTTCTTTATCACTAAATTAAAGTCTGATGTTCTATCACTTTGTTCTTTTTGAGAAGTACAAATACAATCAAACTATTTTTTTTCCAACAAGTCAATAACTCGACATGAGAATTAGACTTTAGTCCAGTGACAAAGACAAAGGAGCAGCTTGAGTCCGATGCTCATCGGACTCAAACTGAGTTCGATGGGTTCCATAACTGTCCAATCCACTTTAAGATCCGTGTGTATGGATATTAAGACAAATGTGAACGGATATTAAAGCGACAAGCACAGATCTTAAATCGAATTAGACAGTTATGAAATCTATCGAACTCAGTTTGAGTCCTATGGACATCAGACTCAAGCTACTCCCCAAAGACAATGTTCTCTGTGTGAACAATTGCAGATTTAAAATCTGAATAAAACAAAAGTCAATAACGGAATATATAAGAGTGTGAAAGAAATAATGGGAAATAATATGTGAAGTGTGAATAGATGAAGTTGCATCCATCCATGTACATCACCATTTATTAGGGAACCTTCGACGAAACAACCATATAGAGAATAAGCCTCCCCCACTTGTGACCTCAGTCCTTAAATTATCAACTACGGATGCCAACGCAATGAATCTCGCTTACATCGTGGTCCCCACCTTCCTAATCATACTACTCTAGAAGAAGAAGAAGCTTCAAAACCCAAAAAGCCAAAAGCCATGTGTGTCCTTGCATATTGTCAGAGTTGCAATTTTCTAAATTATTGTTAAGTTTCTTTTTTTTAATTTAGGCCCTCCTAAAGACCTTTATTTACAATTATTTAATTTATGAATATAAAATGTAATATACGATAGGACGAGCTTCATCTTTCTTTTGATAAGAAACAAAGAAGACTAATTTGGATAGTTTATGAAATTTCAAGTTATGGAAGCTAATTACATAAAATTTGATGCTACATATATCAAGATCAATTTTATAGTATTAGTAGCATTTAATTTTAAACTATATAAAAAAAAATCATATATAATTACAAAAAATTTAAAAATAAGTGGGGTTGGATCTACCCCTGGAGCATATAGATAACTTGAAAAAAAAATATAATAACAAAATAGGTGCATCTGTCAATATTCTGCAAATTAATTATGCCAAAGAATGACAAAAATCATAGTGTTGTCCCATATTTATGAGTTTGATTAATTATCAACATATATGTGTGTATACACATCTCTGAATATCCCATCACAAAGATTGAATTTTGGTAAACCCTTAGGCTGTGCTCCAGAACGGAGGGGTAAACTCCTCATTAAAGAGAAGAAAGAGGAGAGATTAGATGTGAGGCAATCTCCGAATAGTAATTTTACACTCTAAATCGGGAGTGACAGAACTCCTCAAAAATCAACGGCACACTTCGCATTTCTTCCCTCCAAACAGTACTCCTTCACTTCCCCCTCTCCGGTTCTTCTCTTCTGGAGCAGGTAAAACTGTTGGGCTTGATTGGTCTGGGGTGAGCATCTCCCTCGTACAGTAATTCTCTATTTCCTTTCTTCTGCATCCCTCCGTCTAGAGCACAGCCTTATAAAAAATAAAAATATTTTTTTGAATAAATATAAAAAATAAAAATAAAAAGTTGAGGAAGAAACGACAATTGCAAAATCTTGAAGGGCTGATAGCAAAATGTTCTTTTAAGCAACAATAATAGCACAAGGACCACGGAGTGGAGACAAATTTCTTAGATGACCAGAAAAGGTAGAAATAGTAAAACACCACCAATCCCATCTCATCTCCTACTCAGAAATTCCCATGCACCTGCATATGTAACTATCAACCAAACCAAACCCAAAACCCAACCCCCAATCCTCCTCAATTCAAGCATATACATCAACCAATCATGGCAGATCAAAGTGCTCCTACAGCAACCAGAGCATCATCATCATCACAGCAACAAGAGGATGAAAAAGAGTACGAGGACCTGATGCCAGTCATGGTCGACAAGCTCGATTCAGATGACTTCATGCAGGAGCTGTCAGCCGGATTCCGACTATTATCAGACGAACACACCGGACTGATCACGCCAGTAAGTCTTCTAAGGGGTGCAGCTACAGCACTTGGGCTTCATGGGATGACGGCTGAGGAGGCCGAGGCAATGGTAAAGGAGGGCGACACGGATGGTGACGGTGCTCTTAATGAAGCCGAGTTTTGTGTGCTCATGGTGAGGTTGAGCCCGGGACTGATGGCGGATGCAGAGGCGCTTCTGGATAGGGAAATTGATGTCGAGCTTAACAGAGTTGCCTCTCATGGTTGATGTACAGGTTTCGATTAGTCGGATTGATGATCGGGTTATCTGAGAATTGTATGTTGATGATTGGGTGATAGATCGATCATTTGATCAATCAGATACTCGGCAATTTTATAATTTATTAGTAATGTTATATACCTATGTATCCTGTGGGATTTTGTTTGTATACCTACAATCTTGATTATAAATTATAGAACTAAAGAGTTGTTGCAATTTTAGAATCCTACGCAGCTCTGATATTATTTTTGCTGCTCAGCATGCGCAATTTGCTGAAGCTGTCTAAATTGCTTCAGCTAGAAAGTATAGAGGGGTGTCAATGGTACCTTTTAGCCATTTAACTTATCTGTATTGTATTCGATAAGACGGGTATAGGTAAGATTTTGTTTTTTTCGTTAGCTTATTGAATATGGATATGGGTAATAATTTTTTTCGTTAACTAAATAGGTAAGTGTATGGATAACGACTATTTCGTACCTGTTACTCTATAGGGTAAACCAGTGGCGGAATCAGGAATGAAAACTGGGGGGGGGGGGGGCATACATAATTTAGGACCCATAAGCAAAAAAAAAAATCACATCCTCTGCGGAGGTTTGTGGTGCGGAGCTGATCAGACGGTCCAGATTTACTCTCAGCCGGTGAGTGCTCGGGATGATGGAGGGGGCAGTATTAATTTTACTTTGAGATTCGTGTTATAATCTTATTTGGTCCGTTCGATCAAAACGAACGGACCAGATTAAAAGAACCGTACGACCTTTGCAGGTAAAAGCTTTGCAGAGGATGTGATTCCAAAAAATTTAGGGGGTGCCAAGAGCCCATAAATAATTTAGAGGGTGCCAAGGGGTCATAAGCAAAAAAAAAAAATGTATATTTTCTGAAAATTTCTGTATATTTTCTGGGCCAAAGGGGGGCCGAAGCCTAGGCTGGCCCCTGCCTTGGTTCCGCCCCTGGGGTAAATATAAAATATAAAATTGTTTATATTTAATTCAATTTTCAGTGAACATAAATTTACAGTATCATAAATTGTGTCTTTCTATTCTAGCTTACCAAGTATGTATCTTTGATATATTTTTCCTTCTCTCTTTGTTTTTCTTGTTTTTTTTTAATCAATCGTAATAATGAAATGTAAATTCTGTAAAAATCTGACTCACATAGTCACATTTTCACTTTAATTTTCATTATGGCTATGACTACGACTCAATTTTATTTTCAAATTGATTAATTTTTGTAATGAAAAATTAGAATGAGTGAAAAAATAATTTAACTGGTTATTTATATGTAATGAGTAAAATATAACGGGTTTTGATATGTTTTATTTGTAAAATATAATAAAATTAATTATTATATTAGTATTATCCGTTATTCACTCCTACTGTTTCATTACTCGAAAATATTAATGGATAAAGATAAGATAAGAATAATTCTTAATGAGTAAGAGCTAGAGTATGGATAAGGTAAATAAAAATAGATATGGCTATAAAAATGCTTACACCTAACCCATACCGTACCCATTGACAACCCTAAGAAAGCTTAATGACAATTATTTCAACTACAAATTAAAAATATTTCCACCTAACCCATACCATACTCAATAACAACCCTAAGGGGGCGTTTGGTTTGCTCTTTTAGAAGGTGATTCCTTGGCATCCTGATGCCATATTTTCTATTCCCACGTTTGGTAAGAGTAGCAAGGTAATAGATATGGTAATCCCGGATTACCTTGCCATCCGAATGCCAGAGTTGATGGCTATTTTGCTAGCCACGCGGGAGATGGAATTTCTCAATTCCCGCTTCGTGGATATCGTGAAATTTCCAATCGACGCCCAATTTTTTCCTGAGTTATTTCTATCGCTATTCCTCCTCCTCTCTCTATCTCTTCTTCTCTTTCGTCAGTGGGATTGTGACCTCAATTTCTTCTCTTCGCTTCTCAATCTTCAGGTACCAATCTCGCCTCAAATATTATCGCTTCTCAATTTCTTCCCTTCTCTTCACTTCACTGGAAATTATTTTTGAAAGTTTATCTTCTCGAACTAAACGACAAATGAAACTGTATACAAAAAGTGAGAAGCGGTGGGTCTCCCACTCACAATTTTTTACTAGAATTTCATTAATCACATTTATTTTATTATTTTTTATCACTACAGAGATCTAGAAGTTCTGAGTTCAAGATCGCACAATAATCTAACTGCTCATTCCTAAAGCCAACGAAGGAATTCTTTTTATGTCAAACTGGTAAAAAAAATACTTTGATTTTTTTATTTCATAGATTTGGGTTTTGAATTTGGCTGCGAATGGTTTTGCTTGATAATTTTAGTGTGAAGGTTGTTGAAAAAGTAAGTTACATACTAAACTCAAAATTTCGAGTCGCACAATAGCTGAAGGATCATTTCTGTGTAGATTGCATCCAAATTCATAGGAGTGTTGTTCATTTTGAAGTAAAACTATCAATTGGATGCAAAAAATCAAAGAAACAATACAGAAGTTGGTAAAATCGCCAACAAGGTCACATAATTTGGAAGTAACAGCATTTGTGTGATTGATTAATTTGGATCATTAATTTATCTCTTTTAGGCAATCAACTTCCAGTACTTCTATAATTTTTTTTTGTGAATTTTGATTATGTACAGAAATTCTACCTACACTGTGAAACAATGGATGAATCAACAAGTCTTTGCACAATTTCTGTTACAGTTTCTGTTACCGCTTCGTACTTTCAGATGCTAAAGTATCTAATGTTAAAAGCTACTTTGTTATGGTTGGTGTTGATGATACAATGTCGTCAAAAATCGTGGGGTGGTCGTAATGCATTGGAGAGACACTCTATCCGGTTGATAAATCTTAAAAGAATGGTATTTGAGAGTGATTTGTTATGTGTTGAAAATACTCGCATGGATCGAAGAGCTTTTTATAGCCTGTGTGACTTGTTGTCAACTGTGGGGAGGTTGAGATGTGATGGAAGTATATCAGTCGAAGAGGCAGTGGCAATTTTTTTGCATATTTTGGCGCATGATGAAAAAAATAGGGTAATAAAGAGGCAATTTGTTAGATCTGGAGAGTCAATTAGCAGGCAATTCCGTAATGTGCTTAATGCCGTAATTAGATGCCATAACATTCTGCTTAAGAAGCCAACACCAATACCAAAAGATTCAACTGATGCAAGATGGAAATGGTTTAAGGTATATATACAATTCACCAATCATATAAAACAACAAGTACATGATAAATAAATCAAATATATTTAATGTCTCTATTTAACAGAATTGTCTTGGTGCACTAGATGGTACGTATGTTCAAGTAAATGTATATGACATTGACAAAGCCAGATATCGTATTAGGAAAAAGGAGGTTGCCACAAATGTTTTAGGAGTTTGTTCTCCAGATATGCAGTTCATATATATTTTACCTGGATGGGAAGGATCTGCGGCTGATTCAAGAGTACTACGTGATGCAATCGCTAGAAGAAATGGATTACAAGTACCTCATGGTAAGTCTAGACTTGATATGCATTTTGGTTTCTATTTTCTTTGAATTCAAGAACCATCAGATAGCTTATTAATTTTCTTCTAATTATTATGTGTTCTCATCCAACAGAAGATCATTTTGTATTTTTGTCATTGTTACTTTGTATTTTCTTCAAACTACAGGTTATTACTATCTTTGTGATGCCGGTTATCCAAACGGCGAGGGTTTTCTTACGCCTTATAGAGGTCAAAGATATCATTTAAGTGATTGGAGTGGTGGCAGATTACCACGAACAGCACGAGAGTTTTATAACTATAAGCATTCTTCGGCACGCAATGTCATAGAACGATGTTTTGGTCTTCTTAAAGGGAGATGGGCAATTCTTAGGGGAAAATCATTTTATCCGGTAAAGATTCAATGTCGAATAATTGCAGTGTGTGCACTCATTCATAATCATATTCGAAGGGAAATGCCTATTGATCCTTTCGATGTTGAAATGCAAGAGACCAATCTAATGCCAGAGGAACTTGATGATGAGCTAATTACACATATTGAATCAACAGATGAATGGACCAATTGGAGGGACACTTTAGCTCAAGAAATGTTTACCATGTGGAGGAGTTCCAGAAATAATCACTGAGTCGATATGTTTTCAGTTGTAATGCATGTCCTAGTATATCATGCTCAGGGGTAGTTTAGGGAAATGTAACTAGTGATATAGCATGCATGTTTTACCGAACTGGTATTGGTACTGGTACTGTTGAATTAGAATTTATCCTGATTGTGCTATTAAATTTCTTGCATGTAGCAATGTGAGCCTCTAGTACGCATCAATGCTGCTTAGGAATTAGGACCAAGTTGTTGTTTTTGCTTGCACTCAACAACTTTTTTTTGTTTTTAGAGAACTAATGAATCTGTTTTTTAATATAAGTCTGCCATTTTTTTACTTTGTCTAGCAAAAAATAAAAAAAGGGGAATTGTGGTCATATATAATGGTTCTGGTTAAGAGTAAGCAAAGAAAAAGCTCAAGGGAAAAACTTAGAATACAAAAGAACCATTTTTCATAAATAAATATGCATTTCTGTAATACTCCATTTGATTTCCTATGATAATACAGTTAATGTGAAAAAGAAAAAAATATTAAACAAATATAATTGGAAGAGAAAATTTTTTTCCATGTCTTGGAATACCGAGAGCGATAACTATGAGCGAACCAAACATAGTAATGATACATTTCCTGGAATGTTGAAATAATAGCCATGCGCGAACCAAACATGGTAATAGCACATTCCCTGGAATCCTTTTATTCCATGGAATAGTTAATAGCGCGAACCAAACGCCCCCTAAAAAATTTTAACGACGATTATTTCAACTGCAAATTAAAAAGATAAAACTAGATCTGGACAAAGTTGACAACATTTCCCCACT